>JAMXBB010000005.1:45526167-46082723 GCA_024138015.1 Lumnitzera littorea | reverse complement strand
ACAGAATCTTTTATTAAACCAGACAGGCACTGCCCCCTCTAAGTTGTGATAGCAAACAAGTTCCAAAGTCAAGGGGCATTTGGCATAGAAATCTAGTGTCTAGAGTAATCATCTCTCCTAGACATCAAGAACATGAAGGCCCACCAAAACATAAGCACACTTCAAGGGTATACCATTGGTAGTTTTGAATCAAAGAGCTAAAAGTAATCAAGTTGGGGTAGGACAACATAAGAAAGAAGCCATCATAAAAATAAGGGTGGCTTAAAGCATTATTTCGTAAATAGTCTTTGTTGTAAAATGTGTAACTTTAAGATGAAGATGGATGAATTGCTTCCTTTACATATTTTTGTGTTCTCTCTCTCATTCCATTTTTTATTAGCCTAACAGAATCTTTTATTAAGACAATCATCCACTAATCGAAGGGCATCTTAGCTAAGCCAATCTCCACTCAATAGCAAATCAACAAAGATTCAAGCCTAAGAAAATTCGTAACTCATTGTTTCATGGTTTAGAGTGAAAAGAGGCAAATAAAGTCCTAAACACTAACCACACTTAAGAGTTGAGTGACATCAATGTGAGAATGAGAGACTCGTTCCTTAAAGGAGGTCTGTTTTGAACTTGATATGTTAGTTGAAATGATCGTAAGCATTCTAATTAATATCCTGAATACAAAATATTCTTTATCAACCCCATTGAGCCTATCTAAGGAGTCTTCAAAATTAATTTATCAAGAACCACTCCATAATGGGGCAAAAAAGAGGTTAAGTTCAGTAATCAAGACAAAAAAGATAAACTAGTTTGTGCTTACCCTAGTTCCATCAATTCATGAGCAATAGTTAGCATTGATAATTCATTTCCTTTAAAAGGAAGTAGAGCCTCAACTACGAAGCCAATATTTTGAGCTGTAAGCCATTTAAGTTAGGACAGTTGATGAAGCCAGTATACTCTCCATCAAAAGCTTGCAAAAAGAAGCCTAAAGGGAGAAGAATGAAATAATAAGCCAAAAGAAGGAAAAAGAGAAAGAAAAAAAAGAAAAGAGAAACAATTTGCATGCTCTAAAAAGAACAAAATGAAAGAAAACACAAGGAAAACAAGTCTGAATACCATAGCCCAAATATCCCAAGGCACCTTTTAAAGCCTGAGGAAGCTTAAGCACCTGAAGAATTAAAGTTGAAGCATAAAAGTAAGACTTACAGCTCAAAGCTCAATGGTCATCCCTTTCTATGGGCCTTCCTACAACATCACCTTAAAAAGGCTCTTCTAATGAGAAGGTATTAGGTCTCTCTTATGAATTTTTATGATATCAAAAAGAGAAGAATACTAATGTACTAACAAGTTTGTAGGTATTCAAACAGTTCATCAAAATGTTTAAATTGTAAATTAAGTTTCATTTAGAGATTTACTCAGAAGGTCTAAATTACTTGAAAAAGAAATAAGTCTTTAATGTACTCGGAAAGTTTTTTTTAGAAGCTTATATAAGAAGAGTCAATATGGTACTTTAGAAAGTTCTTTAGAGACTGTGAAGATAAGTAAACTAAGATATCTTTAGAAGGTTATTCAGATGATTGACCTAAAAGAATAAATTTGAAAAATATAATAAGACATCAAATTCGAAGTAAACTAAGCTTAGCTCTACTAGATTGAGCGTATTAGGGAAATATACTTAATTTCATTTTACTTGAGTTGGAATTAAGATTTATGAGGATTATTTTTAAAAGAATTAATTTTTGGAGATAATCAAATAACAAGAAAATATCTAAGATTGACTAAGGATGAAGCTGATTTCGAAAATTAAGGGGTATCAAATTCAAAACTCAAGATCATCTAGACTTGCTAATCAAAGTATATCCATTAAGGAGATATGACCGAGATAAGATCAAATCCAAATTTAAACTTCAAGATTTTCTCAAAATATCTATGCATTATCCTTGAATGTTGAAGGTTGAATAAGCTTGAGGAGATTAAAATTATCAATAATCTAGTCATTGAAGGACTCTAATATAAAAGAAGAGACGATTCAAAATATTTAATAATTCTAAGAAAAAATTATTGCACATCTATTGTGATTATTGCCTACTATCTAAAAAAGCACATAACACTTCTCAAAGACTATTTTAGAGAGTTAAATTGAAGTTACATATTCAACAATCTTCATTACTATTTCTATGCCAAAATATTCAAGATTATTACTATTCTTCTCACTTCTGTTTTGTAATCATTATTTATTATTTGAGAGAAGTTTGATTGTACTCTGTAAATCTGTAATTAGCCTAGACTGTAGAGAGACTAAATAGGCAAACTAAAAAGTTGCAAAACCCAAGTATGGCAGAAACTTGTAAACTTCTCTTGATTTATTTTTTATATAGTGAATCAAGTGGAATGACATTGCTGAAGAAGACCGAGTCTACAGTAATAGAGCTATAAGAGATCAATAGGCATAAGGTCGAAGCTCTTAAAATCTTGAGTTTGATTTTCTCCTTCCTATCTTTTTATTTTGAGCTATTCTGTTCTTTGTTTACTTGAATTATTAAAGTACCACTATTCACCAAATTAAGTTATTAAGAAAAGTGTATTCATTTTAAGTCAAAAAAGTTTTAACTGTCTAATATCATCTACAGTTTAAGATCATGGCTGAATAAGTGGTAGTTTAACAGTTTAGCCCGATAAGGCACTATTTTTTAATGGAACTTTCCTTGCTAGAAATTTAGGATGGAGACTTATGTGAAGGTATTATACTATCAAGCTTAGCGAATCATCTCAACAAGAGATCTCAAAGTTCTAACCATTATGACATCAAATGAGGATATCACCAAAGTTAAACTCAAGTCAAAGGCTAAAAATTTACTTTTGAGTACTATTGCACATTTAGAATTTTATCTAATTGCTTCTTGTGATACAGCTAAAGACATTTGGGACACCTTGATGCAAACTTATGAAGGTACTAAGACAATCAAGGACACGAGAATCAACTCATTAGTTCATTAATATGAAAACTTTTGAATTCTTCCTAGTGAAGAAATCAATGATTCCTTTAGTAAATTTACTACCATAACTAATGAATCATCTTCTCTTCGCAAAACAATCAGTGATGCTGATACGGTATGCAAGATGCTGAAGATTCTTCCAAAGATTTGGAATGCGAAGAAGACTACCATAGAAGAAGCTTATAATCAGAAGGGACTAAAATTAAGCCAATTATGTAGCAAACTTATGGCATATGAAACTGATTTTCTTCAATTAGAGAGTATTTTAGAGGATGCAAAGAAGAAGGCCATAGCTTTCAAGGCTAAAGAAATAGACATTGATTCTAAAAATGAAGACTCATCTAAAGAAAAAGATGAAGATGTAACACTTCTAGCTAGGAAACTTAACAAATGGATGAAAAAGAAAGGTAAGAAAAATTTTACTAAAAGATTTTCTTCTAATAAAAGTTGGTCTAATGATGTAGGTAAAGTGATCAAGGAAAAGGAGGAAAAAAAGTTCAAAAAAGAGATTATATGTTTTGAAAACAAAAATACTAAGACATATCAAGTATAAGTATCCTATGTTAATCAAGAAGATGGAGAAATGCAAGAAGAAATGAAAATTTGTAATGGCTACATGGAATGATTTGAAAGATTCAGAGACTAAGTCGGAGAGTTTAGAAGAATGTAAAGAAGCAAATTTGCACCTTATGGCACTATCTTAGGTAGATTCTAAAATTGATTTTAACTCTGACACAGAAGTACTTGATGATATATGTGCTGAAATCAATAAATTACTTAAAGCTCTTTCTAAGGCAATTAACAAGATCTCTAAGCTTGAATCAAAAGTGAAGACACTAAAAAATGAAAACCAAGTTCTTAATTGAATGAATCAATTGTTGGTAGATGGTAATGATTTCTTGAAAAATGATTTTGAAAGAAGAAATTAAAAATGAGAAAAATCATGTGGAGGATTTATAAGTCAATCAAAAACATGTTTTAAAAAGTTTGATGAATGTGATAAGAAATTGCAAATGCTGATCTCTAGTCAAAGACTAGATTATTCAAAATCTAGACTTGGTTTTAAACATCTAAAATAAAGAGAGAAATAATATTTGTCAAATCAAAAAATAAAAACCAAGAAATAGTTAAAGAAAAAGATAAAGGAAAAACAATTGAACCTATTAGAAGGTACAATAGACAGTACTCTCAAAACAATGATAAGTATCCTTTCAGATGGTAGAATAGAAGTTTAAACAAAAGGTATGTCAAAAAGAATTTGAGTAAAAGGAAAGTAGTAAGTGATTGGCATAATGAGTAAAAAACTTATGCTTGTTTTTTCTATAATAAACTAGGACGCAAAGAGAAATATTTCTTTTTCAAAAATATCTAAGCTTAGTAAAAATCAAGGATCAATTCAAAAGTTAAGCTTAAATTTTCATGAACCTAAGCTTAGTTGGGTTGATAAATAGACTTGATTGTGTTGTGATGTCTATAAGAACACAAAGCTAAGTTAAAAGGAACATGATAACTTGACAGTAGATGCTTAAGATACACGACTAGTGATGCTTCATTATTCATAAGCTTAGAATTGAAGGAAGATGGGTATGTGAAATTTAGTAACAATAGTAAAGGTGAAATAGTTACGATAGGTATGATTGGTTTAGCACCACACACAATTGAAAATGTATCATTAGTTAAAGGATTGAAAAATCACTTGTTAAGCATAAATTAGTTGTGTGATAAAGGGTATAGAATAACATTTGAACATAACAAATGTTGATAGTCAAGTTTCATTCACTTGTCCATTTGGCTACCAACAAGTCGAGTTGTCTACATTCTCAGCCAATGTCAAGAAGCACAAATCTATGTCTAATTTGAATTCAAGGGTAGTAGTGCAAATAGTTATCACTTAGTATGGTTATATTACATAACTGCCTACTCTCCTTACATTTCAAGAATGTATTTGATCAAGAGGCCTCTACGTGTCTCGATAGTCATTCCAATAACTGCTACTTTAGATACAACACTTGCCTATAAATATGGGAAAGAGACACTGTAAGAGACATCTAATAACTCTTTGCTACTCTTAACTTTCCCTACTTTCATTCACTAACTTAGGCATCGGAGTGGTTACACTAGACTGGCCTTGGTACCAAAATTTTTTCCTTTCTTTGTAGGATAACCCAAATCCAAAATCAACTAACAACATTTGGTGCCATATGTAGGAATCGAACCCATGACCACATGATTAAAAATACTGCGATTTTCATCACAACAAAGGACACAATATGAATGAATGCATCCAACTTAAAAATGCAATTGAGGATGCCATACAACAAGGGCATTTGCACAAGTTTCTAACACAAGATGCCAAGCATATCAGATGACCATCTCAAAGGAGATGTGAAGACTAGGAGAATGGCACCGGCCAGCTAATGCTAAGAGAGACACAAGAGACGGGAGTACCAGCAGAGCACCCAATAGGAAAATCAACATAACTATTGGTGAACTTGCTATAGGTTAGTCAAGCTCTTCGAGTCTAACTAATGCCATAAATTATGTTTGCAATATCTAAGGCAAAAATGTTAAGATTGACAATACGATTTCATTCATAGAGGAAGATGGATAAGGAAGATGAAGTTCACACGTCATTTGTCATCAATTTCAGAACATATTGTTATACGATGATGCCTTTTGGGCTAAAAAATACTAATGCAACTTACTAGAGACTTGTTACCAAGATGTTAAAACCCTAGATCTATTAAAACGTTGAAGTATATGTTGATGACATGATTGCAAAAACCGTGACAAAAGATCGACATATTGCTGATCTTAAAGAGTTGTTTGCTATTCTCAAGAGATACAACATGAACATTAATCCACATAAGTACGTCTTTGGCACAACTTTAGGAAAGTTTTTAGGATATATGGTCACTTAGTACGGAATTGTAGCCAACCTAAGAAAGATTGGGATAATAATAAACATGAAATCTCTATGTACAATCATAGAGGTACAGAAACTCACCAAGAGAGTAGCCGCTCTTAATTAATTTATATCTAGAAGCAAGGATAGGTGCATGGAATTCTTTAAAATTTTAAAGAAGCTAAAAGAGTTCAAATGGATTGATGATTACGAAAGAGCTTTCAATGAACTCAAAGAATTCCTTGCCTCACCCACAATACTCTCAATACCTTTCTTTGGAGGGAATTTATATTTATACTTATTAGTAGGTTGCCGAGCTCTTTCTTTAGTTTTAGTCTAAATTGATGGCAAGGAACATCGACCTGTTTATTATGTAAGTCATGTTCTATAAGGACTAGAGCATCGGTACATGAAAATTGAAAAGTTTGTATTAGTAGTAGTTCTCTCGACAAGAAAATTGAAACCATATTTTGAGGATCACCAAATCACAGTCCTTACTAATCAACCATTGCGATAAGCACTGTAACAACCAGACTCTTCTTGGAGGATGACGAAACATGTCATATAGCTAAGTGCCCATGGGGTACCATGCAAACCTCAAATGGCATTAAAAGCTCATATATTGGAAGATTTTTTGGCCTAGTTCACTAGTGATGAAGATAGTGTGGAGATTGCTGAGAAACCCAAATGATACCTTTATGTGCATTGTTTTTCCACTAGAGAAGGAAGTTATGTAGGCCTTATTCTTCAAGGCCCTCACAATATCAAGGTTAATTATGCTTTCAAATTCAGATTCCCAACTAGTAACAATGAAGCAAAATATGAAGCTTTGATTGTTGGACTTAAACAAGTGAAAGAGATTAGTGCCGAGAGACTTGAAGTGTTATCTGATTCACAACTGATAGTGAATCAAGTCATAAGAAGTTACGTAGTGAGGGAAGAAGAAATAAGCAAGTACCTATTGATGGTAAGAACGCTTACAGAAGAATTTTAGGCCTTTTAATCCATAAGGTTTTGAGAAGTAAGAATATTACTGTTGATAAGTTATCCAAGTTAGCTAGTATGGCATTCCCTAACTTGAGTGACAAACTTTTTTGTCGAATTTCTCCTACAAAAAAGTTTATCTACTATCTCACAAAGCTATAAATTGGCTCCTTTCTTAAGAGAAGAGTCTAGGATGGACCCCCTCATAGATTATTTAAGAGACGATGCTCTCCTTGATGACAAGAAAGAAGCACGAAGATTAGTTTATCAAGTTACGAACTACACGTTGATAGATGGTTAGCTATACAAACATGGCATATCAAAACCTTATCTTCAATTCCTTCCTCCAAGAGATGCCCAATAAATGTTATCTGAACTATACAGTAGTGCTATTTGTCTAAAAAATAAGATGAGTTCATCATCACACAAAAGCATGAAAATTATATCCACTCAAAGACCTTTAGAGTTATTGCATTTAGATTTATTTGGTCCAACTTAAACTCTAAGTCCTAAAGAAAATAAGTATGGACTTGTTATAGTAAATGATTTCTCAACATGTACTTAGATCTTATTCTTGCATCATAAAGGTGATGCTTTTAAAAGTTTTGAAATATTTTCTAAAAAGTTCAAAATGAAAAAGGCCTCTCCATCATTAGTCTACAGACTAATCAAGGAAAGGAATTTGAAAACTCTAATTTTATCTCTTTTTGTAAAGAAAAGGGCATCACTCATAATATTTTTACACCTTAAACTTGGTAATAAAACATAAAAACCAAACTAACCATGAAATTGTGAGAACACTACTTAATGAAGGTGGTATAGCAAATCATTTTTGGGCTAAGGCAGCATTAACAACTTACTATATCATTAATCAAGTATATGTTAGACCTTTGATAAATAAAATTTCCTATGAGATTTACAAAGGAAGAAAACCTACTATTTCATATTTTCACACATTTGGCTATAAGTGACTTTTGAAGGAAATAAGGAAAGTATTAGGGAAGTTTGAAGAAAGAGCTGATGAAGCCATCTTTCTAGGCTACTCTTTAAACTTAAAGGTATATCAAGTATACAATCAAGAAACAAAAGTCGTATAAGAATCAATAAATGTCAAGTTTGTTGAAGAAACAGATAGTGAAGAATCAATTGATGAACTTCCAATTGCCATAAACAAATGAAGTTCTACATGACATGATTCAAAAGGAAAGTCAAAACCTCCATTAGATGGAACATTAGAAACTTCAAAGATGGCTGATGTATCTAAAATAGAACTAGGATCAAAAGGTTCTTTAGAGACTAATAATATATTTGTTGAAACTTATTTAGAAGGTAAGTTAAAAGGTTTTGAACACTTTTATACACCACCATCAATACTTAGATTTAAAGCAGATCATCCTCCTAAACTTGTGATTGACAATGTTAGAGTTGGGATAAAAACAAGATTAAGCTTACAAAATTTTGAAAATCATTTTTCCTTAATATTTGAAATCAAACCTAATTCAATTAATGAGGCTTTAAATGAAAATAATTGGATTTTAGCCGTACAAGAGGAACTTGGACAATTTCAAAGAAATCAAGTACGGAACCTAGTTCTAAGACCAAAGGATAAATCGGTTATAAGCACTAAATGCGTTTTCAAGAGTAAGCTAGATGAATAAGGAAAAATAGTAAGAAATATGGCTCATTTAGATGCTAAAGGATATTCTCAAGGAGAAGGAATAGATTATGATAAAATTTATGGTCCTGTAGCTAGACTAGAAGCTATATGATTACTTCTTGCATTTGCTTGTTTGAAAATTTTCAAATTATATCAGATGGATGTCAAAAGAGCTTTTCTAAATTTTTTCATAAAAGAAGAAGTATATGTTAAGTAACCCTCCAGATTTGAAGATCCATTTGAATCAGATCATGTATATAAGTTAAAAAAGGCCTTATGTGGTCTTAAACATGCTCCTTATGCTTGGTATGAGAAATTAAGTCAATTTTTAATGAAAAATGGTTTTCAAAGGGGAAAAGTTGACACTACACTATTCATGAAGCATTATGGAGAAGATATGTTAGGTGAACATATTTATGTTGATGACATTGTTGTTGGTATAACTAATGAAAAATATTGTCAAGAGTTTTCAAGCTTAATGGAGGCTAAATTTGAAATTTTACTCGTAGGAGAACTAAACTTTTATTTGGGATTACAAATTAAACAAACAAAGAATTGGATATTTATTGACCAAGTATACCATACAAATACTGAAGAAATTTGGCTTTGAGAATACTAAGGTGGTGTGCCAAGGAGCATAGTAGGACTTACTGTACTAGATCTGAATTGAATGGGTCCTTTAAAATATTGAAGAAAATAGAGGGAATTAGTCCATGGACGAACTGGAGTAACTGACGTGAAGTTACTTAGAAGATATGACACACCAGCGAACACAACACGACTTGACACCTCACTTGATATGATGCATAAATTGATGTCAAGGTTCACCTGTTACTAATCTTGAGCTACTCGATTAGATTAGATAAAAGTGTATGAGAAATGGACTTGGAGAGGGTTGTCTCACTAGAAAAGAATATTCAATGTCTATTTTTTATCAAGTTATCTATGGCTTACAAGAGAAAGAGACTATTTATAGTAAGTACCTAGGGTAACATTACAAATAAAGAAATTACAAGAAAGTAATACAAAAAGGGGATTCCTAGTACATACGAAAAAGGGTAAAAAGGACAAAAGACAAAAATGAAAAAGTAGTACAATGTTAGATGAGGTGGACAGGTGGTAATGTAACATTGGTTCCTTACGAAGATTCTCTAAACATAATAGGCGAAAGGGATGAAGATGTTATGGCAATAAAGCGACCGAAACAAGAAGAGGGTGATGAGCGAAATGGTAACAGGTCGAGAGAAAACTACTTGACGGGTAAGTGAGTCTCTCATCACTTAGCAAAAACCTCTCAATAGTTGTTGGTAGGATTACTCAGCACAGGGACCTTGGTAAAGGAATGGTTGGTATCATCACAACCGATAGTATAAATCAATGTATAACAATACAGAGAGCTAAAGGAGTTCAGGCACCTTCCTTTTGTGTAAAGTTTCTCATCATCAATAGGTTGTGAAGAGAAGATTCTTCAAGTGAGGGATTGGAGGCCTCGGAGCTATGCGCAAGTAATGGGACCGATGGTTGGCAGTTCATTAGTTCCCTAAGGTTGCTAAAGATTTACCTTCAAATCTTAGTCTTTATCATCATCAGGCACGTAGCGAGTTAGATCAGCGACACTGAATGTGGTAGACATGATGCAACCTTCGAGTAGCTCAATCTCATAGGCATTATCATTAATGTACCTTAGGATCCTGTAGGGTCCATCCGTTCTAGGAGATAGTTTGTTTGTCCTTTTGCTAAGGAAGTGTTCCTTGCTAAGATAGACCCAAACATGGTCCCCAAGGGCATAAATAACTTGTCTCCTTCTACAGTTTCCCACTTCCTTCTATCGAGCTACATTTTTAGCTAATTGTTCGACAATCTTTCGATGTGACCTCTATAACTCCTCAACACGCTATAGGTGAGATTGACTTTCCCCTTGTGTAGTTAGATTGTTAATTAAATCCAAGGATAGGTTCAGGTTAAGTCCATAAATAACCTCAAATGGTGATGTTCTAGTTGAGTTTTGAGTTGAGCAATTGTAGGTAAATTCAATGATGGGCAAAATCCTAGTCATGAGAGTTCTTTCCAATAGTAGCACGCAGGAGGTTATCGACGGTTCTATTTACTACTTTAGTTTGACCATCTGTCTGGGGGTGATAAGAGGTACTGAACCAAAGCTTAGTACCGAGCTTCCTCCATAAGGTCTTCCAAAAGAAGCTCATGAAATTCAAATCATGGTCAGACACAAATCTCCTCGGCACTCCATATAGTTGCATAAGTTCCTTCAAAAAGAGGTTAATGATGAATAAAGCATCATTAGTTCTAAGCAAGGAATGAAGTAGCTTATCTAACTGAACCAATCGGCTACTACCATGATTGAGTTGTGTCTTCTTGGTGTGCAGAGAAGCTCGAGCATGAAATCCATGCTTAGATCGGTCCATGGCTGCTCTAAAATTGGTAGGGGTATATATTCCCATAGGGTTCTCTCCTCCCCTTTGCATATTTACATACCTTGCACCTCTCAAGTATTCGGTATACATCCTTCATCATCCCAGGCTAATAAAAATGCTCCTTCAATATCTCAATTGTCTTCTCTTCCCAAAAATGGCCAATTAGACCCTCGATATGAGCTTCTTGAATGAGTAGCTACCTTGTAGAACCACTTAGTACATAAATCTATTTGCCCTTCATCAAGAACCCTTCACTTAAGTAGAACCCTTCCACAGTTCCTTTAGCACTACACCTAGCTACTAAAGGTCTAAAATGTGAGTCATGCTCATACTGATTAGCTAAAGTGCCGAATCTAAGCACCTTAGCTTATAATGTTGTGATGAAGGTATGACCACGAAAAAGTGCATCAGCCATTGTGTTGGTGCTTCCCTTCTTATATTTGATGACATAGCAAAAGGTCTCCAAGAACTCAACCCACTTGGCATGATACAGAGAAATCTTCTATTGTCCATAAAGATGCTTAAGAGATTCATGATCTAAATAGATGATGAATTCTCTCGGCAAAAGATAATGCTACTAACTCTAGAGTGTTCAGTCAAGGGTATAGAACTCCCTGTCGTAGGCTGCATAATTTAGGGTAATACCTCAAAGTTTTTTGCTGAAGTAAGTAATGGTTCAGTGCGCCTACATAAGGACAACACCAATGCCAACACCAAACGCATTACATTCAACCTCAAAAACTTTCTCAAAATCTAGCAGGGTGAGTAATGGAGTAGATGTCAACTTAGACTTTACGTCTTCAAAACTCCTATGAGTCTTTTCTATCCATTTAAACTCAATGTTCTTCTTAGTCAATTTAGTCAACGGCATAATTATGGAATTGAAGTTCTAAATTAATCTTTGATAGAACAAAGCTAAACCATAGAAGCTCTTAACTTTGGCAAAATTAGTCGACGTAGGTCGCTCATTAATGGCTCTAACTTTTTCCTCATCAACTTAAACTCCCCTCCCTGAAACAACATATCCGAGCAATATAACTTCGCTTTGACAGAATGCACATTTCTTTAGGTTATTGAATAATTTCTCAACATGAAGTATGTTAAACACCAATCTCAAATGTTCGACATGAATGAGAAGATTGGCACTGTAGACCAAAATATCATCAAAATAAACCACAACGTATTTGCTGATCAATGATCTAAGTACATGATTCATCAACCGTATAAATGTACTCGGCATATTAGTTAGACCAAATAGCATCACTAACCATTTGAACAGACCATCCCTTGCCTTGAAAGTTGTCTTCCATTCATCTCCAGGTCTCATTCATATATGGTGATAACTACTCTTCAAGTCAATCTTAGAAAAGATGCAGGCGCTATGTAACTCGCCAAGCATATCATCAAGCTATGGGAGCAAGTATCAGTATTTAATAGTGATCTTATTGATAGCTTAGTTGTCAATGCACATTTGCTACATTCATTCCTTTTTGGGCACGAGCATAGTGGGTACATCACAAGGACTCATGCTCTCACAAACATATCTACGATCCATCAACTCATTAACCTGTTTCTTCAGTTCAACTACTTGCTCTGGATTGAGGCTATAAGCAGGTCAGTTTAGTAAGGCAATCCCTAGTTAGAGTTTGATGCAATGCTCAATACCTCTTAAGGGAGGTATACCTTTTGGCATCTCGGCAAGGAATAGGTCGACAAGTCCTCAAGTAGCTACTGTACTTCAACAAATAAGTTATCAGCTTTTCTAACCTCTAAGAATCTCCTGACAAAAAGGAGCGCATAGTCCTTGGCCTTAACTTCTCGTGCAAACTAAGCTCAGGAAATCACCAAGATTTCCACAGTAGAGATGTAGCAACCTTTTCTTAGGCTTCTTGCACTTCTTTAGGACTCATAGGTGTCAATATAATTTTCTTCCCATCCTTCTAAAACATGTAGGTGTTTCTATACCCATCTTGTAATACTCTCAAATCAAATAGCTACGATTAGCCGAGTAATATGTGAGAAGCATACATGGGAAGGATATCACATGGTACCCCATCCTTATACCAATCACCAATGGTAATCAGCACTCTAACTTGCTCGGTAATGTATAGTCCTCCTTTCTCGTTCAACCAGTGAATCTTGTATGGCTTGGGGTGTAGAAGGGTTGCCAATTTCATGGCCTTAACTACCCCTTACGCAATAATGTTGGTACAGCTTCCTCCATCAATGATCATGGTGCATAGCTTGCCATTCACCCGGTAATTCATATGTAAGACGTTCTCTCTTTGTTCATTCTCATTAGCTACAAATGCACTGAGAGATCGTTAAACAACAAAGTAATATTCAGCTCCACCCTCAGAAGGTATCTCAGCATTAGGGTCTTCCTAAAATTCTTCCAATATCTAATTGGTTGCCACTTCTTCCTCTCCTTCACTCACACTTTCTACTTTGAATTGGGGCTTGTCTCCCTTTATGGTCATGACTCAGTGGTTTGGACATTGACTAGCTACGTGGCCATTGCTAAAGCATTCAAAACATTCGATTTCTTGAGTTTTCCTTCCTGAACTCTGACCTAGATCTCTTTAGATCTCATGCTCCTCATTCTTGCTCTTACTTTGGCTTTCTTTTGGTCGACTTGGCATTTGGCCTTAGCGTTCCATCTTAGAACCATTTGATGCTTTGTCATTCCCTAGTCGACTCAGTAAGCCACTCCTATTTAGCATCATTGTTCGACTATACAACATCCGACTAACCTGGTTCCACTGTTACCTTTCAACCCTCTAGGCCATACGAATGGTTTCATCCAGAGTTGTGAGGTTTTGCAATTCCATGATATTACCAATCTTAACCTATAGTCCAGAGATGAACCAGGCTATAGTTCGAGTCTCAAGTTCATCGACGTCACATCATATGATGAGCACTTGAAACTTTCGAACATAGTCATCTATAGATCTGTTACCTTACCTTAAGTTTTGGAGTTGTCAGAAAGTGTCTTGTTTATAGTGTTTAAGAACGAACCTACTCCTCGACACTCCAAGTTCTAAACTCTCTATTTTTTCTTTGCTTCTCTAGTTTTTCAATTTTTTGTATTTTTTTGTATTTTCCTAAATTAAGACCCACTTTCCCTATTCTAAGAAAAAATAATAATAAGTTCTAAAATTACAAGAGAGGTAAAAATCGAGGTGTCTATAACAGCTACTTGCTTGTGCTTGATAATTGTTTACCCTTAATTATTTGATTAAGTGGCTAGTTGTCTTGTAAACTAACATCCATGTGATCGCCTTATTAAATTGGTATGTTTAAATATTTGGCCAAATTAACCAAATATACTAATAATGTGTAACAGGACAATGCTCCTTGAGCTAGCTAGAACACTAAAAGAGGATTTGAGATGAGACCATGCTCCTCCAGTTGGCTAGAACCCTTGAAGAGGATGTGAGACGAGATGGTGCTTCTCATGCTGGCAAGACCCCTAATGACAATGTGAGAAGGGAAAGCGCTCCTCGAGTTGGCTACAACCCTAAAGAGAATGCGAGAGGAAACAATACTCCTTGAGCTAGGTAAAACTATAAAAGAGAATGTGAGACAAGACAATGTTGCTTGACTTAGCTAGAACCCTAAAAGAGGATGTGAGATGAGGCTGCACTCCTTGAGCTAGCTAGAACCCTAAAGAGAACGTGAGAGAAGACATTACCCCGTGATTTGGCTAAAACCTTAAAAGAGAATGTGAGATAAGAATGCGCTACTTGAGCTAACTAGAACCCTAAAAGAGGATGTGAGACAAGACAATGCTCTTTGAGCTAACTAGAACCCTATAAAGAATGTAAGTGGGGACAATGCTCATTAAGCTAGTTAGAAATCTAAAAGCGAATAGCACTCCTTTAGATAGCAAGAACCTTACAAGAGGAAGTGAGACAAGACAATGCTCCTCAAGTAAGCTAGAACCCTAAAAGAGGAAGTGAGATGGGACAACGCTCCTCAAGCTAGCTATAACCCTAAAACAGGAAGACAGTTGAGACAACACTCCTCGAACTGGCTAGATCCCTAAAAAAGGAAATGAGATGGGATAAGGTTCCTTAAGCTAGCTAGAACCCTAAAAGAAGATGTAAGAAGGGACATGCTCCTTTAGCTAGCTAAAACCCTAAAAGAACATGTGAGATAGGACAACATACCTTGAGTTAACTAGAACCCTAAAAGAGGAAGTGAGATGGGACCATGCTTCTTGAGCTAGTTAGAACCCTAAAAGAGCATATGAAACAGGATAGTACTCTTTAAGCTGCCTAGACCCCTAAAAGAGGATGTAAGACAAGACAACACTCTTCGAGCTAGCTAGATCCTTAAAGAGGATGTGTGACAAGACAGTACTCTTTGAGTTAGCTAAAACCCTAAAGAGAATGTAAGAGGAGATAGTTCTCCATGAGATGGCTAGAATCCTGAAAGAGAATCTAAGATAGGATAGCATTCCTTGACTTAGCTAAAACCCTAAAATAGGATGTGATGTAGGACAATGCTCCTTAAATTGGCTAGATCCTTAAGGAGAGTATAAGAGGGGACAATAATTCTTAAGCTGGCTAGAACTCTAAAAGAGGACATGAGATGGGATAAAGATCCCTGACCTAGCTCGAACCTTAAAAGGGGATGTGAGACAAGACACCACTCCTTGAGCTAACTAGAACCTTAGAAGAGGAAGTGACATGGGGTAGCACTCCTCAAGTTGGCTAGAAGCCTAGTAGAGGATATGAGATAGGACAATGCTCCATGAGCTGGTTAGAACCTTAAAGAAAACAAGAGAGAAGATAGCGCCCCTTGAGCTAGTTAGAACCTTAAAAGAGAATGTAAGATAGGGAAGAGCTACTTGAGCTAACTGGAACCCTAAATGATAATGTGAGATGGGACAACGCTCCTTGATCTAGCTAAAACCCTAAGGAAAATGCGAGTGGAGATAATGCTCATTGTATCAGCCAGAACCCTAGACGAGGATGTGAAAGCGGACAATGCTCCTTGAGTTAGCTAAAACCCTAAAAGAGGATGTGAGATAAGACGGTGCTCCTTTAGTTGGCTAAAACCTTGAAAGAGCAAGTGAGATGGGACAGTACTCCTTAAACTAGCTAGAACCCTAAAAGAAGAAGTGAGATAGGACAGGGCTCTTTGAGTTGGCTAGAACTAATGTGCCAAGGAGCTTAATTATCATTAGGACTTACTATAGCAGATTAGAACTGAAATAGGTCCTTTGAGATATTAAAGAAAATTAAAGGGGAAATGGTCCACAATCAAACAAGAGTAACTGACGTAAAGTTGCTCAGAAGATGTAACTCACTAACGAACACAACACAACTTACTACCTCACTTAATATGATGCATAAGTTGATGTTAAGGTCCACTCACCACTAATCCTGAGCTACTCAGCAAGATTAGATAAGAGTATATGAAATATGGACTTGGAGAGGGTTGTCTCACAAGAGCAGAGTATTCTGTATTAAAATGTAAGTTCTCTGCAAATTACAAGAGAAAAGGACTATTCGTAGTAAGTCCCTAGGATGGCATTACAAATAAAAAAATTACAAGTATATACAAAAAAGAGATTCCTAGTACATACAAAAAAGGGTAAAAAGGACAAAAAACCAAAAATGGAAAAGTAGTAAAATGTCAAACGAGGTGGAAATGTAGTAGTGCAACATTGATCCCATACAAATATTCTTTAAGCATGGTAAGTAAGAAGGGTAAAAATGTTGCGACAATAAAGGGGCCATGACGAAAGAAATGGAGGCATGTCGAGAGAAAACTATTTGACCGTTTAAGTGAGTCTCTTATCACTCGGCAGGAACTTCTCGGCAGTGGTTGGTCGGCTTACTCAACATAGGGTCCTTAACAAGGGAATGGTTAACATCAGCATTACCAAATGTACAGATCAACGTATGACAATTCAAGGAGCTCAAAGAGTTCATACACATTCCTTCGGCATAAACTTTCTCATCATCAGTAGGTTGCCGAGAGAGAATTCGCCGAGTAAGGGATTAGAGTCCTTGAAGCCGTACACGAGTAATGGGACCATTGGTCAGCAATTCATCAGTTCCCTGGGGTTGTTAAAGATTTTCCCTTAAATCTTGGTCTTCATCATCTTTAAGCACATATGGAGTTAAGTCAGTGACGATGAATGCAGTAGACATGCCTAGACCTTCTAGTAGCTCAATCTTATAGGCGTTGTCATTAATGTGTCGTAGGATCCTGTAGGGTCTATCTGCTCTAAGAGATAGTTTGTTCATCCTCTTGTTAAAGAAGTGTTCCTTACTATGATGGATCCAAATAAGGTCCTTAAGGGCATAAAAGATTCGTTTCCTTTCGCGACTTCCCATTTCCTTCTGTCAGGCTACAGTTTTAACCAATTGCTCAGCAATTCTTTAATGTAACCTATGAAATTCCTCAACATGCTGTAGGCTAGATTGACTCTCCCCTTATGTAATCGAATTGTTAACTAAGTCCAAGGGTAGGTTTAGGTTAAGTCCATAAACAAGCTCAAATAGTAATGTCCTAGTAGAGTTGTGAGTGGAGCAATTGTAAACAAATTCAATGATGGGTAGGCATAAATCCCAGTTACGAAAGTTCTTTTCAATAGTAGCATGCAGGAGATTACCAACGGTTCTATTAACTACTTCAGTTTGGTCATCTGTTTAGGGGTAGCAAGAGGTGCTAAACAGGAGCTTAGTGTCAAGTTTCCTCCATAAGGTCTTCCAAAAGAAGCTCGTGAATTTGGAATCATGGTTGGACATAATACTCCTTAGCACTCCATGCAATTGCACAATTTCCTGAGAAAAGAAGTTAGCGATGAATAAAGTATCATTAGTTCTATGGCAAGGGATGAAGTAGTCCATCTTGCTAAACCGATCAACTACCACCATGATCGAATCATATCTTCTCAATGTGTAGGGAAGGCCAAGCATGAAATCCATGCTTAGATCGGTCCCCAGCCTCTCGAGAATTGGTAGGAGTGTATATTCTCCATAGGGGTCTCTTCTCCCTTTTGCATACTTACATACCTTGCACCTCTCAAGTATTCAGTACACATCCCTCATCATCCCAGGCTAGTAAAAGTGCTCCTTCAATAACTTAATCATCCTCTTTTCCCCAAAATGGCCAGCCAGACCCCTAGCACGAGCTTCTTGAACTAATGGCTCCCTTGTAGAACCACTTAGTACATAAATCTAGTTACCCTTCATCAAGAACCCCACACTCAAGTAGAATTTCTCTACAACTCCTCTATCACTACACTTGGTTACCAAAGGCCCAAAATGTGGGTCATGCTCATATCAATTAGGTAAAGTACCAAATCTAAGCACTTTAGCTTGCAATGTTGTAATGAGGGTATGATGGCGAGAAAGTACATCAACCACTATGTTGGTGCTTCCCTTCTTAGACTTGATGACATCACAAAAGGTCTTCAAGAACTCAACCCACTTGGCACGATGCTGAGAAAGCTTCTACTTCCTACGAAGATACTTGAGAGATTTATGATCCGAATAGATGATGAGTTCTCTTAGCAATAGATAATGTTGCCAGTTTTGAAGTGTATGGACAAGAGCATAGAACTCCTTGTCGTAGGTTAAGTAATTTAAGGCAACACCTTAGAGTTTTTCGTTGAAGTAGGCAATGGGTTGATGCTTCTACATAAGGACAGCACCAATGCCTACACCAATGCATCACATTCAACCCCAAAAACCTTCTCTAAATTTGGTAAGGTAAGTATTGGAGCAAACATCAAGTTACACTTCACATCCTCAAAACTCCTCTAAGCCTTTTTTGTCTATTCAGTCAATGACCTAGTTATAGAGCAGAAGTTTCAGATAAATCTCTAATAGAATGAAACTAGGCCATGAAAGCTCCTAATCTCGACAACACTAGTTAGTGTAGGCTACTCATTAATAGCTCTGACCTTTTCCTCATCAACTCAAACTCCACTCCTCGAAACGACATATCCAAGGAATACAACCTCACTTTGACAAAACACACATTTCTTCAGGTTGCCGAATAATTTCTCGACACGGAGTATGTTAAACACCAATCTCAAATGTTTGACTTAAATGGGAAGGTCGGCGCTGTAGACTAGAATATTGTCAAAATAAACCATAATGCATTTGCTTATCAATGTTCTAAGCACATGATTCATAAGCTGCATGACTATACTTGGCACGTTAGTTAAACCAAACGACATAACCATCCACTCAAATAGACCATCCTAAGTCTTAAAGGCTATTTTCCATTCATCTCCTAGTCTTATTCGTATTTAATGATAACCACTCTTTAGATCTATCTTCAAAAAAATGCATACGCCATGCAACTCATCAAGCATGTCATCCAATTGTAGGATTGGGTATCAATACTTAACAGTAATCTTATTGATGGTACGACTGTCAATGCACATCCTCTATGATCCATTTTTCTTTAGTACTAATACGGCTGGGATGGCACATGGGCTCATGCTCTCACGGATATATCTATGATATACCAACTCATCAGCTTACATTTTTAGCTCGGTTACCAGTTTAAGATTGAGTCTATAGGCAAGTTTATTTGGTAAGGCTGCTTCAAGTTAAAGACTGATGCAATGCTCAATTCCTCTTAAAGGGGGTAATCCTTTTAGCATCTTGATAGGGAAGAGTTCAGCAAATTCCTGAAGTAGTTGTTGCACTTCAGCAAAGAAGTTCTCGACCTCTCTAACCTCTAAGAATATCCTAACTAAGAAGAGTACGTAGTCTTCGAACTTAACTTCTCATGCAAACTGAGCTCGAGAAATCACTAAGGACTTCTGCTGCAGAGTTCTAGCAACCTTCTCCTAGGCTTCTTGTACTTCCTTAGAACTCATAGGTGTCAATATAACTTTCTTCCTGTCCTTTTGAAACATGTAGGTGTTTTTATACCCAACGTATAACACTCTCAAGTCAAATAGCCACAGTTGGCTGAGTAATAAGTGAGATGCACACATGAAGAGGACATCACATAACACCTCATCCCTATACCTATCACTAATAGTAATTAACACTCTTACTTGCTCGAAAACGTGTAATCCTCCTTTCTCGTTCAGCTAGTGAATCTTATATGGCTTGGGGTATCAAAGAGTTGGCAATTTCATACACTTAACTACCCATTGTACGATGACGTTGGTACAACTCCTTCCATCAATGATCATGACACATAGCTTGCCATTCACCCGGCAGTTCATATGAAAGAGGTTCTCTCTTTACTCATTCTTATTAGCCACAAAAGTGCTAAGAGATCGCCGAACAACAAAGCAATACTTAGCTCCGCCTACAGGGGGTATCTTAGCCTCCTGATCTTCCTGAAATTCTTCTAGCATTCGATTGGTTGCCACTTCTTCCTCTCCTTCATTTGCACTTTCTACATCAAACTGGGGCTTGCCTCCCTTTATGGTCATGACTTAATGGTTTAAACATTAACTAGCCATGTATCCATAGCTAAGGCATTTAAAACGTTTAATTTCTCGGGTTTTCCTCCCTATACTCTAACCTTGGTCTCTTTAGATCTCAGGTTCCTCGGTCTTGCTCTTACCTCGGCCCTCGTCTGGTCAGCTCGGCACGGACCTTAGCATTTTACCTCGAAACTATTTAAAATCTTGTCATTCCCTGGTTTACTCGGTAGGCCATTCTTATTTGGCATCAATGTTTGGTTACTTAGCATTCAGCTAACCTAGTTCTACTGTTACCTTTCAACTCTCTAGGCTATACAGATGGTTTTGTCCAGAGTTATGTGAGGCTCTGCAATTCCACAACATGACCAATCTCAACTAGGAGTCTCGAGATGAACCTTGCTATAGTTTGGGTCTTAGGCTCGTTAACTTCACATCATATCATGAGCAATTGAAACTCTCGAACATAGTTGTCTACGGATATGTTACCTTGCCTTAAGTTTTGGAGTTGTCAAAAAGTGCCCTATTTGTAGTGTTTGGGAATGAACCTACTTCTTAAAACTCTCCTCATCTCATTCCATATTCAAACCTCGCATTGGGTCCTTAGGCAAACATTTTGTAGCTTCTTCCACCACATTGCTGCATATCTAAAAAATTATAACTCGGCCACTCTAATGCATACAACATCTTCATAATCATAGAAGTCAAATATCTTTTCGATCTTCTCTTCCCAATCCAGGTAGTCAACTGTACTACTAGACCCGTTGAAGTTTGGAATCTATACCTTAAGATGTTTGGCACCTCTTGGCACTCTAAACTCACACTCATCAATCCCAATACACGGGTCTTCTTCCTCTTCATACTCTTCCACTTCATCTAACTCTAACCTCTTCCTCGCTACTTTATCGACACATTGCGATGGTGCATGATTCACTAGAAAGGCTTTTAAAGCTCACTCGTTCATCTACCTCCTCAACCTATCTCTCATTTCTTGGCCTTGCTCAGCAACTCTCTCACGTGCTTCATTCTTTAAGACTCTGTTTACTAAGACAGCTAAATTATAGCAGCAAGATCTTATATTTGCTCATTAGTAGTACTTGGTGTTTGTTGGGTAACTCATCCATGACCATGAGCATCACTTTCAACATCGTAAATCTCTCCCTATACACTAGGGTTCAACATTCCCAACACAAAATTTCAGTAACTACACTTTATACAAATGGCTACAACACTTAGTATCTCAAACAGTAGATTGACTATTACTACAAAGCTTTCGGTCTCAACCTCAACCTTAAGCTTTGATACTAGGAATATATGGTATGCCTAAGAGCTCAGTTATCACCAGGACTTACTGTAGCAAATTAGAACTGAAATGGGTCCTTTGAGATATCGAAGAAAATTATAGAGGAAATGGTCCACAATCAAACAAGAATAGCTAACGTGAAACTGCTCAAAGGATGTAACTCACCAACAAACACAACATGACTTGACATCTCACTTAATATGATGCATAAGTTGATGTAAAGGTCCATTCACCACTAATCCTAAGCTACTCGGTAAGATTAGATAAGAGTATATAAAATATGGACTTAGAGAGGGTTATCTCACAAGAACAGAGTATTCCATATTAAAATATAAGTTCTCTTTAGCTTCTAAGAGAAAAGGACTATTCATAGTAAATCCCTAGAACAACATTATAAATAAAAAAAAAAATTACAAGAAAGTATATACAAAAAGGAGATTCTTAGTACATACGAACAAGGGTAAAAAGGAAAAAAGACCAAAAATAGAAAAGTAGTATAATGTCAGACGAGGTAGACATGTGGTAGTGTAACATTGGTCCCATACAAATATTCTCTAAGCATAGTAAGCAAGAGGGGTCAAAATGTTGCAATAATAAAGGCGCTACGACGAGAGAGATGGAGGCATGTCGAGAGAAAACTATTTGATCATTTAAGTGAGTCTCTCGTCACTTGGTAAGAACTTCTCGGCAGTGGTTGGTCGGCTTGCTCGGCATAGGGTCCTTAGCAAGGGAATGGTTGGCATCATCACTATCGAGTATACAGATCAACGTATGACAATTTGAGGAGCTTAAGGAGTTCAACCACATTCCTTCAGCATAAACTTTCTTGTCATCAGTAGGTTGCCAAAAGAGAATTCGCTAGGTAAGGAATTGGAGTCCTTAGAGCTATGTACGAGAAATGGGATCATTGTTCAGCAATTCATCAAGAACCTTAAAAGAGGAAGTAAGATGAAACAACACTCCTTGAGATGGCTAGAACCCTAAGAGACGAAATGAAAGGGGACAAGGCACCTCAAGCTGGCTAGAGCCCTAAAAGAAGATGTAGGAAGGGATAATGCTCCTTGTGTTAATTGGAACCTTAAAAGAGCAGGTGAGAAGGGATAGCACTACTTGAGCTAACTAAAACCCTAAAAGAGGATGTGAGATGGAATAGTGCTCCTTGAGTTGGCTAAAACCCTAAAAGAGGTTATGAGATGAGACCACGCTCCTCAAGTGAGTTAAAACCCTAAAAGAGGATGTAAGACAAGATAATGCTGCTTGAGCTAGCTAGAACACTGAAAGAGGATTTGAGATGAGATTACGCTCCTTAAGCTGGCTAGAACCTTTAAAGAGAATGTGATATGGGACAATGCTCCTTATGCTAGCTAGACCCCTAATGATAATGTGAGAAGGGAAAGCACTCCTCAAGCTAGCTATAACCCTAAGGAGAATGTGAGAGGAGACAGTAGTCCTTTAGTTATCTAGAACCATGAAAGAGAATGTAAGATAAGATGACATTCCTTAACTTGACAAAAACCCCAAAAGAAGATGTGACATGAAGCTACACTCCATGAGCTGGCTAGAACCCTAAAGAGAATATTAGAGGAGACAGTGCTACTTGAGCTGGCTAGAAACCTAAAGGAGGATGTGAGACGGGATAGAGCTCCTTGAGCTAGCTAGAACCCATGAATAGGAAGTAAGATGGGACAGCACTCCTCGAGCTAGCTAGAAGCTGAATAAAGGATGTGAGACCGGATAGCGCTCCTTGAGTAGGCTAGAACCCTAAAGAGAACAAGAGAGAAGACAGTGCCCCTAGAGTTAGTTAGAATCCTAAAAGAAGATGGGAGATGGGACAATGATCCATGAGCTAGTTAGATCCCTAAGGAGAATGTGAGTAGGGATAGTGCTCACTGAGCTAGGTAGAACCCTAAAAGAGGATGTGAGAGTAGACAGTGCTCCTTGAGCTAGCCAAAACCCTAAAAGACAATGTGAGATGGAATAGTGCTCCTGAAGTTGGCTAGAACCCTGAAAGAGTAAGTGAGATGGCACAATGCTCCTTGAGCTGACTTTAACCCTAAGAGAAGAAGTCAGACGGAACAGTGCTCCTCGAGCTAGCTAGAACCCTAAAAGGAGATATGAGACTAGACATGGCACCTCAAGCTAGCTAAAACCCTAAAAGAAGATATGAGAAGGGACAGTGCTTCTTGAGCTAGCTAGAACCCTGAAAGAGCATATGAGAAGGGACAACACTCCTTGTGCTAACTAGAACACTAACAGTAGAAGTGAAATAGGACAGTGCTCCTAGAGATGGTTAGAACCCTAAAAGAGGATAGATGATGAGACCACACTTCTTGACCTGGCTGAAACCTAAAAAGAGGATGTGAGACGAGACAGTGCTCCTTAAGCTAGCTAGACTCCTAAAACAGGATGTAAGAGGGGGTAATGCTCCTTGAGCTAGCTAGAACCCTAAAGAGGATATGAGATGAGATAACGCTCCTCAAGCTGACCAAAACCCTAAAGAGAATGTGAGAGGAGATAGTGCTCCAAGACCTTACTAAAACCTAAAAAGAGAGTGTGAGATAAGATAACATTCCTTAACCTAGCTAAAACCCTAAAAGAGGATACGAGACAAGGTAGCACTCCTTGAGCTAACTAGAACTCTAAATAGAGTGTGAGAGATAACAGCGCTCCTTGAGCATGCTAGATCCCTAATAAAGCAAGTGAGATGATACAGTACTCCTTGAGCTAGCCAGAACCCTAAAAGGGGATGTCAGATAAGACCCCACTCCTTAAGCTGGCTGGAACCTTGAAAGAGCATATGAAACAAGACAGATCTCCTTATGCAAGCTAGAACTCGATAAGAGGAAGTGAAATGGGATAGTGCTGTTCAAGTTGGCTAAAAGCCTAATAGTAGAGATGAGATAGGTCAGTACTCCTTGAGCGAGCTAAAACCCTAAAGAGGATGTAAGATGGGATATTGCTCCTTGAGCTAGCTAAAACCCTTAAGAGAACATGAGTGAAGACAACCCCCTATGAGCTAGCTAGAACCTTAAAAGAAAATGAGAGATAGGACAACACTACTTTAGTTAGCTAGAACCCTAAAAGAGGATGAGAGATGGGACAGTGATCTATGTGCTAGCTAGAACTATAAGGAGAATGTGAGTAAAGATAACGCTTATTGAGCTTGTTAGATCCCTAAAAGAGGATGTGAGAGTAGACAGCACTCCTTGAGTTGACTAGAACCATAAAAGAGGATATGAGACGGGGTAGTGCTCCTGGAGTTAGTTAGAACCGTAGAAGAGCAAGTCAGATAAGACAGTGCTCCTTGAACTAAATAGAACACTAAAAGAGCAAGTGAGATAGGACAACGCTCTTTAAGCTAGCTAAAACCCCAAAAGAGGATTTAAGATGGGATTAGGCTCCTCGAACTAGCTAGAACCCTAAAAGTAGATGTTAGGAGTGATGGTACTCCTTAAGCTAGCTAAAACCCTTAAAAAGCATGTAAGACGGGACAACGCTCCTTGAGTTAACTAGAACCCCTAAATAGGAAATGGGATGGGATAGGATAGTGCCCCTTAAGCAGGCTAGAACCCTAAAAGAGGATATGAAATGAAACAACGCTCCTTAAGTTAGCTAGAACCCTAAAGAGGATATGAAACGGGATAGCACTCCTCAAGCTGGCTAAAACCCAAAAGAGAATGTGAGAGGAGATAATGGTCCATGGGCTTGCTAGAACCCAAAAAGAGAATGTGAGACAAGACAATGTTCCTTAACCTAGCTAAACCCCAAAAGATAATGTGAGATGAGACAGTGCTCCTAAAGCTGGCTAGAACATTAAAGAGAGTGTGAAAGGGCACAGCGCTCCTTAAGATGGCTAGAACCTAATAGAAGATGTGAGATGGGATAACACTCCTTAAGCAAGTTAAAAACCCAAAAGGGGATATGAGATGGGACATTGCTCCTTGAGTTAGCTAGAACCTTAAAATAGCATATGAGATAAGATTGTACTCCTTAAGCTAGCTAGAACCTTAGAAGAGGAAGTGAGATAGGATAGCGCTCCTCGAGCTGGCTAGAAGCCTAATAAAGGATACGAGATGGGGCAGTACTCTTTAAACTAGCTAGTAGCCTAATAGAGGATGTGAGATGGGACAGCAATCTTTAAGCTAGCTAGAAGCCTAATAAAAGATGTAAGATGGGATAATGCTCCTTGAGCAATACCTTAAAGAGGATATGAGATTGGATTGTACTCCTTAAGGTAGCTAGAACCTTAGAGAGAACATGAGAAAAGACAGCAACCCTTGAGCTGGCTAGAACCTTAAAAGAGAATGTGAGATAAGACAGTGCTTTTTGAGCTACCTAGAACCCTAAAAGAGGAATTAAGACAGGATAGCATTCCTCAAGCTGGCTAGAAGCCTAATAAAGGATGTAAGATATGACAGTACTACTTGAGTAGGTTAGAACCATGAAGAATATGTGAGATAGGACAGTGCTCCATGAGCTAGCTAGAACCTTAAGGAGAATATGAGAGGAAACAATGCTCATTAAGCTAGCTAAAACCCTAAAAGTGGATATGAGAGCAGACAGCGCTCCTTAAGCTAGCTAGAACCTTAAAAGTGGATATGATACTGGATAGTGCTCCTTAGGTTTGCTAAAACCCTGAAAGAGTAAGCAAGATGGGACAGCACTCCTGAAGTTGGCTAGAACCCTAAAAGAGGAAGCGAGAAGGGACAATACTCCTTAAGTTAGCTAGAACCCTAGAAGAGGATGTGAGATGGGACAGTACTCCTCAAGTTGGCTAGAACCCTAAAAGAGGAAATGTGACGCGACAAGGCTCTTAAACCTAGCTAGAACCCTAAAAGAAGATATAAGAAAGGAAAACGCTCCTTGAGCTTGCTAGAACCCTGAAAGAGCATGTGAAATGAGACAGTATCCCTTGAGCTAAGTAGAACTCTAAAAGAAGAAGTGAGATGGGACAATGCTCCCTAGGTTAGCTAAAAAGCTAAAAGCGAATATGAGATGAGACTATGCTCCTCGAGTTGGCTTGAACCCTAAAAGAGGATATGAGATAGGACAATGCTCCTCATACTGACTAGACCCCTAAAAGAGGATATAACACAAGACAATTCTCCTCGAGCCAACTAAAACCCTAAATGGGAGTGTAAGATGCAATAGCTTTTCGAGCTAACTAAAACCTTAAAAGGGACGTAAAATAGGATAGCACTCCTCAAGCTAGCTAAAACCTTAAAGTGAATGTTAGAGGAGATAGTGCCCCATAAGCTAGTAAGAACCCTAAAAGAGAATGTGAGACAAGACAACACTCCTTTACCTAGATAGAACCCTAAAAGAGGATGTGTGACGAGACAATGCTCCTTGAGCTAGCTATAACCAAAAAGAAAATGTGAGAAGGAAAAGGTCTAGTTGAGCTGGCTAGAACATTAAAAGAGGATGTGAGACAAGACAACACTCCTTGAGCTAGCTAGAACCTTAAAAGGGGATGTAAGATAAGATACCATTCCTTAAGTTAGCTAAAACCTTGAAAGAGTATGTAAGACAGGAGCTAGCTAGAACCCTAAAAGAGTAAGTGAGACAAGACAACACTCCTTGAGTTGGCTAAAAGCCTAATTGAGGATGTGAGAAGGGGAAATGCTCTTTGTGTAAGCAAGATCCCTAAAGAGGTTATGAGACGAGACAGCACTCCTCAAGTTGGCTAGAACCCTAAAAGAAGATGTGAGATGGGACAATACGCCTCAAGCAAGCTAGAACCCTAAAAAGGATGCGAGATGGATAATGCTCCTTGAGCAAGCTAGAACCCTAAAAAGAATGTGAGAGCAAATAACGTACCTTGAGTAAGCTAGAACCCTAAAAGAGAATGTGAGAAAAGGTAGTGCTCTTTGACTTACTTAGAACCCTAAAAGAAGATGTGAGATAGGATGACACTCCTTAACCTAACTAGACCCCTAAAGAGAATGTAAGAGGGGACCACGCTCCTTGAGCTAGCTAAAACACTAAAAGAAGATGTCCAAGGGGAAAGCACTCCTTGACCTAGCTAGAATCCTAAAAGAGGATGCGAAAGGGAATAGCACTCCTTGAGCGAGATAGAATCCTGAAAGAGCATGTGAGATAGGATAGCACTCCTTAAGCTAATGAGAACCTTCAAAGAGGAAATGAGAAGATACAGCGCTCAAGATGGCTAGAACCGTAAAAGAGGAAATAAGATGGGACAACATTCCTCAAGCTTGCTAGAACCCTTAAAGAGGATATGAAAAAGGAAAAGGCTTCTTAAGTTAACTAGAACCCTAAAAGAGTATGTGAGACGGGATAACGCTCCTTAAGTTGACTAAAACTGTAAAGGTAGATGTGTAATGGGACAGCGCTCCTTGAGCTAGCTAAAACACTAAAAGAGCATGTGAGGCAAGACAGCTCTCCTTAACCTGACCAGAACCCTAAAAGAGGAAGTGAGACGAGACAATGCTCCTTAAGCTAGCTAGAACCTTAAAAGAGGATATGAGATGGGATCGTACTCCTCAAGCTAACTAAAACCCTAAAAGAGGTTATAAGATGGGGAAATGCTCATAAAGCTGGCTAGAACCCTAAATGAGGATGAAAGACAGCATAATACTCCTCAAGTAAGCAAGAACCCTAAATAAGATGTGAGAATAGACATTGCTTCTCAATCGGCCTAAACCCTAATGAGAATGTGAGAGGAGATAATGTACCATGAACTAGTTAGAACCTAGAAAGGGAATGTTAGACAAGAGTACATTCCTTGAGCTAACTAGAACCCTCAAAAAGGATATTAGATGGGACAGCTCTCCTTTAGTTGACTATAACCCTAAAAAGAAAGTGAGAGGGGACAACACTTCTTGAGCTCACTAGAAGCCTGAAAGTGGGTGTGACATAGGACATCACTCATTAAGCTAGTAAGACCCCTAAAAGAGGATGTGAGATGAGATACTGCTCCTTGAGCTAGCTAGAACATTAAAGAAGCATTTTAGATAGGACTATACACTATGAGCTAGCTAGAACCTTAAAGGAAGGAAGTGAGATGGGACAGTGCTCTTCGAGCTAGCTAGAACCCTAAAAGAGGAAGTGAGAAGGGATAATGCTCCTCAAGCTAGCTAGAATCGTAAAAGGAGATGTGAGACAAGACAGTGCTCCTCGAGTTAGCTAGAAACCTAATAGAGGATGTGAGACGAGACAATGCTCCTTGAATGGCCTTGAACCCTAAGGAGGATATAAGATGGGTCAGTACTCCTTGAGTTAGCTAGAACACTAAAGAGAACGTGACAAAAGATAGTGCCCCTTAATCCAATTAGAGCCCCCAAAGCAAAAGTGAGATGGGACAAAGCTCTTTAAGTTAGCTAAAGCCCTAAAAGAGGATACATGATGAGACAGCAATCCTCGAGTTGGCTAGAACCTAAAAAGAGGATGTAAGACTTGACAGTGCGTCTTAACCTAGCTAAAACCCTAAAATAAGATATAAGACGAGACTACACTCCTTGACCTAACTAGAACCCTATAAGAGGATGTAAGATAAGATAGTGCTCCTCATGCTGGCTAAACCCCTAATGGTAATGTGAACGAGATAGTGCTCCTTCATCTAGCTAAAACCTTAAAGAGAATGTGAGAAGAGACAATGCTTCCTGAGTTAGCTAAAACCTTAAAATAGAATGTGAGACAAGACAACATCCATGAACTAATGTAAGATGGGATAGTGCTCCTTAAGTTGGCTAAAACCCTAAAGAGAGTATGAGAGGGGATAGCACTCCTTGAGCTAGCTAGAACCTTAAAAGAGAATATGAGAAAAGACAACACCACTTAAGTAAGCTAGAACCCTTAAAGAGGAAGTGAGATGGGACAACACTCCTTAATCTAGCTAAAACACTAAAGAGGATGTGAGATCAGATAGTGCTTATTTAGCTAGCTAGAACCTTAAAGAGAACGTGAGAAAAGACAATGCCCCTAGTGCTAGCTAGGACCTTAAAAGAGAATGTGAGATAAGACAGTATTGCTTGACCTATCTAGATCCCTAAAAGAGGATGTAAGATGGGACAACACTCCATAAGCTAATAGGAACCTTAAGGAGAATGTAAGTGGGGACAATGCTCATTGAGCTAGCTAGAACCCTAAAAGAGGAAGTGAGAGTAGGTGATGCTCCTGAAGCTAACTAGGACCCTAAAAGAGGATAAAAGATGAAACTACGGTCCTCAAGTCGGCTAGAACTTTAGAAGAGGATGTCAGACAGAATAGTGCTCCTTCAGCAAGCTAGACTCCTAAAAGAGGATTTGTAACGGGATAATGCTCCATAAGCTAGCTAGAATCCTAAAGAGGATGCAAGATGGGACAACACTACTCAAGCCAGCTAAAGCCCCAAAGAGAATATGAGAGGAGATAGTGCTCAATGACTTAGCTAAAACCCAAAAAGAGAATGTAAGACAAGACAGCTTTCCTTAACCTGGCTAGAACTCTAAAAGGGGATATGAGATAAGACAGTGCTCCTTAAGCTAGCTAGAATCTTAAAGAGAGTGTGAGAGGGGTCAGCGCTCCTTGAGCTAGCTAGAACCCTAAAAGAAGATGTCAAACAGGACAGTGCTCCTTAAGCTAGTTAGAATCCTAAAGAGGAATATGAGATAGGACACTACTCCTTGAGTTAATTGGAACCTTCAAAGAGTATGTGAAACGAGACAGTACTTCTTAAGCTAGCTAGAACCCTAGACAAGGAAGTGAGACAAGATAGTGCTCCTCAACTTGGCTAAAAGCCTAATGGAGGATGTACGATAGGATAAAGCTCCTCAAGCTGGCCAAAAGCCTATTAGAGGATGTGAGGTAAGACAATGCTCCTTGAGTATGCTAAAACCATAAAGAGGACATGGGACGAGACAGTGTTCCTTAAGCTAGCTTAAACCCTGAAGAGAATGTGAGAGAAGACAGTACCCCTTAAACCAACTTGAACCCTAAAAGAGAATGCAAGATAAGACAACACTACTTGAGCTAGCTAAAACCATAAAAGAGGATGTGAGATGGGATAATGCTCCATAAGCTAGCTAAAACCCTAAGAAGAATGCAAGTAGACACAGTGCTCACTAAGTTAGCTAAAACCTTAAAAGAGGAAGTAAGAGTAGACAACGCTCCTTAAGCTAGCTAGAACCCTTAAAGTGGATGTGAAACGGGACAATACTCTTTAAGTTAGCTGGAACCTTGAAAGAGCAAGTAAGATGGCACAGTGCTCCTTGAGCTAACTAGAACCTTAAAAAAGGAAGCGAAACAAGATAGCACTCCTTGAGTTAACTAGAACCCTAGAAGAGGAAGTGAGATGAGACAACACTCCTTGAGTTGGCTAGAACCTTATAAAAGGATATGAGACTAGACAAGGCTCCATAACCTAGCTAGAACCCTAAAAGAAGATTTGAGAAGGGACAATGCTCCTTGAGCTAGCTATAAACTTAAAAGAGCATGTAAGATAGGATAGCGCTCCTTGAGTTAACTAGAACCCTAAAAGTGGAAGTGAGATAAGATGATGCTCCTTGAGCTGGCTACAACCTTATAAACGGATACGAGATGAGACCACACTCCTTAAGCTAGCTAAAGCCCTAAAAGAGGATGTAAGATGGGATAATGTTCCCCAAGCCAACTAGACCCCTAAGAGAGGATGTAAGGTGAGAAAATACTTCTCGAGCTAGCTAGAATCTAAAGAAGATACAAGATGAGATAGTACTCCTTAAGCTAGCTAAACCCTAAAGAAGATGTGAGACAAGACAATACTCCTTAAGTTAGCTAAAATCCTAAAAAGAATATGAGAGGAGATAGTACTCCATGGGTTGGCCAAAACCTTTAAAGAGAATGTGAGAGGAGAAAGAACCCCATGACCTGGCTAGAACCCTTAAAGAGAATATGAGGCAAGATAGTGTTCCTTTACCTAGCTAGAAACCTATAAGAGGATGTGAGATAGGATAGCACTCTTTGAGATGGCTAGAACCCTAAAGAGAGTATGAGAGGGGATAGGGCTCCATGACTTGGCTAGAACCCTAAAAGAAGATGTGAGATGAGACAATGCTCCTTGAGCTAGCTAAAAGCCCAATTGAAGATGTTAGTAGGGACAGCACTTCTTAAGCGGTCTAGATCTCTAAAGAGGATGTGAGACGGTATAGCACTCCTCGAGCTACGAACCCATAAAGAGGATGTGAGATGGGATAGCGCTCTTTAAGCATGTTAGAACCTTAAAGTGGATGTCAGATGAGACAATGCTCCTTAAGCTAGCTAGAACCTTAAAGAGAATGTGAGAGGAGGAGTGCACCTTGACTATGCTAAAACCTTAAAAGAGAATGTGAGATGGGACAACACCCCTTGACCTACCTAGAACTTTAAAAGAGGATGTGAGACAGGACAACACTACTTAAGCTAGCTAAAGCCCTAAAGAGAATGTGAGAGGGGACCACGCTCCTTGAGCTTGCTAGGACCTTAAAAGAGGATGTTAAAGGGGAAAGTGCTCCTTGAGCTAGCTAGAATCCTAAAAGAGGATAGAAGAGGAGATAGCACTCATTGAGCTAACTAGAACCTTAAAAGAGGAAATGGGATGATGCGGTGCTCTTTGTGTTGGCTAGAACCCTAAAAGAAGAAGTAAGATGGGACAGTACTCCTTAAGCTAACTAGAACCCTTAAATAGGATATGAGACAGGATAAGGCTCCTTAAGTTCACTAGAACCCTAAAAGGGTATGCTAAATGGGACAGCGCTCCTTGAGCTAGCTAGATCCCAAAAGGTAGATGTGAGATGGGATAGTGCTCCTTAAGTTAGCCAGAACCCTAAAAGAGTATGTAAGGCAAGATAGCACTCCTTAACCTAGCTAGAACCATAAAAGTGGAAGTGAGACAGGACAATGCTCCTTAAGCGAGCTAAAACCCTAAAAGAGGATATGAGACATGATCGCACACCTTATGCTAGCTAAAACCCTAAAAGAGGTTATGAGATGGGAGAATGCTCCTAAAGTTGGTTAAAACCCTACATGAGGATTTGAGATGGCACAATACTCCTTAAGAAGGCTAGAACCCTAAAGTAGATGTGAGATGGGACAGTGCTCCTCAATCTAGCTAAAACCCTAATGAGAATGTGAGAAGGGATAGTACACCAAGAGCTAGCTAGAAACCAAAAAGGGAATGTGAGACAAGAAAACACTCCTTGAGCTAGCTAAAACCCTAAAGAAAATGTGAGAGAAGACAGTACTCCTTAAGCTAACTAAAACCCTAAGAAAAGATGTGATACGGGACATTGCTCCTTGAGCTAGCAAGAACCCTAAAAGAAAATGTGAGACAAGACATCTAGATAAAGGAAGGATGGAGAAGATGAAGTTCAAGGAAGGCCAAATTGATATGTATGGTCTTGGTTATGTTCCGACCTCGGTTGAAGAATTTCAATCGAAGTATGCAAGGGTAAAAGAGGTGATAGAATGTAATAAGCCCTAATGACCTTTCCACCATTGACCAAGACATTTGTCTTAATTAACGTTCAGACTCTTGAATCTGCCGAAGAAAAATCCCCTAGTAAGGTGGAATCAGTAGGCCTATCTTACAAGCTCCAACATTTGAATAAGTGATTCTCCATCCCTACAAATGGCAATAGGTCTTCCTTAAGGTAAAGGGTGAATCGTAATCTAGTTTTTATAAAGAATTTTCAATAATCATGGTTTTTCCTAGATGTACTCATGAGAACTCCTTCAATATTCAATAAAATATCAACTCCCTTTTTTTCCATTATTCACTGTCACTTATTCTTGTTTCCTCTATATACTTTTTATCTAAGTCTAATGTTCTGAATGAAAGCTAGGGATACCTCATGCAAGTGGACAACAAAAATATTAATATCACTCTTGGCCCTACTAAGTTAGTTGTTAAGAGTGATGTTGATGACTATAGTAAAATACGAGAAAGCTAGCGAAAACATGAACTAGATATAATTTCCATGAAGGAACCAATTGAAACAATCAATATAGGGACCAATGATAACCTAAAGAATCTGAAGATTAGGGTTGACTTAAAAGAAAAGAAAAAAGCGGAGATAGCCATGCTATTATCTGAATATCAAGAAGTGTTCATATGGTCTTATGAAGATATGCCTAGGCTAGATCCTTTGATTGTTGTCCATCATTTGCCTACTTAAGAGGACATCAAACCTAAGACACAAAAGCTAAGGAGATTCTAACCAAATATCTTGTTAAAGATCAAAGAAGTCAAGAAATTACTTGAGGTCAGTTTTATTGAGGTATCTAATTATCTTGAACAGGCGGCCAACATTGTACCAGTAATGAAAAAGAATGGAAAAGTCTTAGTATTCACAGATTTTCGATATCTCAATTAGGCAACACCTAAGGATAATTTTCCTTTTCCCCACACGGATGTCATGGTAGATAATATAGTTGAAAACCATCTCTTCTTATTTATGGATGGCTCCTTTGGATATAATCAGATCAAAATGTCTGAAAAAGATAAAATCAAGACAACCTTTGTTAGCACTTAAGGTAAGTTCTACTACAAGGTGATGCCCTTTAGACTAAAAAACATCGGGGCAACTTACCAAAGGGAAATGGTTGCAATCTTTTACGACATGATGCATAAGGAAGTAGAAGTATATGTTGACAATATGATTATGAAATCTAAAAAATAGGAGAATCATGTGGACAATTTGAGAAAGTTATTCAATAGATTGAGGAAATTCCAACTAAAGCTAAATCTAGAAAAGTGCACTTTCAGAGTTACATTAGGAAAATTGTTGGGTTTTATAATCAACCAAAGGGGCATTGAAGTAGATCTTGATAAAGTCAAAGCAATACTTGACATGCCTTCACCACACACACTTAAAGAGTTCAAGGGTTTATTAGCTAGGTTGAATTACATAGCTTAGTTTATATCTTAGCTCATAGATAAATGTCATCTGTTATTTAACTTAATGAAGAAGAACGCTAAGATAAACTAGGATGAGGAATGTGATGAAGCCTTTACAATGATTAAGAAATACCTTATGAACCCTTCGATTTTGATACCTCTTAAACCTAGATGGCCATTGTTTCTATACCTTACTATATTACAAGAGTCCATGGGTTGTATGCCTGGTCAAAAAAATGAGGAAAGAAAAGAGTGGGCCATATACTACTTAAGTAAGAAGTTTATAGGAAGGGAATAGAAATATTATGAAATTAAAAGAACATGTTATGCTTTGGTCTAGGTCATGCATCAGCTTAGATAATACATACTTTACTGCTATATTAAATTGTTGACTCAATGCGATCTCTTAAATTATTTGGCTAAAAGGCCAGCCTTGATTAGTAGGGTCTTAAAGTAGCAAATGTTACTGTCAAAATTCGACATCACAGATGTGAGATAAAATTCAATCAAGGGGCTTAATAGATCAACTAACAAAGAATCCCCCTAAAGATACTCTCCAAGAAGTGCAAGTTACATTTCCTAATGAGGACATCTTAGTAGGTAATGGTGATTCTAAGAAAGATGAGAAGCTCATAAAACGGAAGTTGTTCTTTAATGGAGCTGCTAATGTGTTTAGGTGTAGAATTGGGGTAATACTGATATCCTCGAAGTTATGCAGTTCCTATTAGTTGTAAGGCTCGTTTTCCCATATACCAACAATATTTCCAAATATGAAGCGTGTACTATGAGACTCAAAATGGCCTTAGATAAAGAGATTAGAGAATTAGAAGTATATGAGAATTCTTCACTCATTATTGGCTAGGCTCGGGGAGAATATAAGACGAAGCATCCTAAACTGGTACCTTACTACCAATACGTCACTAAATTAGTGGAAAAGTTTAAAGAAGTTACATTCACATGCATTCCAAGGACTCAAAACTAATTTGTTAATGCACTAACCACTTTAGTATCCATGATCCAAATATCCAATGGTGTCGAAATTTAGCTACTCAAATTGAAGTTAAAGAGAAGCCTACTTTCTATCTAGTAATTAAAGGTATATATGGCAAAAAGCCCTAATACCATGACATTAAAGTGTTCCTATAAGGAGGCACGTATGCTGATAATATTGAGAAAAAGGATAGAAAGATGATCAAGAGGTTAGCTACCCAGTTCTTACTAAATGAGCCTATCTTATACCGATGATCATTTCACAGTATACTTCTCAGGTGTGTGGATGATAGAAAGGCCGAAGTTTTGATGAAGGAAATACATGAAGGAGTATGTGGCCCTCACGCAAATGGGTACATGATCGCTAAGAAGATTATGAGAATATGATACTATTAGTGAACTATGGAGAGCAAATGCATCAAGCATGTTAGGCACTATCACTTATACTAAGTTTATACGAACAACATAAATGCTCTACCTTAAGAATTATACACACTATCTGTACCATGGCCTTTTTCAATGTAGGGTATAGACATCATTGACCTGATCACTCCAAAGGCATCCAATGATCATCATTTCATGCCAATCACTATTAATTATTTCAATAAGTGGGTTGAAGCCTTATCTTATTGAAGTGTTACTTAAGGGGTTAGTGGTTAGGTTTATCAAAAGAGATATCTTAGCTTAAAACGGGAATCCAAAAATAATCATCACTAATAATGGCATAAATCTCAATAACGAACTCATGTTGGAGTTATGTTGGCAATGCAAAATCATCCATAAGAATTCTACCCCCTATTGACCTCAGATGAATGGGCTTGTAGAGGCAGCTAACAAAAATCTCAAGAGAATTATTGAAAAGATAGCTATTACATTTAAGGATTGGCATGAGATGTTACCATTTGTACTCATGGCCAATCAAACTTCTATCAAAACATCAATAGGGGCAGCACCTTACTCCTTAGTATATGGCACTAAAGCAGTGTTACTAGTGGAAGTAGAGATCCCATCTCTTAAACTGATATCAAAAACTTAACTAGATAAGGCTGATTGAGTCAAGAAGTGCATCGAGCAATTAAACTTAATAGATGAAAAAAGATTGACAGCCCTTTGTCATAATCAATGCTATTAGCAAAGGATGGCTTAAGCTTTGAACAAGAAGGTACGCCCTTGAAATTTCAAAGAAGGTGATGTGGTGTTGAGAAAGGCTCTCTCCAATCAAGACCCAAATGAGAAATTTGCTCTAAATTATGAAGGTCCTTATTTTGTGAAAAGAGTGCTATTGGGAGAGGCTTTAATTTTGTCATAAATGGATGGTTTGAGTTTAAGTTTCCTTGTAAATGCTGATGTGGTAAAGTTATACTACCCTTGAAAATCAATGGAATTTTTACTTAGAACACAAAATGCTAACAATCTTAAATATTACTGTAGTCTAATTTTCATTTCTCTACTAGCAAAGCTGGTATCCCTAGCGATCATCAAGATTGGATTATTCCCAACACTTGAAAAGGCCCTTTTCTCTTATCCCACTCAAAGAAATCTTATACATTGCAAACACGAGAGAAGATCAATATGAGATTTAGAACAATGATAATTAATGAAAAACTCTTAAAATTCTTTATTACAAGTTCACCCTTCTTAATGGGGAGATTGGTTTTCTATTTTTTAAGGTAAAGCCACATCTCATGATAGAGAACCATCACATGATAGAGGCCTAGGTCTGACCAAGGGAAGTTAAGAGATGATTCAGTTGAAAAATTAAGGATTTATGTGGGACATGACCTCTTTAATCCAAAGAATAGATATTTCATGTATTGGGCCACTCTCCTTAAAATCAGTGGCAAGCAGAACTTTGTATACTCCATTTCAAGATCAAAATGGTTTTCAAAGGCTAAGTCATCGATTTTGATCAAACTTCTTGAGAAAAAGTTTGACTGTTTAGGAACCATCGACAAAGACAGGTAAGTGCTTCCATACATTTAAGCATAAAGTTTAGTTAGTTTTGAAACATTGCATTCACTTTAACTTCATATTCTTTTAAGGTTCTAGCCAGCTCAAGGAGCACTGTCCAGCCTCATATTCTTTTCAGGTTCTAACTAACTCAAGGAGCACTATCATGCTTCATGCTTTTTTAGTGTTTTAGCTAACTCAAGGAGCATTGTCCTACTTTATACTCCTTTAGGGTTCTAGTCACTTAAGGAGCGCTATCCTATCTCACCACATTTTTAGGGTTCTAGTCAACTCAAGGAACTTTGTCTCGCCTCATGTTCTTTTAGGGTTCTAGCTAGCTCAAGGAGTGTTGTCCCATTTTATACCCTTTTAGGGTTCTAGCTAGCTTAAGGAGCAATGTCCCATCTAAGCATATTTTTAGGCTCTTAGCTAGCTTAAGGATTGCTTTACTTATTCACTTAAGTTAGTCAACTCATAAGAGAATGACTAAGTTTCAATTTGTCATTTAAGGTGTTAGCTAGCTTAAGGAGCGCTTTATCCATTCACCTAGGTTAGTCAACTTAAAGGAGTATGACCAAGTTCTCTTTTAGGGTCTTAGCTAGCTCAAGGAGCACTTTGCCCATTCACCTAGGTTAGTCAACTCATAAGGATATGACTAGGTTTCAATTTATCATTTAGGGTGTTAGCTAACTCAAGGAGTGCTTTACCCATTCATTAAATTTAGTCAACTCATAAGAGCACAACCAAGTTCTCTTTTAGGGCTTTAGCTAACTTCTAGGGCACCAGACCCATCTAAAACTCACTTTATGGTCTCAATCAACTCCTAAAGCACCATCTTACTTCTTTCAACAAATCCCTAGTAGATCAAACTTAGGTTAACTAGCTAGTTGTAGCGCTACATAGGGCAATTTCATCCCCAAGGCAAAAATGGTATCTCCTTTTGTCTTTGTGGTAAAGTTTTAGTAGAAAATTTAGAAAAAGTACAGAATAAAAAAGAAGTAGATAATTTAAAATAGGAAATTTTAATTTAGCTTTAGCTTAGGTCTTAAATAAAATTAAAAAAAAAGAAGGGGATTGCTGGCTTAGCCTTATATTTAAATCTAACCTAGGTTGACCTAGTCCATATATGCAATTTGATTGCATATATAGATAAGGCACAAGCAAATAACTTATGTTTTTCTTTTCCTTCTCACAAATACGAACCCACATATCCAGCAACAGGATCCATATTTACAACCATCTTCAATTACCTTACCTACGAGATTTTCCCAATCTAAAGGAAAAGTATTGTAAATTGTGTAAGATACTTTTGAATTGGCCTAAAAAAAGTGTCAACCATGGTTGATTCCTTCTAAGCTCATTCAAGTTTCATCTAGTATAAATAGGAGCTTCCCTACTCATTTCAGGCATTAGTTTCTTCTTCCACAATCTCAATCACTCTCTATCAAACCTTCTCACTCTAGCTCATAGTGGCCCTCTTTCTCTAAAATCCAAAGCTCCTCGGCTATCTTCGAAGGAAACTAATACACTTAGAAGCTTGCCCACACTCTTAGCTTTTGAACTCAAGTCCTCCTACATTCAATCATACTCTTAATAGCAAGAACCAAGTACCACCTATCCAAACCCCAACCACCACGAGCTCTACCACTTCAAAACCTACTCACCGATCCTCTTCAACCAAAATGGCCATTACAGCTAAGCTTAACACCACCTAAAACCTAAGACTCTACAACTTTTTCACCTCCAAGCTACCTTCACACAACAAACCACACCACCGCCACCACTAAAACCACCTCCAAACACCAAGGTGTTGTGCTTACCATAACCCCCAACCCCCACTACGCCGCCCCCCCCAATTTGCCAATCCAAATCACAAAACCAACATCACCCACTTGTTTAGCTGCGTAAAACAATCAGAAGCCACCCCTTGCCGATGGATTCTTCTCCTACTCTTAACCTACACGTGACCCAATCTAATGGAGCTCCAAACCGGACCTAAATCCAAAGTGTAACACAAGACCTACACCAAGTTCAACCCGCATGCTATTCTAGCTACCTCCACTTTGTTATTTGCTTAGGTTTCTATTTTTTTTCCTTTATTTATTTTATTCTATTATAAGAAATGCTTGTAAGAAAAGGGGAAAAAAAGAAATGGAAAGAAAAGAAAGTGGACAAAAAAAAAACAAAGAAAAAGGGAGAGGTGAAAGGAAAGCCGTTATTTATTTTTTTTTTTTTTGTCAAAAACAATAATAGTGAGTTATAAAAAAAATAAACAAACTTTATTACTTAGAAAAATTATTTTAAAAAAATAAAAAATAAAATAAAATAAAATGTCTTTTCAAAATTAGGTTTCATTTTAGACTTTTTCAAAAATAAAATAATCGTTCAGAACTTAGGATCCGTTTTAGAATCATTCATAATTGAAAATAAATTGATAAAAACTTAAAGTTGACTATTTTCAAAATTAAAATTGACCAACATCTCTAAATTTTCGATAAATGAACTATAGAAGTTTGATCCCAATTAACGAATATATAAGGACCTTTGGGATGACTTTAAAAACAAAAAATTGTATTTTTCCACTTTGTAAATTTTCTTCTTTTAGTCTTACTTTTTGGCATAATTTCGTTTTCTAAATGTAGATAGATATTATTTGCAAGGTGTTTTCAAAAAATAGATATTAAATTTGGAACATTAAGTGAAACTCAATTAGGATTTAAATAAGGTAGCCTCCTATAATTGAGAATCTAGTTTTCTTGAAACCTTTTTTAGAAAAGTTTTTTTCAAAATCATAAGCTAGTGACCAAATTAGAATCAATCTACCTAATTTATTCTAATTTGATCATTTTATCCTAGTTTTACTGGGTGGTAACTCCATTTGTTTTCAAAAACAAGAAACCAGGTTTTCCTTAATTTTAGTCGAGGATTTAAATTAAATAGGCTTAGGATTTGATTTAAATCATATTAAGAAAAACAAATGAACCGGAAATCTCTGGCTCAACAACTACTATTCCAAAAATTATGGTCCAATTTGTAAGTAATACACCTTGATCAATTTGTTAGGTCTTTTCTAGTTCAGTATTATGAATTAGACTTCTAGTTGAATGGTTTGAGGAGGGATTAATAAGAAGGCTTATTTTGAAAGATTTACTTATTCAATTCAAGTGTACAAGTCAAGAACCCTTAGGAAATACTAGAATTGTACTTGCTCCAGTTTCAAAAATAATTTTTAGTAAAAATAAATTATCCTTTAAGATCAAAAGAGTTATTATTAAGTATGGGAGGTATTGTGGGTAAGGAGGCCTTGTATGATTCAAGATAAGTAAGAAGGTTTTATGTTCTTGATTTTGAAATGTGATTCGAAGTGGATATGGAGGCTTTGTGTTTTTTAGGTTTGGAATGTGGTTCATAATAGGCATGAGGGCTTTCAGAATGTTTAGGCTTTTATTTTGGGCCTTTTGGTTCAAGTTTTACTACCCTTACTAGGATGTGATATATCTTTTAAGACTTATCTTTTACATTTATGCCCAATTTTCAAGCATCTTTTCTTCCTTCTTCTTCCTTTTTTTTTATTATTTTTCCCTATTCTCTCATAGTTTCTTATCCATTTTCCTTAGGCTTAAAAGTAACTGCCTCCCTAAAATGATAGGGTTTAAATTTGAAAATACTCTAAGTTAACCCAATGAGGTTAACAAAGGGTAATTGTATTTAGCATTTAAAATGACTGCCTTACTTCATTTTAATCTGCATATCAAATTCAAAATGGACCTCTTTTAAGGAATGAGTCCAAAGTATCTGTACCATACTGTTACTCAACTCTCAAAGTGTTTAAGGGTTAGTATTTGAGATATAGTTTGCCTCTTTTCATTCTAAACCTTTTAAAAATGAATTACCAATTTCTTAGGTAGGAACTTATATTGATTTGCCCCAAAGTAGAGATTGACTTTGCCTACTAGTTTCTCAAAACATGCTCTTTAAAAATTAAATTTTAAAAACCAAATTCCCCGAACCTTCCTAATCGCTTAAGTAGATAATTTCCCCAAACTCATAGATATTAATGCCCCTCAACTTCCATGTGATTTCATGACCGGTTCTCTAGAGTTGAATAAGTCAGTAGGTGGAAGGGATTGTGAATTGCCTTTAGACTAAGGGTTAAGCTTAGAATGGGGTCTCATTGCATTTTAAAGAGACTAGGGTTGTATCTGACTTTGTGTTTTGTCTCGGTTTATGGTAGGACCTAATTTTCTCAATGGATATGGATTTTGGCTTAGCTTGGCTCAACTACTTTAATGGGTAGAGGGTTCGTGTTTGGGTTAATAGCCTTAAATAGGCCGAGTTTCATGTTTTAGGTTGGCTACCTTAGTGAGCTAAGTGTTCATGTCAAGTTGGCCATCTTAAGTAGCCTAAGGGGTTTATGTTTTAGGTTAGCTAACTTAGCAAGCCATGGGTTGTGTTTAGGTTGGCTAACTTAACGGGCCGAGGTTCATGATTTAGGTTAACTGTCTTAACGAACCAAGGGTCATGTTTGGTTTAGCTACTTGATGGGCTGAAGTTTGTGTTTTGGGTTGGCTACTTTATGGGCCAAGTGGTTTTGTTTGGATTGGCTAACTTATGGGCCAATAGGTTGTGTTTAGGTTGGTAATGTTAACTGGCTGAAGGTTTTGGGTTAGCTACCTTAACGAGCCAAGGTTGTGTTTAGCAGTATCCCATAAGAATTTGTAACCATTAGCAACTTTTCTTCTTTTCTTTTTCCCTTTTTTTTTTCTTTTTTTATTTGAGAGAAAGATAAGGCTTTATTTTATAGAAACCAAGAAATCTAATTACAAATAAGGATGGTGATTTTGGAGTTCTATTTACAAGTCAATGGAATTTATTTACATTTCCTTAAGTGAGAGAGAACAATGGTTAGATGAATGCTATTGAAGGACTATTTACAAGAAAATGGAATATTAATGAATGAAGAATGATTTGCTAAAGGGAACTTTTATTATCTTGAAAAATTGGTATACAAAAAAACCAAAGATAAAGAGCTTAACATTTATTCTAGATTATTATTTAATGAAACTTTATATTTATTCTATAATTTAAAGAATCCTAATCTAACTCTTGTGGTTAAGCTACAATTCTATCTAACATCTCTAAGGCTTAGTCCATGGTCTTTTTGCTCTCTTCGACTTAGGCCATCAAAGCTTAACTAGCAACTTCAGTACGTCTGGCCCTTTACTTCCAGTAAATTGCTTTAGCTTGCAACAACTATTCAAGGATTCCAAGGGCATCTGGCAGCCAATTGGCCCATTAATTGTTCACTTGTTAGTTACCTACCATTATCTATAGGCCTGGACATTTCATGGATAAGAATCATTTATTAATGAAATAAAAGAATGCACATAGAAGCATGCAGATGCTAGAACCATTGGGTTAATACATTATTACTTAAGTTGTAACCGTGCAATTAAAAAATAAAAATTGATTATATTTCTAAAATACTCTAATATTAGTAGGGTTGTAACTTTTAAGAGTAATGTGTTAACTCAAAGTTTAAGAGAAATATATGCAATTAAGATAGCTTCTAAAGGTTCTTAAGCTCTGTAAACTTATGCACTTCCAAAGATATGGTTCATTGGTCACATTAAACCTTAAGTAAGGTAACCTAATCAGCCTTAAGCGATGGTTATCTTACTACACCTAGAACTTACACAATTGCCCCATGTCCTAAGGTCATAAGACGACGTAGGTCTAATTGTATTTACCCTACATCATCGATGCAATCATACCCCAATATCCTAAGTATGTTGTATGCAAAATGAATATAGCAATTAAAACAAAGCATATTTACATGAAATGAATCATAACAATAAATAAATAAACAAATAAATATTATGGGTATTTTGAAAGGCAAGTTATCAAGCCCGAAATTTTCGGGTTTTTTTTTCTTAACCCAATTAATGTTAAATCTTATCCCATTTAATACTAACCCTCCATTAAGATTTAAGAAAAACTTGGTTTTCTTATAGATTTTGAAAAACACTTAGAGTCGCCACCCAATCAGGGTCGAGAAAAAATTATGTTAAATTTAATTGGGTAGATTGATTATAACTTAGCTATTGATCTATGAGAAAATTACTTTTTTAAAACATTGATTTTGAAAACTAGAGATTTTGAGTTCAAGAGCTAACCTATTAAACCCTAAATAAGTATGACTTTAACCTTTCGAATTTAAATTCATATTTCTAAAATACCACTTCTAACATGAAAGAATAATTCTAAATTTACAAATAGATAAAATTAATTCTATTTACACACACAAAAAAATAATAAATAGAATTTATTTACAAAAGAGAAAATAAAAAGTTTTCCCTATTTTAAGTCACCTTGTAAATGCCTAAATAACCTTTAGTAGGGATCAAACTTCTCATAGGTCATTAGATAAAAATTTAATGTGTGTTGGTATCTTTTAATTTTGAAAAGAGTTGATCATTTGTTTTTATCAATTTATTTTCAATTATGAAAAATCCTAAAAGGGACCTAATTATTTAAGTATTTGTTGAAAATTCTAAGATCCTATTTTTGGAAAGGGTTTTATTTATTTGATGTTTATTTAAAACCAATTTTTCTAAGCGATAAAACACATTCTCTCTTTTTTATTATTTATTTTTTTTTACATTTAACTATTTATTTGTTTTTTTTATTACTAACGAAAACATGCTAAAATAATAATAATAACAAAGCTTTCCTTCTTTACTCTTTCTTTTTTCTTCTATTTTTTATTTTTATTTTTATTTATTTATTTACTTTTTGCTATGGAATAAGACATTAAAGAAAGAAGAAAAAAATGATACATATACACACATACACAAAATACATTGTAACAAAATACAAAACAAAGGGATTAGACCAAACTAGGGGTTTAAGTCGATTTTTGAGGTCAAAGCATAGGTTATCAAGACAAATTCAAGTCATACATGCCTCTCACGTACACATGTGAAGGAGGAGTAAGAGCAATTAGCAAGGTATGATTATGGGGTTTCTAGGCCTATTTTTCATGGGAAAAGGAAGATTCCTAAGAATCTTATTAGGAAACGGGGGTTTGGGATAGGTATCAAGCTTGATTTTTTCTCAAGTTTCTTATTATTTATTTTCTTAACCTAATTAGTATTAAACACTAACCCATTTGATACTATCCATTGACTAAAGGTTAAGAAAATTTTGGTTTTTCTACTTTGAAAAGTTCGAAATCATTAGCTAATCGAAATTGAAAATAATGAATTAGGTTAAAACTAATCGGGAGGGTTGATTTTAACCTAAATATTGATTGCGTAAAAATTGATTCTAAAAAATGGTTTTTCAAAACTAGAGATTTGAGTATGAAGGCTAACCTATTAAACCCTTAATAGGTACTACTTTCAACTTTCTGAATTTATATTTATTTTTTAAAATACCCATTTAGCTAATTATACATTCACAAAAACTAATTCTATTTACAAAAAAATAAATAAATCATAATTATTTACAAAAGGAAAAATAAAATGATTTCCTTATTTTGAGTTGCCCCATAGATGCCTATATACCCTATAGTAGAGATTAGGCTTTTCGTAGTTCATTTGATAAACTCTTAATATATTGATCTTTTTTAACTTTAGAAAACAATCAGGTTTATATTTTTATCTGTTTGGTTTTATTTAAAGAAAATTCTAAAAAGGTCATAATTTGGGTAATTTATTCTTTTTAAAATTATAAAAGAAAATCCTAATTTCAAAAAGAGTTTATTAATTTTTATTTTATCTTTCTTTTTTTTCGTAAAACAATTTTTTCTAAGTGATAAGACTTTTTTTTTTTGTTTTATCTACAATAAACATACTTCCTTTTTAAGTTTTTTTAAAATAGGCCCTAATTTTTTTTATTTGAAGCGAAAATAAAAAGTAAATAAATAATAATAAGGTTCTAAAAATGTATTTATTCATAACAAAAGGAAGTTTTCTTTTTTTCATTTTAGCTTTACTTCTTTTTTTTATTTGTAAATAACTAACAAATAAACTAAAAAAAAAATTGAGAACCAAACTTGTGCTTGGGTGAGACACAGGTTGGTCATGGGAGAAAGGTTAAAGGATCCAGGTTGGATCTAGCCCAACCCAGTCACATACACTATACGTAGATAGCTGAAAGAGGAAGAAAAAGGTCATACGGGTGCGATCTTAGTGGTTCTTGATTGGATTTCAAGTGGGTAAAGTCAGTTTCATGGGTTTATTATTGGCAAATGGGGGTCTAAGAGCAACACCTTATGATTTTATGGTGGTTTGGTGGTGTTTTAAAGTAGTGGCCAATGGTAGTTATTCAAGCGACAGGAGTAGCAACTGCTAGAGGGTGGCAACTACGTTGATGTAGTTAGTTGGAACCAAAGATAGGTAGAGGATGGTGGTTCGTACCTCTATAGTAGTGGCAGCTAGGGTATGAAGTAGGGTAGCTAGGGGTAGTGTTTGGGGTCACAATGAGATATTAAGTAGGTGCTCTGGAGTGTAGAAAGCTTCATAAAGGTAGTAGCATTATTCAAATTCACCAAAGCCTAGGTAATTCTAAAGAGAGGGAGAGTGACCACAAGTTGGGGTAAGAAGAGAGAGAAAGCTTGACAACAAGCTTCAATAGAGAACTCTGGGTGTTTTTTGAGGTTAGAAATGAAGAGAAAAACACATATTTATCCACTTTGATGCTCAGTTCCATTTGGGAAAGCGATAAAATGAAATTAATTTTGAATTTAAAATTAATTGGTTTCTCATTCTAAATCAATGAAATCTTAGAATTTGAACTGTAATAATTGTCAAAGAATGCTTCTAATGCTCCATTCTTTCTCAAAATGATCATTAGGAGCTTCAAATCTTAATGAAATAGCTCGAAACACATAAGGTCATATTGGAGGCAAATCCGCATTTTTAGGTTTTTTTCCATTTTCAAACACATTTTAATCCTCTAAAAACTGAATCTAGATGCATTTCTTTATATTAATTCATAGTATTCCATGTCAATTTGCAATTTTGCCATTCATTTGGCGAAATCATGAAGAAAATCGAATGAAAAATGAGTGCAAAGTGAGTTGTCCAAGCTTGTTATTGTGCAAGAAAGGATGGAAAAGGGAAGAAAATATGCCGATGTAGGGCTTCGCAAGCACTACATTGGCCGCGTAGCCCCATCAAGAACGGTCACATGTTAGATCTAACACATGGCGAAATCAACACTCAACACATGGACAAGAGAGGGTAAGAAAAAGAAAATGCACACATTGTGCATGGCTTGACTCAAACCCCAGACCTTCTATGCATATACTAATGTGCTTTTCACTAGGCTGTTAGCTTGTGCCTTATCTATATATACAATCAAATTGCATATATAGACTAAGCTAGGTTAGGTTAGGTTAATTCTCAACCCAAACCCAACCTTCTCTTCATAAAATTTTTTATTCAAAACCCAACCCAAATAGCATCATATTCTAAATGACTATTATTTCCTAAAATCTACTCTGTTTTCTTTTTTTTTTTATTACTTTTCAAAAAAATTTATTTTTTGTATTTTTCCTGAATTTTCTATTTTTTGTGCTTTTTTCTGAATTTTCTATTTTTTGGTTTTTTATATTTTTCTAAATTAGGACCCTTTTCACTATTTTAAAATTACAGGAAAGAAAAAATGAAATATTTACAATTATCCCTCTTTATGGTGAAGTTTGAGTAAAACTTTGCTACAAAGATAAAAGGAGATACCATTTTTGTCTTAAGATGAATTTGTGCTAAGTAGCTACAACTAACTAGCTAGCTTAGATCCGATCTACTAGGGATTTGCAAAGATTGGGAAAAGAGATGGTGCTCTACAAGTAGGCTATCTTTGAAAAGGGAGTATGACTACCGCTCTTTAGGAATAAATGGTTATACCTCAAAAAGAGGGTTTATACCCTAAAACTTAAAGGCTTAATTAAGATAAGAAGACCTAGTGCGCTTTAAGAGCAGGCTTATACTAAGTGGGCACACTTCACATGCAATTGGAATTTAAAGAGAGGAAAAGAATCAAGATAGCACTCTAAGAGTATGCAATTCAAAGGTTTCAAATTGGGATAGCACTCTAAGAGCAAGTGACTCATAGATTTTAAATCAAGATAGCGCTCATGCAATTTAAAGGTTTTTAAAAGAGGATAATGCTCCTAAAGCATGCAACCCGAAGGCCTTAAATTAGGATAATGCTCCTAAAGCATGCGATCCCAGGGTTTTAAGTTAAGATAAAGCTTTGAAAGCATGTGATCATAGGGTTTTCAATCAAGATAGCACTCATAAATCATGCGATCCAAAGGTTTAAGGATAGCACTTCTAGAGCATGTGATTTAAAGGTAAGGTATCATTCCAACGAGCAAGCAACCCGAAGGTTTTGATGTAAGATAGTGCTCATAGAGCATGCGATCTGAGATAGGGTAACACTTCAACGTACAAGCAACCAAAAGGTTTTAAATCACATGGACAATGCTCCAAAGAGCAAACAATCTATGGGGAGCATAAGATTTGAAATGACAGGTTTGTTAATTGGGAGCCATCTAAGATAAAGCAAACATTTAGGGTAAAGTCCATCAATACAAAAAGAATTGGATGACATCAACCATGAGGGAAATCATGTTAAAGAGAATGACTCTGATCGCTAGGGCCAATTGACATATGAAAGAAAAACTAACCATTAGGTGAACATATTGGAATTAAAGAAACCGATTATTAAGGTTGACCTAAAGAAAATGAATAACTTGAACCATTAGAGTGAAGTGGAAAAAGAATGGATTTCTTTTTTTCAAATGAGATAGATGAAATGTTGAAAACTTAGGCCACTAGAGCAAAATGGAAAAGCACTTGAAAAGTTGAGCTAAAAGGAGAGAAAATTGAATTCAAAACTTTTTTTTTTTTTAGATTTGCTAACAAGATTGGATTCCTTATAGGTTCTATAAAAGTTGCACACAAGCAGTAGGCTTTTTTAATATCATAACAACTTGATCTTCTAGGCCACCTTTATCTAATAGAGTCCATTTTGTCTCGAGGGTCTTTGCTTTTTTTCAAGAGCAAATGATTTTTCATATCATGAGGCATAACTTCTTCAAGTTTCTTCTTACTTAAGAGAAGATATCTCTTTAAATATAGATTTAGTCTAAGAGGATTTCCTTGTACTCTTGGCCTAAATTCCTTTCCTTTGACTACGATTCCAAAAATTATGGTCCATCTTATAAGTGATATACTTTTAATCAATTCATTAAGTCTTTTTCAAACTGTAATGTAATAAAGGCTTTTGGTCCTTAGTTTTAAAATGGATATTAATGAAATGGCTTTCTATGAAAGAATCACTCTTCAACATGGGTTTACAAGTTAAAAACTTTATAGGTAAAACTAAAATTGTGCTTGCCCTAGTTTCAAAAGTAACTTTCACCAAGGATAAGCTATTTCCTTTAATCAAAAAGCTTTTAGAAAGGGTAGAATTATGGGTAGGCTATAAGCCATGTGTCAACTATAATTTCTTTACAAATCATGAGTTTTTAGGGGAAACTTTGGTATTTGTCCTGGCTTTTCGATTTTAATCATCTTAACCTTGTTTTGAGGTCCCTACTTAAGGAATAGCCTTTTTGAGTTACTCATCCCTAATCCTTTCAAGTTATAGGTCTTTATGTTTTAGACTTGATTACCGTATCTTTTCATTTTCTCACATTTCTTCTTGCTCCTTTTCCTTGTCCTCATTTTTTCTTCTTTTTTTTTTCCTTCTTCTTTTCTATTTCATTGTAACTCAAGACAAAGGTAATCGTTTCTTCTTTTGGCTTGTAGCTCACAATGTGTATGGTTTGTGTATAATGTTCAAGATATAAGCAATTCTTCATATCAAAGGAAATAAGTTATTAGTGGTAGTAATTACAATCAAATTGATGCAATTAGAGCAAGCACAAATCAATCTTAACCTTTTTCTCCTAGTTAATGCCCTTGACCTTCTATTTTCCCCATTATGGGGTTGTTCTTGATAGGGTTTGATTCTTTAAAAATACTCCATTTGAAAGGCTCGATGAGGTTAGCAAATGTTTTTATGTTTAGGTTATTGAAAAGAATGCCTAACTTCATTTTGATTCATGTATTAAATGCAAAATAAACTTCCTTTCAAAACAAGTTTGATAGCTTTACAATGATGTCACTCAACTCTTAAAGTGTCTTAAGGCTAGTGCTTAGGATTTGCTTGCCTCTCTCCATTCTAAACCTTTTAACTAGTAAGATATCTTGATTTTCATTTGAATTGCCCTTACTATTTATGAATGATCTCAAGCAAATAAAGCACTTTATTTGAATCACTTGTTTCTTATAAACTTTGTAAAGGTTATTGCGAAATCTACCCATATCCTTAAATTAAGTCCAATTAGATTTCCCCTACATCTAGTAGGTCTTGAACTCTATTTTTCAATTCCCAATAGTTGTTAGTAGAATACCCTTATTGACCCATATGTTATTCACATTGTACATTTGGGTCGTATTTCCTTAACTTGTATCTTAACATTAAGATTCTTTATTGCAATAAGCCATCCTTTCGCAATTGGTCAAAGACTTGAGATAACAAGACAAAGATCTGAGTAAACTTTCTTCTAGGTATTTTTAGGCCTTTTTTGCTTAGTATGGGTTCTGACATTGTAGTATTTATATATGTCCCTGAATCTGGTAGTGCTAGTCTTTTTCCTATCAACCTCCCTATTCTTATGGCTTCTTTATAGATACATAATTTTTGCCACCTCCCCTCTCCTTTTATTTTTCAAATTAGGTTATAGGGTTCTAAATTAGAAAAAGTTCAAAAAAATAGAAAATTAAGAAAAGCCCCTAAAAAATGAAGAAATTTAGAAAAAATAAGAATTCTAGAAAAATATAAAAAAAAATAGGAAAATAGGAAAAAGTACAAAAAAATGAGAAATTTAGAAAAAAATAAAAAAAATAAAAAAATATTAAAAAAAAGAAATTTGAAATGTCACAAAATAAAATAGGGTATTTAGAAAATAATAAATTTTTAGGTTGTTTAAATAAAATATAATTTTAATTTTAATTTTAATAATTTTGAATAAAAGGCTGTTAGATCTAGACTTAGATTTGAATCTAACTTAGACTAACTTGGTCCATATGCGTAATTAATTACATATATGAATAAGGAAAAACCAATAGCTTAGTTAGATAAGCATCTAGACTTGATATTACATATGACTTAGAGATCTTGGGTTCAATCCATGGAAGGTACAAAATGTATCTTTTATTTTTTTTTTCTCACTTTATCGCCATGTCATCACCACATCACAAGCCACGTCGTCGCCACGTCATTTGCCAACTCACTTTTAAGTGTGGCAGACACACTCCAACACACTCCAACACATTCATATATGTGTAGCTATATATTTGACACCACATATTGTCCAGGTTCGTCCAATCCAAAATTGGAAGAAAATCATATTGTATTTAATCTTTTTCATCCTTAACATGACCATGACACCTATAAATAAGGGTCTACTCTTCATTTTCAAAACACAACAAAAACTTTGAAACACTTTAGAAAAACAAAAATCGAAGTTTCCTCTCTCTCTAAGATAACATTCCCTATGGTGTTTTTACGAAAACCACTACCATCGGATTTCTTGAGCTGACCAAGCAAACTGCAAGCCAAAGTGAGCCGACTGAGCAGATCTAAGCCAAAGTGAGCCGACTCAAGTCGAAGTGAGCCGACGAAACCGATCCAAGCCGAAGTAAGCCGATCCGAGCCATTCGAGCCAACCTAGTTTTTCTTTTTTATTTTTTATTTATTTATTCATTTGTTTATTTGTAAACGTTATAAATGAGAAAAAGAAAAAAAAAAGAAAAAAGAACAAAAAAGAAAAAAGAAAGAGAAGAAAAAAAAAAAAGAAAGAAAAGAAAGTAGTCTATTTATTTATTTTAATAGAAATAGATAGAATAGGTATAAAATAAATAAGATAATATAATAAAAATAAAAATAAATAAATAGGTTAGTAAACAAAAATCATTTTCTCACTTAGAAAAATTGAGTTTTCTAAAAATATATGAAAATAAATCAATCAATTTTCAAATTAGAATCATTTAGAATTTCCAAAAATAAAATCCAACTTAGGACCCCTTATAATCTTTTCTCAAATCAACTCAAAAAACGTAAACCCAACAATTTTTCCAAAGTTAAAATCAAACCACCCACTAAAGTTTTTTATTAAAGAACTACGTACGTCTGATCCGGAATAGTGGGTACGTAGGCACTCGTACGCAAGTATGGGATGACTTAAAATATGGAAAGTTTTATTTTTTCCATTTTTAGATATTTATGTAAATTAATCAATTTAGTTGCATGTATCATAATTATATTTTTTTTAGAAATTAAAAATGGTATATTTGAAAAGCAAAGTTAAATTTGGAAAGTTAAAAGTGGTAACCGTTTAAGGTTTAATAAATTAGCCCCCGGATCTAGATCTCTAGTTTTTAAAAAACAGTATTCATAACTTGGTTTTTTAATCGATAGACCGATAGCTAAGTTATAACCAATCCACCTAATTGGTTATAACTTAACCCCTTTTCCCGACTTCAGTCGCGTGGCAACTCTAAATCTTTTGAAGTTGGAAAAAATAATTTTCATTAAACCCTAGTCGAAGGTCAATATTAAACGAGTAAGGTTTAGTATTGATCGGTTTAAAGAAAACCGAATTTTATAAAAAAGAACTAGGAGGGTGAAAAACCAGGCTCGACATTCTTCAATTCAACTTCCAACAAGTATAATATCCACAAAACCAGCCATTGTATTACCTAACGAGTGCCCATAATACGATTCCTCCAATGAGTCAATAAAGATAAATATTAATTCTTTTTCAAGGAGAGGAGAAATGATTATAGCTGTTATACCCCTCCATCTTTGAGCGTATTCCTTAAGGACTCATTTTTCTTCTTACTTATTGTACACAAGCCCCAAATTAAAGGAGCCATCATGTACTACTCATAAAATGCCCGAGCCAACTTCTCCCAAGTATTTATCTAGGTAAGATCAAGCTGGGCATACCAAGTTAATGTAAGTCTTATCAAACTATCTTAGAATGTTAATCCCATGAGTTGATTATTTTGAACATATCTACCCATCTTGTAGGCATATAATTTGGTGTGTAGCTTTAGGCATCTGGTCCCATCATACTTCTCAAACTCTAGTACTTTAAATTTTTCTAAGAAGCCCTTTACATCATACACATAAAAGTCAATGATCTCAACCTGCTCAAATCCATCATCATTCCCCAATTGCTCTCATCTTTTCAATTATTTATGAGTTAGCTTCCTTTCCAACTCCTTGATACTTTCTTAACTTGGCTTTAAGTCAACAGGGAATGAATAAGTCTTAGGCCAAAAACCTAGGTTGATCTTCTCTTCTATTTTAGTAAAGGGTACTTCACCAGACTTCTCATGTCGGGCTTCTAAGTGCTCTTCATTTGATGACATTGTCGCTTTGGGCAGAATAATGTTATCAACTAAAATGTTCATTTGTTCAGCTATTTTCCCTACAATTTGTTATGGTGAGAGAATTCTCAGCTTAATAAAGTTGGTGTCATCGAAGTGGTTATTATTGTTTCCACTGTTGGTCATTACTTTTAAGGTATCCTAATAAGAATCTATCCTCGTTAGCAATTCTCTAAAAAAAAAAATTCTTTTTTCTTTTTTAAAATTTTAAATACTTTTAATTTGAATTGAATTAGATTGACTTTGACAAAAAAAAAAAAAAAAAAAAAAAAAAGAAGCTATTTACAAATTATTTTACAAAGAAATAAAGTAATGGAAACACAAGGATGAGGTTTATTTACATGAAGGATAAGAAGATAACCTTCAGTGTGGAAACATTTTGAAATGAAAGGGAGCATAAAGACTAGGTACAACAACTAAAGAAGAACACTTCAGCTTGTAGCTATTTAAAAGGTTACCTATAAGTATAATCCAAGATGCTTATTCCATTAAGAGAGAAAAAGTTAATTTACAAATAACTATCAATGTGATTATTTTACAAGAAAAAAGGGTAGGAGAATTTACTAAGAATTCCTAATGACTATTTCGAAATAGAGATGAAAACTATTTACAAACTTATAAATATTTCTAAGATGGTACAGGTAACTACCTAAAAGGAGTTAAAAGGAAGGAGACTATTTGATATGGAGAAATATTCTTTTACAGAACTAAGAGAAAGGAGATAATTATTTTACTAAGAAAAATGAAATTCTATAGATTATTTGTGAGGGAAAAGAAAAGGATGAATAAGTTACTAAGTTATAAAGTTAAGATTAATTGAGATAATTAACAAGGGGAGACAAATCTAAGATCGAGATATGGAGACACAAAAATTCTAAAGACTATAGTGACAAGACTACAATGTAGCTTTTTATATAAACCTATGAAAGCTTCAAAAGGAATATAAAATTATTTACATTAAAAGAAGAATGTTTTTCAATTTACTTTAGAAAAAAGGAGGGCAAGAGTTACATAACATAATGAAACAAAACTTCTTTGTTTTTTTTTTTTTTTGGAAAACTAATTATTTTACATGGTGTTTAGAAAAGAAATAATTTGCAGTTGTAGGTTTTTTTTTTTCTTTAAATTGAAAGTAGGATTGAAATGGGATTTATTTATAAGGGTGACAGCCAAGGAAAATAATAGGGGTCCTAAAAAGATGTAAGGACTGAAAAATAAAGGAAAACATGACATGCAGACGCAGATGTAAAGGCCCGGTGATAAGCTAGCAATGTAGCAATTTGAAAAATTTAGGATTATGACTTTATCGGAATTCCACTAATATAAGGAAATTTTATATTTACAAAAAGAAATGTATAAGGAAACATAGAGTACAGGGAAATCACAATTTTGCAATTAAAGTACGAAGAATTTACTTAGATAGTACAAGAAAAATATGTTGCAAAATTTTCATAGAGGAATTCTAAAAGAGTCATGACCTTTAGTTAGTGGCATGCCACATCACTACATATCTACTGGTTTCGAGATTCATGAATGAAAAAATGATGGGTTATAAAGGTTCTTAAACTTTGTGACTTCTCGCATTTTCGATAAAATGATTCATTAGTCACATCAAAGCTTAAGTAGGGTAACCTAATCAACTCCAAGCAGTAGTTATACTATTACACCCAAAGCCTACACAATGGCCTCCTATCCTAGAGTCCTAAGACGGCCTAGGTCTAATCGTATCTACCCTGTATCCTTGATACGATAAACCTCCCAATGTCCCAAATATGATGCATACAAAAGTGAATAAATTAAACAAAGAATATTTATAAGAATATAATCACCAAAAGAATAACATAAGTATTTTGAAAGAAAAATTCGATTTTAGAAGGTTTTTAAGTAGCTAGACCTCTTGACAGTCCTTAGTGGAGTCGTTAAGCTATCAAGCTTAATTTTTTCTCAATTTTGTTTATCATTTATTTTCTTAACCTAATTAGTATTAAACCTTAACCAATGTAATACTACTCTTAACTAAGAGTTAAGAAAGAATTGGTTTTTCAACTTTGAAAAGTTCAGAGTCGAGAAAAATGGGTTAGTTTAAAACCAATTGAGTGGATTGATTTTAACCTAGACATTGGATTGCATGAAAATTGATTTTAAAAAAATGCTTTTTGAAGACTATAGATTTGAATCCAAAGGTTAACCTATTAAACTCTTAACTAGCATCACTTTCAACTTTCAACTTTCCAAATTTATTTATTTTTTAAAATACCCGTTTAGCTAATTATACATTCACAAAAACTATTTCCATTTGCACAAAAAATAATAAATCAAAATTTTTTACAAAAGGCAAAATAAAAATATTTTCTTATTTTAAGTCATCTCTTAGGTGTCTATGTACACTCTATTAGGAATCAAATTTTCTATAGTTCATTTCATAAAATCTTAATGTGTTGATCTTTCTTAACTTAAAAAAACAATTAGATTTATATTTTTATCTATTTGGTTTTATTTAAAGAAAAATCTAAAAAGGTCTTAACTTTGATAATTTATTTTTTGAAAAATTCAAAAGGAAAATCCTAATTTCAAAAAGAGTTTATTAATTTTTATTTTATACACTTATTTATTTTTGTAAAACAACTTTTTCTAAGTGATGAGACTATTTCTTTTTTATTTTTTTGTTTTATCTATAATCAATATACTTCCTTTTTAATCTTGAAATTTTTTCTAAAATAGGCCTAAATTTTTTTTAAAGGGAAATGAAAATGTAAATAAACAAATAATAATAATAAAGGTTCTAAAAATGTATTTACTCAAAACAAAAGGAAGTTTTCTTTTTTTCTCTTTTTTTTTACTTATTGGCTTTACTTCTTTTTTTATTTATTTATAAATAACTAACAAATAAACTAAAAAAAAAAAAAAAGCACTAAGAACCAAACCTATGCTTGGGTGAGACATAAGGTCAATTATGGGAGAAGGATAAGGGGAATCTGGTCGAATTTAGGTCAACCCAACCTAATCACATGCACTATACGTGGGTAGTTAGAAGAGGAAGAAGGAGGCTGCACAAGTACAATCTTGATGGTTCGTAATCCAATTTCAAGTGGGTAAAGTCAGTTTTATGGGTTTTTTTATTGGAAAATGGGGGTCTAGGAGTGACACCTCACGATTTTATGTGGTTTGGTGGTGTTTTGATGTGGTAGTTGGAGGTGGTTGTTCGAGTGATGTAAGTGGCAACTGCTAAAGGTCAAAGGAAAGTTCAGTTAGGGGTTTACAAGGGTAGCAACCATATTGATGTAGTTGGTTCGAACCAAAGAAGGGTAGAAGATGTAGTTGGTTTAAACGAAAAAAAGACATATTTATACACTTTGATGCGCGATTCCATTCAAGAAAGCAATAAAATAACATTAATTTCAAATTGAAAATTAATGGGCTTCTTATTCTAAATCAATGAAATCTTTGAAATAATTGTCAAAGATTGCTTTTGCTACTCCGTTCTTTCTTGAAATGATCATTTAGAACTTTGAATCTTAATGAAATAGCTTGAAATGCACAAGGTCTTATTCAAGTCAAATCTATGTTTTTAAGTTTTTTTTTCCAATTTCAAACTCCATTTTAATCCTTTAAAAACTGAATCTAAATGCATTTCTTTGTAATAATTTATAGTATTCCGTTTCGACTTCATGATTTCACCATTGATTTGGCAAAATCATGAAGAAAATCGAATCAAAAATGATTGCAAAGTAAGTTATCCAAACTTGTTGTCACATGAGAAAGGATGGGAAAAGGGAAGGAAATATGTTGATGGGGTGCCACGTGAGCACTAAGTCAACCGCGTGGCCCTATCGAGATCGGCTACATGTCAAATTTAACACGTAGCCAAATCAACGCCCAACATGTAGACAAGAGAGGGTGAGAAAAAGAAAATGAGTAAATTGTACATGGCATGATTTGAACCCCAAACCTTTTGTGCGTATACCAGTGTACTTTCCATTAAGCCGTTAGCCTGTACCTTTTCTATATATGCAATCAAATTGCATATATAAACTAGGCTAGGCTAGGCTAAATTAATTTTCAACCTAAGCTCAAGATTCATATTTTTTATTTAAAACCCAACCCAAATGGCATCCTATTTTAAATGACTAATATTTCCTAAAATCTATTCTCTTTTCTTTTTATTATTACTTTTCTAAAAAAATTTTATTTTTTGTCTTTTTCCTAAATTTTCTATCTTTTTCTTTTTATATTTTTCTAAATTAGGACTTTTTTCCCTATTTTAAAATTACAAAAGAAAAAAAAATGGGGTCTCTATAACAAGTGCCACCAAGTTTAGTAGCCATTTGGTGGTTGTACACTAGTAGGCATTAGCAGTGGTATGGTATAGGTTGTATGGTGATTGTTAAGACTTCCAAAAAGAGTTGGTCTTAGGTTTTTGGATGCCATGAGCATAACTGTGGCATTAGTTTTAGCTATAGAGAGGTGTGGGATGAGGTTTCAACATGGGGGTCACGGTAGTTAGGGTAGCATTTAAGGTTTGACGGTGGTAAGTAATAAAGGCCATAGTGGAGGTTGTGCAAGGTAGAGCTTGAGAGCTAAAGGCCTAAGGAACTCAGCCGTAGTATTGGTTTGGTTTAAAAATCACCATGACCGAACATTAAGCTAGAGGGAGAGAGAATCAAACCTAGTAAAGAGAGAGAGGACTTGTGTATGAGTAAGGAAGAGATTATGAGATTTTTTATGCTAGAACAAGGATGGGGAAGTCAAATTCATACTGATTGAAGCTTGAATTGCAATGGAAAGTCCATAAATCAAGTCAATTCATATATTTTTGAATTTATAGGTATTTGACAAACTTCAATGTAAATTGATGATTTTGAATGAAATGAATGGTCAAGACGTGATTAAAAGTCATGAAACTTGCTACAAATGCACATTAGAAGCTTTGAAAATTTCCACATAGCTCGAATTTGCTAGATTACATAAGTGAGAAAATCTCAGATATAGACTTTTCTTGATTTTCTAAGCTTGATTTAGCCTTACAAATGATTGTATCTAGATGTGTAATTAGCACTCATTCATAGTATCTTGTGTAATCTTTGTGATTTCAGCATTAATTTGGTGAAATCACAAAAAAAAAAATCAGATAAAAAATGTGCAAGAAGTGAGCACCCCGAGCTAGTGTTACATGAGAAAAAAGAGGGAAAGTAAGGGAAAGAGAAGGCAACAATATGCCTTGTAAAATTTGAACACTTAACCTATAACTCCTTATTTCAAGTCCAAATGCATATCCAATGGACTAATTGGCCCATACCCTAAAATGTTGTGCAACTAAAACATATTTAAACCAAAAAGAAACCCAACTTATTCTAAAAGACAAAAACCTAAAATGAGCTCAAGTACTTAAAGACTTAACATAGTTCTAGAATCTTATTTTTCTTAAGAACTAAATTCCTAAAAACAAATTATTTTCTTAAAAAGCTATTTTTCCTAAAAATAAGAAATTCTTATTCTATCTAGCTTTTTTTTCGTTTTTCAATTTTTTAATGTTTTGTTTTTTTTTCCTTTCAATTTTCTAGTCTTTATATTTTTCTATATTTTCTACTTTTTTTTTTTTGTATTTTTGAATCATGACCTTTTTTCCCTATTCTAAAAACAAAAAATTTCTAAAATTATAGAAGGGTAAAAATAAAGTGTCTACACATGTAAACCCAATCACTTCAACAAATATTACTTTCCTACCAACTCCTTGTTCTATGTTAAAATAAAATTGCCCAAAGTCTAATTTCATAGTTTTTCAAAAATCTTTACATAGTATTATAGTAGACCCTTTTAGGAAACTTGTATACAAAAATTGGAGTAGAAACTATATCATTTATTATTTTTAAAATTTATTGCAAAATTTTTTTTCAAGCCCAATTCCTTAAGAAACTTATATGTCCACTTTGAATCTCAAAAATTTGGTTTGGTATTTAGATTCTACATGCAAAAATACCTAAAAAAACCAAAAAATCATAATTTTTGGACTTCATCAACCATGTTTAGAAAATAATACAAAATTGGATGAATGTGAAGCACTCACCATTGCACAAGCTTTTAGCCATCGTCTAGATGAAAAGGTTGTCAAAAGGGTTAGATGGGTAGTGCTCCATCTAGGCATGATGATTGTTACATATCAAGTTGCTTCAAATCCTCCAAACCTTATGTCTCCAAATTCTTTCCCAATTTCCATGATTTTTCCTAAAGGTTGTTTGTATACTCTATATTTCTTCCAAACTTTTTCGTGATGCTTAAAAATGGAGAATGAAAGGTGGTAAAAGGCTCTATATAAGTGATTGGATCGATGGATGCATGTACCATTATTGGCATAAAAATTTTATTTTTATTTTAATTTGTTAATATCACAAGTGTCCCAAAATTGATTATTATATTCTTTATTATTTAAATTATCATGCACTTACTATTATGCCTCATTCATCCATATATATTTATATATATATATATATATATATAGATATTTATATGTATTAATTCCAACTTGATCTTATGATTGTCCACTTTGTTATTAATCTTTCTCTACTACTTTTACTAAATTATATTAATATATTATGTATAATATAAGTTATAATTAATTACAGGAATCTATGTTGTAACTAAGTATGTTCAATCTATATGCATATTTCCTAGTCATTATTTAATGTCTCTTCATTTACTTCCTTGTCCAAATAATTCATTGCCAATGGCTTGTTAATTATCAGAACCCAAATCATACATTTCTAATAAAAATAAATAATACTAATAAAATTTTGCTTCAGTTGAATCAAGTATTTTATATGCTTTATTTTATTAAATAAACTTTTCTAAGGCTCTTCTTTTACATTTTGCAATCCTATATTAAAAAATTATTTGATTTTAAGAATTTTTTTTTTTTTAACCCTAAACCTACTAATTCCGAGCAACTACGATTACTTTACGTTATAGTACTCGTAAATCGTACAACTCATAGCCACTTTACTTGCTCGCTTTTCAAGTCATATTTTCCTAAGTTCTTTATTTATTAGGATTGTACCAGCATTCCTAGTACTCAATAATTGGTTGAAAACTAGGGTCTCACACATATCGTCCAAGTTTATTCATCTAAAAATTGAAAAAAATCATTTTATATTTATAACAATTCTGGATTTTCTAAGCTTAGATGCAAGTAGAGCACTATAAATAGGGACTCCTACACCCTATCTTATCATCAACCATTACTCAAAAAATCACACCTACTTGCTCTCCCATCACCACTTGCAACATTGTCAAAGCATTAAGAAACCTTCCCGTTGTAGTGGCTATTTGACCTAAGTAAGAACTTCTTTATCTTGTTTTATTTATTTTTATTTTTCATTTGTTTGTTTAAATTTTTTATTTCCATAGATTTCTTTTTTTTTTTCCTCTCTCGATATTCCTTACAACTATCATCAAAGTTACATGAAGCCACTAATGCTAACGCTTTGTCTCCCTTGTATGACTCATGTGCTGGCTACATGACTAGGACCCTTAACCTACCTTTAACTCATGCACCACCCATTTTTTACCCAAGTTTGAATTTATTTAGTTTATTAATTCTCAGGGTATAGGCATATGTAATCCCCAAGTGTTGTAGGGTAACCACCTTTGGGTGACAAGTAAGGCCTACACATATAAAAAAATAATGAAAAATGATTACAAATTGAAGGAAATATAAACAAAATAATAATAATAACTTAATAAAAGATCTTAGAATTATGGGAAATGTGTAGTCCCTAAGGGTGATGTGAGGTAATCACCACCCTCAAGATTAATAGGGCCAACATACTTTTCAATATTAAAATAATAAAAAAAGAAATGAAAAATAAAATATGCCTTCAAATAAAAAGAGAGAAACTTTTTAGAAATAGAACATTAGTGCTCTTCAAAAAAAGGAAAAAATTTGCATATCCTTAGAGTTTCATTTTTTGATAAATGTTCTAGGTTTAAATTAAAAACAGTAGGCTCTAAAAAATTGCTTTTATAGAAAAACCAATAAAATCTTTTTGTAAAAGTTTACAAAATTAGGAAGTTTTTACAAATTCCTTGTCACTTAGAATAAGGTCTTTTAAAAAAAAAAATCAACAAACTATTGTCCAAAAATTAAAAAATATGAGTTTTGCAAAAACTAATATAAATAAAATTAGGGCCTTCTCCTAGAATATTTTTTTTTTCCAAGATTAAAGAAATAGGTTAATGATATAAACCTAGCATTTTTCAAAATTAAAATCAACCAAACTACTAAAATTTTATAAAAAGGAATTGTGAGACCTCATCTACTTAACTACCGATACACTAAGGCACTTCGTACAATTTAGGGCCTTGGGGAAATCTAGTCCAAGTTTAGTCAAATTTTGATATGGGGTCATAAATATTAGAATAAGAGTCACTTTTTCAAAATCAAGTATGTGAATATTTAATTTTGGTAAAACGCATTTTATTGAAATCACTTGATAGTTATCAAAAAAATCAAAATTTGACTTCTAAAACATAATGAGTTCTTGTAGATAAATTATTTAGAGAATAAAATTTATAGTTTGATGTAAGGTGCTATTCAGGATTGGTATATGTTTAATATACATGCTATTCAACATATATATATATATATATTGATAAGCATACATTTGTACAAACAATTAAATATAGGGATTATGTACCCTTGAAAAGAAAATTAATAAAATAATCAATAAAGATATATATATATCACTTAGCAGCTATGAATCATGGTGGCAACGTGATAATTAAATAAGGATGTGAGTCACACTTAGGAAATTTATGTATGAAGACATAGCATACCAAATATATTAAATTATTTAGTAACTTAAATGTGCCAAGAATTTGGATGACTTCTCTTTTTCCCTACTACCTAAGATTAGTGTAATAGTATTCCAGGGGCTCATTTGAAGGAGTTTTAGCCATTGAAAAAAATATATATGGGGAATTAGAAAACAATCCCTTTTCTCCACCGCATAACTCTAGGAAAGTTTTGAGAAAACAATAGTAGAGACAAACTTGTAGTGGTATTTCGCTTACTTCGTTGACCCTACTGGTGGTGCTTCACTATATCTCCAGCTGAGGTAAATACCTACCTTTTCCCTATTGTCGAGATGGTAATATGAGATAATGTGTTAGCTCTCGAAGTCTAATGATGGCTGAAGAGAAAGAAAATTATTTGCATATCTATTAGCTTTATTGTTATATAATGAGATATTTGGTGACTTGATGTTTTTAATAATTGTTGTTTCAGTTTTCCATAAGTGAGGAAGCAACTTGATTTTCGATGTTAGTTTGCCAATGAGAAAAGAAATAATACTGCTAGTCAAATGAATGTTATGTATATATTGCTATTGTGAGATATGGGTATTTGATAGTATATATCAACAATATAATATTGTTCATCATCTGAAGTCTTTGAACAATACTGTTATCAGCAATATCGCTATTATGGCAGTATTCAATATAGACGTATTGTTATTATATATCATTGGTGTTGGAGGTGTAGAGCTTCAAAGAGTAATATATTAAAATATAATAACAATAATAATACTTTAGCCATGAAACGACATTTATTCATATTGCATTCTCATGCCCATCAATATGCTGTACACATTGAATAAAGTCCAGTGAAACTCATAATGCTATATGGTCACCTTGTGGATTTGCCAACTCTTAATCAAGGGCTATTGGTGTCATCTTTTCCTATGATGCGCAGTTCTCGAGAAAAACAATCATAAACAATTATAAAGTTTACTAAATTGAAATACAAAACAATGGAGTTTATGACAATTATAGATTAACAAGATAAACTGGGGATATGAAGAATATTAAACTATATTACATGTAATATATTTACTAACTTGTCGAAGTGCGATTAGGCAAATTTTGTGGGTGGACGGAATCATAGGATTCACATGATGAAAATATAGATTGGAGTCTTAATTTTAAAAAAAAAAAAAAAAAGTTCCTAAACAAGAATTGAAAACTTAAATTGGCTCAAGGAGTTAAGTTGAAAGATATCTAAGATGATAGTTCATAAGATAGAAGTCTAGGCAAAATACTTTCTTAAAAAGTGATCTCAAGTCTTAAATCTTAAGTATAAGTAAGTTAACAATAAGCTGGAATATATATGTTTACGATCCATAGTTAACTTTGTTACTACATATCCTTATTAGGTAAAATAACTGAAGAAGAATCCTATGTTGACATGTAGCATCAAAATGATCGACAAGTTCAAGTAAGTGGATTTTTTTGTGTCTCGAGTAGACCTATGTCTACTTTAAGCTTTGCATGCTTTGTGATGTTTTGGCTTGACTAAGCTTAATTGTGAATTTAATGTGCTGCTTGATGATTTAGGTGAAGCTTCTTTTATGATTGTTGCTGTTTAAATGATGTTTTGATGGTGGACTTATTGTTTGTGGTTGTATTGTTAAGTGTTTATGTGACATGATGGGATTTACGCTAACTTGAAAGAAAAAGTGTAGGAACTAACCTCACCTTTTAAGGTGTTCACTTAAGTGAACCTAACATCGATGTTCAGAAATAAAGAACGAAAATAAAATAAAACAAAGGCTTGGCTAAAAGGTTAGATGAATGAGCTTGTCTGCTTGGCTTGGTATTCATCTGAGATTGGATAGATGCATTCATGGCATAGCACGAAAAAGACCTACAAGTCAAATTTCTAAAACTTATGATTTTGCTAAAATAAGTTTTCAAAGATAGGTTTTTGTGCATATGGATTTGCATTAAATAAAAAATTCAACCACATTTTGTGGTTTTGCTAGGTTGAATTATTGCTAGATTCCTAAATACATTATGCAAATGCTCGAATTTGAAATCAACCAAATCAGATGAGTTGTTAAGCTAGCTAGGATGTTGGTATCGATGCATGGCATATACTATTTGCATTATCTTGTTTGCTAGTGGGAGATTAACTTAATATGATATCTATATGCCTATGCTATGTGCATTGTTGCTTGTTTATCTACTCGCACTCAACTTATAGTAAGCTATTTTATCCTTAGGTTATAGTATTTTATCCTTAAGTTATGAAGCAAATTTTAAGGCACCATTACCAATAGGGATAAACTTTCGAGAGTACTAGTAGAGTCAGCTGATTTTGAATGTTGGAGTTTTGCTGATCCAATACAATAGAGACAATGATGTTTAGATTTAAGGAACAAAGTTTACAACTTTTGAGTTTTGTGATCTATAAATATTATGTATATACTTATAACACGAAAAGCTACAGCTAAACTCATTTTAAGCGTTGATTGTAGAAAGTATAACCTTTTGTTAGACTCATGTCTAGTTATAACAAGTTTTTCGGTATAATATTACACACCGTGCTATACCAAGATGTGACAAGAATTACAGTGTTTTGATTCTGAATAATAAATACGTAAGTACCTATTAGACAACTATAAAATAAAATTTTTATTATCATTTTCTTTTCTTAGAAAACAAAACTATAAGAAAAATTTTAAAAGTCATAAATTAAAAAATCTAAAAATTGAAAAAAAAAAAAGAAAAACAAAATTAAAATTGTTTCCTTTAATTATAATGGGTATTTTAAAAGTTAAGGCCCAAAACTTTCGAGTTTTAGTAAGTTAGCCCTCAAGTCCAATTATCACTGGTTTCTTTGAAACTCTTTTCTAAAAGATTTTCAAAATGTAGATTATTAGCTAAATTTGGTCAAGTCCACCTAATCGGTCCTAATTTATTCTTTTTACTAGGTCTTGCCAAGTGGCGACTTCGCTTTTACAAAATCGAAAGAAATCATTTCTTTTTTTATTTTCATTGAGAGTTTAAATTAAATAGGCTTATAGTTTAGTTTAAACTAAGTTAAGAAAAATAGAAAATTGAATTTTAGATTCAACACCAACCAATTGAAGTCGATAAAAAGGTAGGTTAGAAATCAAGTGGATGGGTCAATTTCTAACCTAGCTATTGATTAATGAGAAAAACCAAAATAAATTTTGGGTCCTAGGAATTGAATTTTAAGACTCAAAAATGAGTTACCAAAAAAACTATTTATGAAAATAAAGGTCCATTATTGTGAAATAACAAAACATATTATAATCTTATGACTAACTAATAATAAAAGAAGATTCTCAAAAGTTAATTTTTCGTTACAATTTTTTCACTTTTTATAGGAAAATAATTTATTTATTTATTTATTTTATGGCCACAACATAAGTGCCTACGTATCCACTATTTGAAATTGAGTCTCTGTAGTTCATTTGATTTCTCTAATTTTTTTTTCCTTTTGTAAAAAATCCTATATTTAATGTTTATTTTCAAAGATCTAAGGGCAATCTTAAATTTATGAAAAACCCATTCATTGATTTTAGATATTTGAGAAAATAACAAAGTTCTAAACATGTAGATTTATCAATGTATGTACACAAATATATATATATATATATATATATGGAGGGGACAAAAAGGGAAAGCTTTGTTATTTTTATTTTATATACATATGTATATAATAAAGAAGAAGAGTCCATTATAGAAGGAAAAAAATTTATGTACCTATATACATATTGTAGACACCTCATTTTTACTCCTCCTGTAGTTTTAGAATTTTTTAATATAGGGAAAAATGACCTAATTTAGAAAAATACAAAGAATAAAATAAAATAAAATTTAGAAAAAATACAAAAAATTAGAAAATCAAGAAAAACACAAAAATAGAAAAATTTAGAAAAAGAGAAGAGAATTTAAGATGTATATTTGCTCAAAATTAGGTTTACTGTTTTATTTATTTTTTCTTTATTAGATTTAAAAAAAAAAAAAAAAAAAAAAGATAAGGGTCATACCAAGTGCAAGACCTAGTCTACATACTTAACTAGCAGGGTCGAAGGCCCTAACATGGGATAAACACTACATACACAAGCGCAAAACGTACCTACAAATTTTTTTCAATAGTGCATGTATGCTACACACATGCCCTGGGTACATCCCACACATACCACACTTACGAGCACTGTATCCTTCTTTTCTTTTCTTTCTTTCCTTCCCCTCCAATTCCAATTTCTTGTCTTCTCTTCATCAACATGGTGGCACCTATTTGCAGGCAGTTTCCGTGTGTTTTTCATACGTTTCCACACAATTTCTTTGTGGAATTGTGTACTACGTATGGCTTAGTCTTGAATCCACCCTTAAATGTGTCTATATTTAGTCAATTACATAGACAAAAGTCAATTTGAAAGTGGAAAAAAATCATTTTACAAGTCATAATTAGTTAATTCAAATCTCTGATTTTATTCAATTCCCAAACCTTTCAAGCTTAATCTTTGTTCTAACAATATAAAAAAGAGGTATATGATTCATTTCAATCATTAAACATAACTCTAAGCACCCCCATTAAAATTTTAGAAAACCTTTCTCTCTCTAGCTTACGTTCGTTCTCTCTTTCTGGAGTCTAAGTAAGCTTAAGATATTTCGAAGCGAGCCACTACTCTCAATAAGTTCCTTACACGATAAGCTTCTGATCCCGACCATTCTTGTCACCCTACCCCCTGTGCTTTCTAACCACTTCTACCAACTCCTCCACCGAGGCCCTAAGCTACCATGTGAACACCAATTAAACCACTACTTCCACCACTAATCAAATGAAACCACCATCAACACTAGCTTCCTCGCCCTACACTTTGTCCACCACCACTCTACCTTCAGTAACCTTCCATAAAAAATCACTTAAAACAGCCACTTGGCCTTTGCCCCCCACCCCCCAATTCCCTCATAAGAAACTCATAAAACCACTCTAAACCTCTTAAAAAACTACCGAAAACTACCTCTATCATGCCCCACACCATCAACTTTTCTTCCCCTTTGCTACATACGTTAATGTATAGGTAAGTGCACCTATCAGTTTATATTATAGCGGATATGAGTTCAAATGTCAATCCCATAGGGACTAGTACGATTATTAATACTTACTAGATCTTTATTATCTAACTAACAAATTAAATTTAAAGAAGCTTAAAAAAGGAAATCTAATTTACTACTAAAACTAATTTAAAGATTAACTAAAACTCAATTAAAAAATTAACAAGAAAGAAATTTAATTAATTCAAGATTCAACGCAATACCTAGATCGTGTTTTCCCTATATCTAACATCCGATTTTCCTAAAAATGATCTAATTTATTTTTTAATCTTTTATGACCAGGAAAATTCTCTACTATTTTTAATCACTTTCTCAAGCCAATTAACCCTAATCCTATAATCACCTATTAAAATCTCTTCTCAATAGCATGACCTAAGAGTACATTATTGAATGATGAATTCTCTACACTTTAAATTGAAATCCGGAAGAATCTTGCAAATTATCTCTATTCTTGCAATAATTCTCATCAATTATGCCTAGATCTAATCTTATAAGAAATCTCTCAATTCTCTTAAAAGATATCAAACTCTAGATTATTACCTACAAAAATAATAACCTAAATCACAAAGCAAACATAATTGAATCAAGAAAAGAATAAAGAACTAAATTAATCAAACAATTAACATATCACATGAATAGATTTAGGTTCCCCAAAACCTAAATACCAAGATTCTACTCACTACACATCCTAAAATAATAATCTAAAATCAAACTATAGAAAATAATGGAAAGAATCATCATGAAATCCAAACAAAATTGAATCTTGAAATCTTCGCTTCTCCTCACTTTCTTGATGATTCTTGGCTTCAAAAACTCTCTTAAGGTTGTATATAAAAGTTGTCCTTAAAATAAACCCTAACATAACTTTATATATGTAGAGCTTAAAAAATTAAGTCGATTAGAAAAGACATGACCAAGGATACAATTGTCTCTTTTGGTCATATCCTTTACTGTGCTTTACATTTTCCCTTTTTAAACTGGAGACGACACGATTAACGACATGATCATGTTTTTTGGTCATGTCTAAGGTTGTGACAAATGAATATTAGCTATAATTTCACCTGAAAACAACATAGTCATATCATTCAATTGTGTCGATCTTCAAATCTTCATAACTTACTCATTTTAACTCCGATTTGAATGAAATTTATTTCTATATTCTCATTTACTTGCTTAGATTGTTTAATAACCTAGAAAAAAAATTTACTTAATTAAGTATTATTATCTAAAAATAAACTCAAATATCAAGGAAAATCATTAAAATTTACTAGTTAAAATATATGCAATTAAGAACTTATCAAACTTCCCCAAACTTAAGAATTTTCTTATCCTCAAGCAAATAAATAAAAGAAAAATCAAGATAAGAATTCTGAAGTTAAAAACGATCACTACTTAGGAAACCGGCAAAAAATTCCACTTAACTCGGAAAGATTTAACTTACAAATCTAATCAATTTTCTTTAAATAACTTCCTTAACCTTATACTCAATCTTTTTTTTTTTTCTTTCAATGTCCAAAGGACACAAAGTACTAGAGTTCACAAGTTAATCTATGTAAATTAAAGTTTAACTTGATCATTTAATTAAGAATTCCTGTACTCAAGATTAGATTTAATATCTCTCTAATCAGGAAAGAGTTATAAAAATTTTAATCTACTTAACAAAAATGTATACAAACCTCTCTTCAATCTCATTAAGCGCTATAATTTAAAGTAAACACATGTTACATCCGTTCATCCTCTAATCCTCCCCTTAGTTCATGCTTTAGCGAAAAGGCTTCAAATTCACTGAATTTATGTTATTAATTAAGCACATTATTCAAGGACAATTATATTGGCAGTAGGAAATGATCTTGCACTTCTAATAGATCGAGACCAATCCATACTAACCTAACCCTCATTTGGTAGCAGGAAAAAATCTTATTCTTCTAATGAACCAATGCCGATTTATACCAACTTATTCTTTAAATTTACTTTAACATTAGTAGTGGAATTTAACTTCGCTCTTTTGAGGGACCAAGGCAAAATCTTACCAATTTTTCCCTTTTTTTTTCCTTCTTATACATATATATATTTCACTTTCTACCTCTAACTATTTCATTTCAGGGGTTTCTCAAAAGACACATTTCATCTGTTTATTTACTAGGGATTATAAGGCTCTAAAGTCATCTAAAATGAAAGTATATATCGAAGTAAGCCTCAAAAATAGTCATGACTAACTCATATCTAGTGATATTGCTCTAATCTTAATTCCTAAAATCCTAGGCTAAATAATCCTTAACTTTACCCCATAAAGATTTCACCTATCAACCCTAGCATCGTATAAATCAAACATCAAAGATCATGTATTCAAATTACATTCAACTCATTGGAAGTTATCAATTTCCAAATAATTACAAGTCAATAAAACAATAAAATTGGGTTAAATGAGGAAAAAAAATTGATCTCCTAAGTAGCAAAAGTTTCTATAAATTTCTATATCCCCTTCTTGACACTTAAAATCGTACATTGTCCTCAACGTACAAATCAAGTCACATAATAGAAAATATAACAATCAAAATAGCCATAGGTAAGACGATATAAAATTAGGAAAGAAAAACCGATACTCTCTTGAAAATTTGAGTAACACGAATGCACAAAAGCCATAAATTATGAAGTTTGAAGTAATCTAAATCAAATGCATTTTTCTACTAAGCTTTAAATTTCCAAGGCATCAACTCCACAATCCTTTGAATCAAAGACATCATCCATAATTTCATCCTCATCCCCCTCCTCATCATCAACATCTTGAATCGAACTCTCCTCTTGAGCTTCTTCCTCTAAACTTGTAATTTAGATCTTGGTACCATGTTTCTTTACAAAAGGAAACAAGATTCAAGTCAAATTTCTAATATACTAGAGCTTCCCCATACTTAGAATAAGGAAATAGACCAAAAATCATGACTAAGTATGGAAATTAAATACTATAACTCATTGAGGAATTTTGTCAAACACTTGGTATGCATGCCAAATGTAGTTGTGTTCTTTGAGAAATCCTTTATGCAAATCCTAACATCTATTATTACAAAAGAGATTCCAAGCATGCTTAAACTCCTAATTCCTTAATGACATGAATCAAGAGCACTTGTATATTGATTAAACACTAAAGCCCTAAGTGCTAGAATGAAGAACAAGGCATATAAAGTAATGAAATTCAGCACTTCAACTCAAACATTCAAGAATCGTATACCTATAGCAACGTACTACAAATGATATGATCATGTTACAAATCTTTGTCTTTTAAACCCAAATATCAATGCTAATTCATGAATATGATTGTATTCTTCATGTTTACTGCCCATCTTCTCAAAACATAGGTCATGAACACACTCCAAGAATTACAAAAAGAACACATGCAAAAACTCCAAATTCTAACTTACTCCACCTTATACAAAAGTCCAATCCAAGAAAATTTGTTTAGAAAAGTTAGAGAAAAAAAATGGATCAAAAATTTACTTGGATTCCTGATGTAGTGAGAGTGGTAGAGATCCTTGTGTTAATGTAAGTTAGTGTGTTATGTGTGAAAGAAGATGGAGGAGAAGAAGAATGTGTGAAGAGAGAAGATGAAGGAATGTGCTAGGCAAGAGAGAAAATGTAAGGATGAATATGAATGTGCAGGGTGTGAGTTTGTGTTCTTTATATATTAGTCGAGACATGATCATATCTTACGGTTGTGTAACATTTTGTGGTGTAAGCTGTTTGCATGTCTAGTAATGACAAAGTCTAAGACATGATCGCATCTCCTGACCATGTAACTATCTGTGGGCGCATGCAAAAGCAGTGCTAGAAATCACACGGTCTAAGACACGACTATGTCCTACGACCGTATAACAATCTGTTTTTTTCTTCTTCTTCTTTTTCTTTTAAATTTTATTATTTTTATTTTAATTATTGTATGCCTAGCCTAAATGCATGAATTCAAAAATAAAATAAACTTAAAGAAACAAAAGTACTAAACTAAAAAAATTGAACGAAAAAATCTAATGCAAAAGATTAACCTAAAAAGAAAACTTATTATGTTGCACTTATTAATTTTGATATTTCATTTAGCTTCTAAGGTACTGTCACGCCCTGAAGCGGCAGAGTCGTAACAGCCCCGCCGTGTAAATCACCCTAAGATAGAAGTTGGCCTCACAACTGTTATCTTAGACCTGATCTACACAAAGCGTCCGCGACTAACCCGCTTTGAAGCAAACAGTTTATAATTTAAATAATTCATTTACCTAAGAAAGTGAGAAAAGTTATATATAATCACTATAATTCAGTTATTACATTAATCAGAAATGAAAAGTAAAATATGTGTTGATTCTTCAATGTTTTTCCTCACTCCCCAGGATCCAGCAGTTGCTAGCTTCAGAGTAGTTGTTGCCGCTTCTTAGCCAACACCTGCACGACGTCTATAAGGATGTGAGCAACCACAGCTCAGTAAATTAGGACGGAGGACTTAAAACTATACCATACACACAACAAGGTTTTCAATCACTTATTAAGTGCAATGCATGTGCAAGCAAATGTCATCGCACGACGTTGTCCGGCCCGTCGTGAGATTAGAGAACTTGTGCTCACTCTAATTCGGGTTGAGGAGTTGCCGTTAATGCAACAGCTCACGACCAAACCCAGGCTTGTGTAATGGAGACCTTGCTCCTCCTACGACTACCTTCGAACCACTATCTTCACCCCCGCCGCGACCTCCTCTCCTGTCACTTAGTTCAACTGAGAATGAAGAAGGGACCATTTTGCAATCCTGCATTATCCCTTCCGAAGAGGTCGGTATTTGGCCGAAGAGTCCTAAATTCCCCTAACGGGTTGCCATACATATCCAATTATGATTACTGGTCGGATATTTGATTAAGTCCAGTTTAGGGTGATCAATCCTTTCATACAAATCATACAGTATATGCCAGAACAACAAACAGAATCATAGCATCACCCATAATCAAGCACATGCATACATTCAACTATCTAACAAGCACAACTAAGCATAATCTTAAGCCTCCAAAATACAGCATCGTATTAATCCCAACTTACCTCAACTCCTCGCTCACTCACTCGAGGTCCGATTTGCTCAGGCCATCGCCGATCATCCCTATAATACAAACGTGGTTTCAGCTTTTCATATAATTATTATAGGTTCGTTTTATCCTATAATGCTTATTGTTAGGTTTTGTTTAAGGTTTAATATGCCTAATTATCTAGGTATTAAGTCTTTTACAATTATTCTAAGTTTGGGGTCAAGTTCAAGTTCGATTTTCGCATCGATTTCTAAATTAGGTTTTTAGTTCGATTTCTAAATAATGTTTTAGATTCCAACCTTAGAAATCCATTTCATTCCATAATGTGAAATTAATCACATTACTTCCCGATCTCTTAAATACCATCATTACCCTTAGTCAGTATTTATTTTACTCGGTACACTTAAATCCATATTAGTGTACCGAATTCACTCCTAATGTGATAAATTTTTACATTTTTCATATAATTCCATAAATTCAAGTTTCCTATCAGATTTATTGTGTATTTTTATTATTCTCAAAATATCAATTTTTATTATAATATTTTCTATTTATTATATTTCTAAAAATCACATATTATATATTGTTACCTTTTATGTACTTAATGCACTTCTAATATTTCTATCACCCTAATTACCATCTCTAACATCAATTATATGTCTAAATTCATCCTAAATCAGATTTTACTCCTAATTACCCTAATTTACAAAATTATCTTAAAATGTAATATTTTTCCATATTACTTATTTACTACATAATTAACCTAATAATTACATCTAACACTCTAATTGATACAAGTATCATACTCCATCAGATTTTAACATCCTAAAACATCTACTTATTCACTAAGTTAGTAATTAATCTCCTAATCACCTAATTAACTCCAAATTACCCATTTTATGCCTCATTTTAGGGCCTAAAAATTATCTAAAAATTTTGAAAATTAATTTTTGAAAACGGGCTTCATAGCACAGTTCTATATCATCTAGGTAATCTACAAAAAAATTTTGGGCTTGAAAATACACTCCTAAGGTCATTTATTTCTAAACCAAAATGTGCTCGGTTTTGCACAATTTCTTAGGGGCCATATATTATGGGACATAATTTCATCAAAATAATATTTTTCCTACAAACTACATACAAAAATATCCCAGAATAAAAAAATTCATAATTTTCTAATTATATTTACTATTTTTACAAAATTTCACAAGAATCGTGCTGGAAATTGGACTCACCGGTTTGGGTGGCTCCGGCCACCGCGGGCCGCCGTGGCCTTGTCGGCCGGCCTGGGCGCTGCCACCACCGTGTGGTGGTGGTGGCCGTCCACTTCCAGCTGCTCGTCTGGTGGGGGTTCCTTTTAAAAGCCCTAATTGCACAGTTTTTCTTATTTTTTTTTAAACCGAATTTTTCTCTCAATTTTCAACTCTCCCTAATTTTCTCACTTTCTAAACTGCCCAAATGAGCTTTTTGATTTTTTCTGCTATTTATAGACATTTTTTGTAATTATTATGCATTAATTTGACAAGACTTTGTCCAAATTCCTTAATTTTTGACTTTTAAGTTGTTCAATTTTTATTGGCTAATTTTTCTTTTGCAGCTTTGGACCTGCCACGACCTTATCTTGATTCAGCTTATCATTTTCTGATTTTTTATGATTTTTCCATACTTATTTTATAATTTTCTTTAATTATTTGCTTAGTTTTTGGCCAATTTAGGTAATTACGTGTATTTTTATCTACACGTAAATACATGTGAGGTACACGTGAACATTCCTAAATATTATTTTGGTCATTCTAAAATTTTTAGTATATATATAATCTATCTCTAGTAATTTATTAGTTATTATATTACACTTTTTGCCTTTTTAGTAATTAGCAATTATTATGCTTAAAATTTGAAAATTTTATAGTCTCCTATTTTATTTCTTATTTTCTTAAATTTAAGTTTACGAGATCATTTTTACTAATATTCTTCTCAATAGTTTATAATTTGGGTTTGATCCGATCTTTTAACCGATCGCTTTAAACCTTGGGTTCTAAGTTCAATCCTACGGTTACTTGGCTGAACTTTGGGGCTTACAGGTACTACCTCAGAAACTCCGCAGGGGACACTGTCTCCTTGATCCCTACCCGCTAACCGGTTAGTAGCACCGTCATATGCGTAACGCAACATAAATACAAACTTAACTCTAAAATGAAAAATAAAAATATTAAAGTGATAAGATAAACAATAAAAACTACTAAAATAACCTACCTGCTAAAATGTAAAAATAATTCGGGTTACCTCTCAAGAGTGTTATGTTTAGTGTCAATGGTTCGATGAAATGCATGGTTTACTTGCCTTTATCTGAGTAGAGATGGATCTCCATCCTTACTTCGCTTTCAAACCCTCCAAATAAGGCTTAAGTTACCTTTTTTCCATTAGTTTAGCAAATTCTCTTATCTAATTGCATAACTTCTACTACGTTATGTCACATCCCAGCATGGCACGGGATGCACTATCACACGGGAATACTTGTTGAAAACTTAACTCAACATACTCATTCATCAAAAGACAACATTGTTTACATAGTAAAAGGGTTTCTATATTGGAGTTCAATTGGATTTCCTATTACAACTTATGTGTACAACATAATATTTACATCAAAACATGAACTAACTTTGTCCTTTGTCATCTTCATAGCAATAGGATCCTTGACTTAGTATAAGCTCCATACAAAAGTCACTAACTCCGACTCATGCTCTGAGTATTTATATCCCCCCTTAGCATTGAGTTGTTCATGATATAGTTAACTTGAGGATAAATCATTTTATCCCCTCAGCTACTAAAACTAAGTGAGAGTACATAACATGAAACACAATATAAACAATATTGCATATCACAATTGAAACATTTCAATCATAACTCATTGGTTATGTATTCTCACTTAGTTTATGATTGAAATGTTAAACCAATGAACCTAAGGCAATAAGAAGTTGCTTGGGAGTAGGATCCCCACCAAATTAGACTACACACTGTAGTCTACCATTTTCAAAAAGGGCAACAAGGAGCTGCTTAGGAGTAAGACCCCCAACTTTGCTTTACAAAATTAGACCACACACTGTAGTTTACCAAATCAATGTAGCAACACTGCCAAATTAGACCACATACTATAGTCTACCAAATCAAAGTGGCAACACTACCAAATTAGACCCACACTGTAGTCTACTAAATTTGGTTATCAAAATAGTCACAATTTTTTAGCAAGGCCATCTATGTGCTTCCAAAAATTAAGTTCATAAATCCATGTTTTTTCCATGGTCACTTAGAAGCCTCATTTTGAAATTTCTGACCGTGCCATACAGTGCAATAGTAACTCAAGAATATTAATTAGCACAATCAATCTTTAAGTTGTATTCAACTTAGTGATCTGATTCTGGTTTTTAAACTCTCCCTAGCAAAATTCTAGTATCTTACTTAAGGTTCACTTAGGTGAATACTTAGAAGATTGAGTCAACAATCACTCAACTTCCTTAGTTAGTACAATCATTCGTAAACACAATTCATCACCCAACGTAGCAACATAACAATTCAACCAAGATACAGCTACTATCATTTATAATCACCACATCAATATTTCACCATAGTAGCGTATTAGTTACTTAAGATATACTCATATTCAATCAACACAGCATCAAACAATATGCATATTATGAGTAGTAATATATCTACTCTAAGCATAGGTCAGATCCACTTACCTAAGCTTAGCAATAGCGCAATATCTTATACTTCATGACATGGTCCTTCCTTACTTATCCCACCTATGAAAACATAGCACAGTCTTTAAGTCAAGTATAGGTTGAACCCAAACTATTATAAGTTTTCATTTCCGCATTTTTAAACTTCATTTGATCATATCTTACTCATTTCCTATCCGATTTTAGTAAACTTTATATCGTCATAATCATTATTTTGAGTACTATTAATATATATTAAGAATCAAAACTAATCAACATTGTTAAAAACCAAGAAATACCCTTTTTCTCATTACAACTCGACCATACACTACCCTAACTTAATAATTGACTCGAGTAAGCTTTAGTACTAGACTAAAAACCCTAAAAATTATACATTCCAAACTTGTCTAGCAACACTTATTATACCCCAAAGTGTTCCCTTGACATGGATTTAATAAACATTCTAAAAGTACTAGTTACTATATTACATATTAAGCTAATGTATGGGTTTATACTAGAAAAATACATAATAAATAGTATACAAACCCGATTAATTTCACTAAAAATCCTATAAACTCATAAAAATATGTAGTTTAGTTATTGATCACCAATTACACTAAATTGGCTATTATCTATTTTTCTGAAAATAGAAGTTTTAGCTTTAAATTATAGAAAATTAAGGAAAATAAATAAATTTATGAGTGAGATAAAAATTAAATATTAAAAATATAATCATAAACATCCAAAAGTCTCAACATATAAGGCTCATTCATTAATTTCATAAAAGACTAATTATTTCAATAATTCGATAAAATTGGTAGTTTTATTCAAAATAATTATGAAAAATAGTAAACATGCTTAATTTTGAATTTTTTGTTACCAAAATTAAATATATATATATATATATATATATATTTGGAGTATTACATAAAAAAATTGAGCTTGAAACAACATCATATAATATTTATAAAAATTTATTCAATTTTCACCGAAACAAGGTATTTTCTTAAGTAAATAATATTTCCACTAATTATTTAATTAAAATAAAATTACTACATAACTTGACACTTAAAATAATCTCAGAAAACCAAATTTCAAAATTAATTGACGACATTTGATATTTTTTGTAAATTTAAGAAATTACAAGTGAAAAATTGGTTTACCTAAACCAGCCACCACACCTTATCGAAAAGCCTCCTCTAGCCACCCTCTATTGGACTTCTAAGCCACTCTAACTCAGGCTATGGTTTGGTACACAAATTGCCCTAAACCCATTCTGACTCTATATTTTGTTCTATCTTTAGTTTATTTTTTTCTAATTTTTTCCAATTTTCTAATATTATGTTCTTATGTTTTTAAGTTTGTAAAACATTGCAAATGAGGTTTGAGGTCCTATTTATAGGCTTTTGGATTTTTTTACAAAGAAAAGTAAAATTACACATGTCATTATTTTACTTTTCCCTAGGTGCCATGTGTCATTTTCTCATTAACCAAGTGTTGACTCATCATTTGCAATTAATCCCAGCTTAACACATCATTTGGTGACTCATCCATGCAATTTTTTTTTATTAATTTTCCATTATTTTACCTAATTTTGATCATTTATTATTATTATATGTATATATTTAATACATATAATGTATATCACATGTAATACATATATGTTATGTATAATTCAACTTCATTTATTATTTTTGAAAGTTAATTAACTTATCTCTAATATCTCGCTATATCTAAACGCTCAAATTTTACAATTATCGGCTTTATTAATAAATTAATGTTTTTCTTAAATTAATATTTTTATATAACTTATTTTGAGAAATTAACTTTAGTTAAATTACTTTATCTAACTTTTTTAACTTTACTGTAATGTTTGAAATAAAACATATATTATAGCTCGGTGCATTAAATTTGAGGGCTTAAATCCTAGAGTTATTGAAATAGGTGGAAAAACCCAAGGTATTACACATTTCTTCTTATCACACCACTCATCAAACTCGTATTGCTTGAGTCTCTTCTTCTTATCCACTTTTCACTTAGATGGAGTAGTTATCAGTAGCTTTGAGCTCTTCACTATAAAAGCATGTTCTAAACAATGCTCTAAGTGTTTCTGCTCCGAGATTGGTGGTTTTTCTTTGGGAGGCTTTGACTTTCCTTTGTTTAGTCTACAAAATGGTTCAATCCCTATCTTCACCACATTAGGTTCATTAGCTCCCAACTGAGCTATAGCTTCTAATTGATTAAGGGTTTTCACCATTTCTTCATCTCCCATTTCTAAGCAATCATTCATAGGTTCTTTGACAAGTGTTTCCTATATGCATTCAGTAACAACAACATTAGAAGTATCACCAACATAAATTATACTCTCTAAGTCGAGAGACTTATGCATTGAATCTAGATTCTAGAAAACAATTTCCTCATCCTTGACCCTTAAGATGAGCTTATGCTCATAATATCAAACACGGCCCTAACAGTAGCTAAGAAGGGTCTACTTAGAATCAATGGTACCTCGAGATCCTCATCTACGTCAAGGATAACACAATCTACAAGGAAATTGAATTTATTAACTTGCAATAGAACATCCTCTATGATGCCTCTAAGGTATATAGTGGACCTATTAGCTAATTAAATGCACATGCGTATTGCTTTGCTTTCTAAACAACTTAAATGGCATCAGGTTTACACTTGCTCTTAGATCTACCAAAGCATTATTTACTGACAACTTTCCAAGCATACAAGGTAGAGTAAAACTCCCTAGATCTTGTAATTTCTTTGGCAACTTTTTCTGGAGTAGCGCCAAGTATTTCTTATTCAGTATGACAGTTGCAAGATCCTCCAGCTTCCTCTTATTTGACAATACGTCCCTCAAGAACTTTGCTTATTTCGGCATCTGCAATAAAACATCAACAAGCAGTAAATTCACTTGTAGTTGTTTAAAAAGATTGAGGAATTTATCGAATTGCTGAGTTAGATCAAGGCAGTCTCGCTTAAGTCACTGTAGATATGGGATGGACGGCTTGTACTCCTTCACTTTTGGTAGCACTACACTCTCTTTGATCTCAGTGGTTTTGAACTTTCTTTACCCTGGACCTGTACTTCTTTCTCAACTACTTCCTTATCTTCCTTCTTCTCAACTTGCAGCTCTTTACCACTAATTAGGGTCACTACATTGACATGTTCCTTAGGGTTTGTTTCAATGTTCCTAAGTAGTGATCCTTATTGTCTCTTGTTTAACATCCTAACGATCCGGCCAATCTGATTCTCTAAGTTATGGATGGAGGCTTCTTGGTTCCTTAGAGAAGCTTCTGTTTGTTGCATTCAAGCCTTGTTAAATTGAATATATTTTTCCAAGAGGCTTTCCAACATCTTCTCTAGAGCAGGTAGGGGTGCTATCGGTTGTTGAAACCCTGGTGGAGATAAATTTGGTCTTTACTAGGGTTGATTCCTTATCTACCATTGTTGGCCTTGACTTTGATTTTGACCTCCCCATGAAAAGTTAAGGTAGTCTCTCCACCCTAAGTTGTAGGTGTTGCTATAAGGATTATACTGGGGTCTTGTAGGTTTCCCTAGAAAATCAACCTATTTTGTTTGCTCGCAACCTATACTCTCATCTTGAATGAAGTTATTGGAGCTACATTGTGGTTGTTGTGAACCATTCGAGAGGGATTCAATTTTCTTACTCAACATCTCCATCTGAGTGGCTAGAGACTATACAGCATTGAGCTCAAATACTCTTGTGACTTTTTGCTTCCCCCTTGGGTTCTCCTACTAGTAGTTATTCATGGTCATGCCTTCTATCAGAGCTTGGACTTCTTTGGGTATCTTGGTATTGAATGTATCTCTAGCAGCTACATCTATCATTTGTCTGGTAGAAGGGTTGAGACCATTATAAAATGTTTGCATTTCCATCCAAAGAAGGAGGCCGTGATGTGGACACTACCTTAACAAGTCCTTAAAATGCTCCCATGTATAGTATAAGGTCTCACCCTCTATTTAGGCAAAAGATGAGATGTCGACTCTAAGCTTTGCAATTTCCGTGGGTGGAAAATACTTCTCTAAAAATTTTTCTACCAATTCATTCCAGGTTGTAATTGAATTCCTTGCCAAGGAATTCAACTACCGCTTAGCTCGGCCGCGCAAAGAAGATGGAAAGAGGCACAGTCAGATAGCATCATCAGTTGCCCCATTAATCTTAAAAGTATCACATATTTCCAAAAAGCTGGAAATATGTGCATTAAGATCTTCATCCTGCAGGCCATCAAATTGGATAAACTACTGCACCATCTGAATAATGTTTAGCTTAATCACGAAGTTATTGGCGATAACAATTGGCCAGTTAATGCAGGATTGGGTACCGATTAATGACGGTCAGGAGTAGTCTGACACGGTTTGATTATGTTCCCTATTGTTGGCCATGATGTTGTCAGGTAAGCTTTCATGATCAAATTCTTATTCTACCACTTGATCCTTGACTTTGCCCTCTAACAACTCTACTTAGCCTTTTAATTGAATCAGAGATCCATGGTTTATCACCTTTACTCTTTCCTTGACAGATAATTGCCTCAAATTGCACAAAGTCGTCCTCTCAATCTCAGGATCGATTTTAATCAAATTATTTCACTGGCTTCTTGTCATGTACTGTACCAAAGAAAATAGAGAATTTAGTCAAGATCACACCAAGAAAACAAAAACAATTCAAGAGAAAGAAAATAAATCGAGAAAAAGAAAAATAATGGTTAGATCAATAAATCTACTAACTTTCTTAATACCAAAAGTCCCTGGCAATGGCATCAAAAACTTGATATATAGGCAAGTGCACTAATCAATTTATATTGTAGCGAATATGAGTCCAAATGTCGATCCCATAAGGACTAGTATGATTACTAATACTCACTAGATCTTTATTATCTAACCAACAAATCAAATTTCAAGAAGCTTAAAGAAGGAAATCTAATTTACTGTTAAAATTAATTTAAAGATTAACTAACACTCAATTCAAAAACTAACAAGAAAGCAATTTAATTAATTCAAGATTCAATGTTGTACCTAGATCTTGTTTCCCCTAAATCTAACATATGATTTTTCTAAAAATAATCTAATTTATTCTTTAATCTTTCTTAATCAGGAGAGTTCTCTACTGCAGTTAACCACTTTCTCAAGCCACCTATTAGAATCTCTTCTTAATAGCATGACCTAAGATTAAATTATTAAATAATGAATTCTCTACACTTTAAATTGAAATTTGGAAGAATCTTACAAATTATCTCTAATCTTACAATAATTCTCATCAACTATGCCTAAATCTAATCTTAACAGAAATCTCTCAATTCTCTTATAAGATATCAAACTCTAAATTATTACCCTCAAAAATAATAACCTAAATCATAAGTCAAACATAATTGAATCAAGAAAAGAATAAAGAACTAAATTAATCAAATAGTTAAAATATCACATGAATAGATTTAGGTTCCACAAAACCTAAATACCAAGATTCTACTCACTACATATCCTAAAATAATAATCTAAAATCAAACTATAGAAAATAATGGAAAAAATCATCATGAAATTTAAATAAAATTAAATCTTAAAATCTTGATTTCTCCTTGCTTTCTTTGTTGTTCTTGGCTTCAAAAACTCTCTTGAGGTCATGCGTAAAAGTTCTCCTTAAAATAAACCTTAACAAGACTTTATATATGAAGAGCTTAAAAACATTAGGTTAGCTACAAAAGATACGATGAGTGACACAACCGTATCTTTTGGTCATGTCCCTTATTGTGCTTCACGTTTGCCCCCTGTTAACTGGAAACAATACAACTAACAACATGATCATATCTTTTAGTTGTATCATAGGCTGTAACAAACGAACATTAGCTCTAATTTCGCTTAGAAACGATATAGATGTGTTGTTCGACTATGTCAATTTTCAAACCTTTATGACTTGCTCATTTTAGCTTCGATTTAAGTGAAATTTGTTTTTATCTTCTCGTTTTCTCGCATAAATAATTTCAAAACCTAGAAAACAAAATTTTACTCAATTAAATATTATTATTTAAAAATAAACTCAAATATCAAAGAAAATCCTTAAAATTCACTAATTAAAATATATGCAATTAAGAACCCATCACACGTACGTAGTACATGATCAAGTCGACTAATCCGACCAAAACCTAAAGACTTGACTCCAACCCAACCCATGTGTGCAAGTCTAGTTCGACCCTCTTTTTTTTCATTAGTGTTGTATTTTTTTTCCTTTATTTTGTTGTTTTATTTTTATTTTGTTACCTTCCATTGTAAATAAATTAAAAAAACAATATAAAAAAGAAAAAAAGAACAGAGAAAAAAAGGAAAGAAAGGATGAAAATGTTTCTTTATTTTTTTGATCAAAAATAAAAATATATATACAAATAATTGAAAAAAGATTTAAAAAATAATAATAATGTTTTATCACCTAGAAAAATCATCTATCAAAAAAATAAAATTTAAATTAACCCTTTTAAAAATTAGGGCTCTTCCCCTTAGAATTTTCTAAAAAAAAATATTCAAAAATTAGGACTCTTTTTTTTTTATGTTTTCCTTAAAATGAAATAAAACGGCTAAGAGATGTAAACTTGGTCAAGTTTCAGAATTAAAATAAATCAACACAGCTAACGTTTTTAGGAATGAACAATGAAAAGTCTGATCCTTATTAGAGAGTATGTAGATTCATATAGGGCAACTTAAAATGGGAAATTCTTTTTTATTTTCCCTTTTGCAAATAAACTTACTTTCTTAAGTTTCTTCTTCCTTTTTTGTAAGCAAATAAATCTTCTTTAATTGTAAATTTAAAAATAGTTAAAAGGGTAATTTGAAAAATAAACTTAATTTTAGAGAAATAAAAATCGTACTCGATTAAAGTTTAGTAGGTTAACTCTCGAATCCAAAATCTTTAGTTTTAAAACCTTTCCAAAAATTGGTTCTATTGAAAGATTGGTAGCTAAATTATAACTAATCCATCCAATTAGCTATAACTTAACTTTTTTTTCCCAACTCCGATCAAGTATCGACTCTGAATACTTTTTAAAATAGAAAAACCAAATTTTTCTTAACTCTTAGTCGAGAATTAGTATTAAATGAGTTTAGATTTAATACTAACAGGGTTAAGAAAAATAATAAAAACCATAAAAAATTTAAGCTCGACAACTTAGCGATTCTATTGGAGACGTCAAAAGGGCTAGCCACTTAAAAGCTTTCCGAAATTAAATTTCCCTTTCAAAATACCGATGTTATTTATTTACTTACTTATTTATTGTTATGATTCATTTCATGTAAATATACTTTGTTTTAATTGCTAATGTTCACTTTTTACATGTATCATACTTGGGATATTAGGGAGATAATTGCATCAAGGAAGCAAGGTAAATACAGTCAAACCTAGACTGTCCTAGGACCCTAGGACGAGAAGCAATTGTATAGGTTCTAGGTGCAGTAGGGTAATCATCACTTAGGGCTGATTAGACTATCCCACTTAAGGTTCGATGTAACTGATGAGTCGTTTCTTCAGAAATGCATAAAGTTACAAAGCTTAAGGACCTTTAAAACATACCTTATCTACGTATATGACTTTTAGACTAGCAAATAAATAGTAATGGGGCAACAAAATATCAAAACTCTATCAAAATTCCATTATGTTATAATATATCTTCCCTATATCACCAAATTTAATCTTTTGTATAGGACTTTTTCATTGTAAAATTGCAATTTCCTTGTAAATATAGAAAAGTAGTATAAATAGCATTCCTGTGTAACAATTCAACTTTCCTGTACTATAATAATGAAATTCTAATAAAAGTCCTAACCTTAAACCCTTCTATTACCACAATATTATTTAGTCGCTGGCCCTTTGCATTTGCATCAATGTGCCTTCATCTTTTCTTGTATTTATTTATATTTAAATATTAGTGCTTGTTTATTCATGTTTGTAAATAAACTTATTCGGTACCTTTATTATCTTTATTGCATTGTTTTTCAAATCAAAATGTTTCTCTATATATTGCAAAATAATTTTCTTTTATCACTAGTTAACTCACCATTTTAAAATAAGACTATTAACCTTTTAAGCCATACTTGTAGATTGTTTTATCTAGCCTTTGTAATAATTAAAAGCCTCATAACTTGTAAATAGTCTTTCTTGCTTTAAAAGATAATAGGACTTGGTTCATGAACCTTTTTGTAAAATTTTATATTATAATAACAAAATTCACCACTCTTAGTCCCTTATCAAATTCATAAATCTCAAGAAAAAAAAATTGTTCATATATGTAGAGTCTTATAACTGTAAATTTCATTCTAGAATAGATCCCCTTCCAAGCCTTTCCCTACTCACTAGATTTTTCTTATTGCTTTTATCATTAGTTCTCATTTACTCATTCTCCTTAGTATCTAAATTTTCCAATTAGAAATTATTTGTAAGTATTAGGTACCTCATAAAATTTTGCTTTGTAAAATAATTATTTTCTTTTAATTACACTTTTTATAAGTATTATAGATAATCTCTTAAATACTTACAAGTTGTAAATACTTTTCTTTAATTGACCATAAATTGTTGAAATGTTTCCTACTCTAATTTTTTTTAACAAGTATGTCAATTAAGTTTATAAACTTAGGCCTTTTTTCATATAAATATATCTCAATTGTATATTTTTTGTATAAGTCTTATTCTCTTTCTTATCATTCCTTATAAAATAATTTGTAAATTTTCTTTTGGTTTCTCTACTTTTGTGAAAATTATTCTTATAAGAAGTCAAGGTGGTCCTTTTTCTCTTTCCCAAAAAAAAAAAAAAAAAAAAAACCAAAGAAGAAAAAAAAAAGGTTGCTAATACATAAGGATTCTTCCAATCAAATTCAAATGGCTCATGAGAAGATCACCTCCTTGAAAAAAACAGTATGTCAAATGGCCCAACAATTACAGATCTTGTTTTCCATAATCTCTAGTCTCCAAGTGTCTCAAGATTCAAGCCTAGAAAAAAAACTTTCAAATCTAGAAGAAAAAGTAGCAACACTGCAAAAGAGTATTGTAAACTTGGAAATGACAAAGGACCTTATACTTTAAAGACTTCAACACCTGATATCCAATATTAATCAAACTTCAATAAGCCCAAATAGAAAACTGCCAAGGATAGGCGAGTGTCAAGCGTGGTTTTTCGCCTCTCTGTTCATTTAAAATCAAGTCTTCTTTAAATCAATCAATATTAAATCCTTACCTGTTTAATATTGACCATCAACTAAGGTTTAAAGAAAATCAGTTCTTTTTATATTTTGAAAACCATTTTAGAGTCACCACCCGATTAGGGTCGAGAAAAAGAGTCAAGTTATAACCAATTGGATGAATTGGTCATAACATAGCTACTGGTTTATCAATTAAACCAATTTTATAAAACGGTTTTTGAAACTAAAGATCTCGATCTGAGGGTTAGGAATTTTAAACCTTTACAGGTACCACTAACTTTTCAAATTTAATTTTAACCTTAAAAATCACCTTTCAATTTGAAAATACAAACCTTAATTATTTACCTAAATGGGATAATTCGAACAATCTAAACTAAAAAGGAAAATTTCTTTTTATCTTTATTATCTTCTCGTAAGTGTCTATGTACTCATTATTTGAAATCAAACATACATAGTTCTTTTTACAAAGCTTTAGCAGGTTAAGTTGATTTTAATTTTGAAAACATGCCAGTTTTACGTTTTTAATTTAATTTCATTTATTTAAGAAAGTTTTTTTTTTAAATTCCCAAATTGGAAATATGATTTTTGAAAAATCTAAAAGTAGTCTTAATTTACAAAGGGTTCGTTTATTATTTTTTGAAAACTTGATTCTTCTAAGTGTTAAAAAAAATTATTCTTTAACTTGTACTTATTCATTTTTACTTTTATTTTATTTTTATGTTTTTATTTTATTTTATTTTATTTTTTTATCTATTATACTAAAAATAAAATAAATAAATAAACTACTTGCTCTTTTCTCTTTTTTTTTCTTTCCTTCTTTTTCTTTTTTTTTCCTTTTTTTTTAATTTTGATTTGATTATAATTTACTTGTACATAAATAAATAAATAGCTAAACAGAATAAAAAAAATAAAAGGAAATAAATCAAATAGAAAATAGGGCCGAACCAAATGTTGGATTAGGACGTAGGTCAAGGCGCGAGTCAGATCGTGGGTCCTGGTTGGGTTGTCTCCAACTCCACTTCAGTAGCAACAACCAAGCACAGTTTAAGGCGATTCTGACCAAATTTCTCGTAGGTGAGGAAGGATTTGTGTGTTTCAGATTGGAAATAGTAAGGGCTAAAGAGGATGTCGTGGCTTGGGATGGTTGTTTAGGTGGTGTTGCAAAGTGGAAGGTAGTGGTGGTGGTGTATTGCATGCAGTGGAGGTTGCTGGGTTCAAATTGGTGGCTGTGATAGGGGTTTTGAAGTGCAAAGAGTTCAGCTGTATAGTTAGTTTGGGTCTAAAAGAGTCAAAAGTAGTGGTTCGAGAGGGGAGCAATACAGTAGTTAAAGTTTTAGGGGTGGCTAGTTGGTGGCGCTGCTAAGGCGTACGGCAGTAGACGAGGGTAGCTAGGCTCAAAAGCTTACGAAGTAAGGAAGTTAGTGAAAGTGATGGTGTGACTCGAAATTGAGTGGAGAGAGAGAGTGGTTTGAAAATGGGAGAGGGAGGATTTGTGAAGCTCGACTATGATTGTATGTTACAATGAACTCCTTAAAACTCCTTTTATACACGAAAACGCCCTAGTAATCAAGGAAAGTAAAAAATTGAAGTAAATGAAAAATTATGAAATTTAAGTTTTTTTTTTTTTCAATTTTGGAGCACGATTTAAATGCTCATTTGACTGAATCTGGGCTTTTTCTTGACACCAATCCACAGTAGGCCATGTGGAGGATGAAATCGCACCATTAATTGGTGTATTTGAACAAGGAAAACGTATAAAATCTAAGGCCAAAGTGAAGGGGTCAGGTCTGTTCTTGGCTAGGAAAGAGGAGGAAATTAAGGGAAAGGGAAAGGGAAAGAAAGAGAAGGGAAAGAGAGAGAAAATGCTAACGTGGCGCCGACGTAGCGCCACGTCAACCGTGCCAATCAACTAGATGTTGCTACGTATCCTTACACAACACGTGGCAACTGATGTAGCATGCCACGTAGCGCCACTTCAGTACATACCCAACCCGATGGTACCATGTATCAAGACATGTGGCATAATGAGATCCTGACACATAACAATTCCAAATTATCTAAAAAAAATAAAAAAATTTTCTATGTCCTCATCAAGATTCGAACCCTTGACTTCATGCTCAAACTCAATACTAAGTCAGCTTGAGCTAGATTTAAATCTAAGCCCATGCCTAATAGTCCCACTTCTAAACTTATTAAAAATCTATCCTATTAATTTTCTATTTTCTAAATTCCCTAAAATTTTCTATGTTGTTCAAATTTTTCAATTTGTGACTTTTCAATTTTATAAATTTTTTTCAAATTTTTTATTTTCTAGATATTTTTACAAATTTCTTATTTTTTGTGTTTTTTCTTATTTATCTTTTTTTTTTGTATTTTTCTAAATTTCTAAATTTTTGGATTTTCTTTAATTTTCTACTTTTTTCTTGATTTAAAACCCCTTATCCTATTGAAATAGAATAAATAAATGAGGAAAAAATTGAGTATCCAGAGCTGCTCCTCTTTGCAGTGAAGTTTAAACAAAAACTTCACCACAATAATTAAGAGACACCATTTTTGCCCTAAGAAAAACTTTATAACAACTAACTAGCTATTCTTGACCCTATCTACTAAGGATTTGGTGAAAAAATAAAACCTGGTTGTGCCTCTCTAACCTCACTAACCTAGGAGGGAGTATCTCTAAGGGATAAGTAACCCTATATTGGAATTGATTTAAAGAACCTAGCTGTACCTTATTAGGCTCACTAACCTAAGTAGGAGCATCTTTCGGGGACTAGTAACCCTATGCTAGGATCAATTTAAAGGATCTAGTTATGCCTCACTAAGATCACTAACCTAAGTAGGAGCATTTCTTAGGGACTAGTAACCTTAAGTTAGGATCAATCTAAAAGACCTAGTCGTGCCTCACTAAGCTCATTAACCTAAGCGAGAACATCTCTATGGAGTAGCAACCCTAAGCTAAGATTGATATAAAGAATTTGGTCGTGCCTCTCTAGGCTTACTAACTTAGGTGGGAGCATCTCTCAAAGACTAGTAACCTTAAGTTGGGATCGATTTAAAGAACCTGGTCATGCCTCACTAGGCTCACTAACTTAGGTGGGAGCGTTTCTCGTGGGCTAGCAACCCTAAGCTGGACTAAATGCTGTGCCCTATAGGCTTACCAAAAGGAACTGATGTAGAGAAGTGCCCTACAAGCTCACTAAGAGGACTTTGAAAAAAGAAGTGTGCTATAGGCTTGTTAAAAGAACTTGGTGAACTGAAGGGCCTTATTGGTATGCTAAGGTAGTTGAGGAATAGAAGCACCCTATGGGTTTGCTAAAGACCATGAAGAGAGTTGAATGGATGGAAGGTAAGATAACCCTTTTAAGAGCTAGCTAAGATTAAAGTGTCCGAAACATTACCTGATTTGAGGAAAATATTTTCAAATAAACCTTTGGTGAGCACCATTTGGGAAGAATGAGAAAAACCCTAACTATGGTAGTCAACTTTTTTTGGGATAGATTGAAAATTTAGCCACTTAAGCCGACATAGACTTGGAATAAAGATACTTTCTCTTTTTTTTTTCTTTTCTCTTTTTTTTATTACCCTTTTTTTATTTCTTTTCTTCTCTTTTTTTTTTTTTTTAGTTCGCTAACAAGAAAAGAACCCTTCCTTAATAATCACATAGGGCCTCTTATGTTCCCCCTAACCTTGATGCCCAACCACTTGATGGGCTCTTGCGATTTCAAACACCCTTATTTTTTTAAGGAAAAGATAGCTCATGACTAGTTCAATTGAAGAGGACTTCCTTGCAAACTCTTGGCTCATATTATACTCTTGAATAGAGTCCAAAAATTATAGTCCATTTTACATGTGATACGCCTTAATCAATCAATTAGGTCTTTTTCAATTTAACATTATAAATTTAGGCTTTTGGTCCAAAGGTTTCAAAACAGACTAATGAAAAAGCTTATTTTGAAAGAAAAATTTATCTCGGATGCACAAGTCAAGAACCTTAGGAAAAATTGTAAATATGCTTACCTTAGTTTTTAAAAAAAAAATTATTAAAGATGGATTAGCTTTTAAGATCGGAAGAGCTTTTATTGTGTAGGGGTGGTATTATAGATGGGAAGGCCTGTTGTAATTTAACATAAGAGAGGCTTCAAAGTGGATATAGAGATTTTAGGTTTCTAAGCTTTAGAACATGATTCAAGGCTTGGTTTTCTTTGGGACTATTTGGGCTTTGACCCCTAACCTTTTGATTCGATTTTGGTTACCCCTGCTAGGACATGAAATATTTCTTAGGGCTTTTGTCTTATGTCCAAGCCTAATTCTTTAGCCTCTTTTCTTCTTTTTTTTTTTTCTCTTTTTCTTTTTTTTCTTAATTGCTTTGCCCCATTATCCCTTGCTATTCCTTCTCTTCCTTCGGCCCCGAGAGTAATTGTCTCCATTGTTGAGTTTTTTCTTCTTAAACGATTCAAGGTCCTAAATCCATGGATTTCTATTGTATGAGCTTAGGTAAGGTAATTATAAGCTTGAGGTGTTTAAAAAAGGATATGGCTCTTCTTCATTTCAAAATAAAAATAACTTATTAAAAATAAAAGTTGCTTTTGAATTTAACGTGACTAAACAAGCATAAACCAATTTTATCTTTCTCTCCCCATCAATGACCCTAACCTCCGAATTGCCCCATTGTGATATGGTTCTCAATAGGGTTGAAATTTGAAAATTCTTCAAATGGGTCTAATAAGGTGAACAAGAGATGATTGTATTTAGGATTCAAAAATGAATGCCTAACTTCATTTTAATCTATGTATCACATTCAAAGTGGACATCCTTTAAGGAACGAGTCCAAAGTATCCTCACCATTATGTCTCTCAACTCTCAAAGTGTTTCAAGTGAGTATGTAGAAGATAGCTTGCCTCTTTTCATTATAAAACTTTTAAAAGTGAGTTACCTATTTCTTAAGGAGGAATTTATTGGCCCTAATGCTAATAACATTGCAATCGTTCAATTAAAAAGGCAATAAGATTATATTATTCCAACTATTACATACTTTATTAAAAAAAAACAACTTTCTTTCTTCTACCCCTGTCTTAATAAGCACCCAACTACTTAAAACAACCCATGAGCTTATCAGAAGGCATTGGTAGGCTCAAAAGAAATGGAGCTTTAGGCAACTTAGTTAAACTACCCCCATGACTTAAAGAAGGACCGACTTATTGTAGCTCTAGCTGAATAGCTTTTGCATTAATTAGGTCTTGAATCATGTTCTTCAATCTCCAGCATTTTTTAGTGGAGTGCCCCTTTTGACCCATATGATAGTCGCATTGTGCTTCTGGGTCAAAGTTGCGTGATTTGTAATTCGGATTAAGGACTTCACAAGCTATAATCCTTGTTGCTTTCAAATGATGAAATATTTTGGGTAATTGAGATCTTCAATTGAGTGAATTGTCTCTTCTAAGTCCTTAAGGCTTTTTTTTTTCTTACTCCTCTTTAGTTTTTTTCTTCTTAGGCTTACTAAAATTTGATCAACATTGAACACCAAGTGTTGAAATCTTCTAAGTATGTGGCCCATTGCCATTTCTAGATCTATAATTCTCTTTTATAGCACGGCTACCTTTTCTTCCATATTCAAGAGTCTCCTTTTTAGGTTTCAATTTTAGAATATTTGGAGAGTGGGGATCATTAGGAATAAGACCTACCATTGTTAGGCCATCTGATGCATCATCCTTTCTAGGGAGGCGAGTCTATCATCAGCCATGTAAACCTAAGTGGAAGAATTCTTTACTAGTTAGCAACTTTTCTTTTCTTTTTTTCTTTAGTGAGAGAGAAAGATAAAGCTTTATTTTATAGAAACCAAAAAAAAAAAATTCCAAATAAAGATGGTGATTTTTTTTGTTTTCTATTTTTTGGTTTTTAATTGTACTTCCTTGAGTGAGAGAGAATGAATGGTTAGATAAATTCTATTGAAACACTATTTACAAGGAAGAATGAAGAATGATAGGTTAAAGAGAAAATTTTTATTTTGGAAAAATCAGAATACAGAGAACAAAACAGAATGGAGCTTATCAATTACTCTTAACAAAACCTAAAATTTATTTAAAGCCCTTTAACTACATCTAAAGTTTCTAATCTAACTCTCGCAGTTGGGTTTTGATCTTGTCCAGCATTTCTAAAGCATAATTCACGGTCCTCTCACTTTTTTCGACTTAAGCTAACAAGGCCTTGTTAAAGGCCTCAACACGCCTAACCTTCTACTTCTAGTAGGTAGCTTCAGCTTACAGCAACTACTCATGGATTCCTAGGGCATCTAGTAGTCTATTGACTCTTTGATTATTCTCTTATTGGTTACCCACCATTCTTAGGTCTACATATTTCATGGACACGAATAAGTCATCAATGTAGCAAAAGCAAGTACATAGAAATATGCAAATGTTAGGATCGTTTGGGTTAATATATTACTTTCTTAAGTTGTAACCTTACTATCATTTTCAGAAACTTGATTTTATTAAAACTCTTAAATGATTGGTAGCATTGCAATTTCTTAAGGGTATTGTATTAACTTAAGCTTGAAGGGGAGTATATGCAATTAAGGTAGGTTTTAAAAAGGTCCTTAAGTTTTGTGACCTCACTTATTAAAGAATGCTTTCATTAGTCACATTGAGCTTAAGTCAGGCAACCTAATCAACCCCGAGCGGCGGTTACACCACAGCACCCAAAGCCTACACAATGTCCCCTCTCTTAGGGTCCTAAGATAGCCTAAGTCTGACCACATCTACCCTACATCTTTGATGCAACAAATGACCCCCCATATCCCAATGCATGTGATAGGCAAGATGATAGTACAGACATGAAGTTAATAATAGATAAACAGAAGCCCGGAGTGAATTCTAGGAGAAATATAGGGAAAGAAGCTTCAGGTTTATCTTTCCTTTTTCTCTTCTATAACAATGTCTCCTTATTAGCTACTCGCCAAGCCCTGAAGAAGGGTGGGTTCTAGAGGCCCACGAACTTTGTGACCTCACGCATTTCTTAAAAAATGGTTCCTTGGTCACATCGAAGTTCAAGTGGGTTAGCCTAATCGACGCTGAACGGTAGTTACCCCACTATGCCTAGAACTTATATAATGACTCCCCATCCCAAGGTCCTAAGATGGCTTGAGTTCGACCGTATCTATCATGCATTTGTGGCATGAGAAATAAATTCCCCCTTCAAAACAGTTAGAAACTAAACCTGCAAAGACATTAGTACAATTATGATACAAATAAAGAACAAAAATGTAAATAAATTACATTAAGGTGATTTTTAGAGGGTAATTTTAATTTTGGAAAGTTGAATGGCTAACTCTCTTGACATCCCCAATGGAGTCGCCAAGCTATTGAGCCAAGTTTTTCGCCTCTTGTTTCTTTTAAAATCAAGTCTTCTTTAAACTAATCAGTATTAAACCCTTGTCCATTTAATACTAAACCTTGACTAAGGTTTAAAGAAAATTAATTCTTTTTATATTTTGAAAACCACTTTGGAGATGCCACCCAACTAAAGTTGGGAAAAAGAGTTAAGTTATAACCAATTGGGTGGATTGGTCATAACTTAACTACTGATCTATCGATTAAACTAATTTTATAAAACAGTTTTCGAAACTAAAGATCTAGATCCAAGGGTTAGGAATTTTAAACCCTTATGGGTATCACTAACTTTCCAAATTTAATTTTAACCTTAAAAATCACCTTTCAATTTTAAAAGACAAAACTCAATTACTTACCTAAATGAGATAATTCGAAGGAAATTTTCTTTTTATCCTTATCGTTGCCTATAAGTACCTACGTACTTTCTATTTCGGATCAAATATACGTAGTTTTTTTTATAAAATTTTAACAAGTTAAGTTGATTTTAATTTTGAAAACATACCAGTTTATGTTTTTAATTCAATTTCGTTTATTTAAGAAAATTTCTAAAAAAGGTCCTAAATTGGAAACTTAATTTTTGAAAAATCTAAAAGTAGTCCTAATTCGCAAAGCGTCCATTTATTATTTTTTGAAAACTTGATTTTTCTAAGTGTTAAAAAAAATTATTCTTTAACTTATACTTATTCATTTTTACTTTTATTTTATTTTTATTTTTTTATTTTATTTATTTTATCTATTAGACTAAAAATAAAATAAATAAATAAACTACTTTCTCTTTTCTTTTCTTTCCTTGTTTTTCTTTTTTTTTTGTCTTTCTTTTTTTTTCCTTTTTTTTTTATTTTGATTTGATTACAATTTACATGTACATAAATAAATAAATAGCTAAACCAAATAAACAAAATAAAAGGAAATAAATCAAATAGAAAATAAGGCCAGACCAGATGCTGGATTAGGGCATGGGTTAGACTTCTGGTCAAATCATGGATCCGAGTTAAGTTGTCTCCAACTCCACTTCAGTAGCAATAACCAAGCACGGTTTAAGGTGATTCAGACCGAATTTCTCATAGGTGAGGACGAATTTATGTGTTTTAGATTGGAGATAGTAGGGGTAAAGAGGATGCCATGGCTTGGGGTGGTTATTTGGGTTGTGTTGCAAAGTAAAGGATGGCGGTAGTGGTAGTGTATCACACACAGTAGAGGTTACTGGGTCCTTCTTCAAGTCATGAGGAGACTTCAACTGAATCACCTAAAGCTCCAATTCATTTGAGTCTACCAATACCTTCTAACAAGCTTACATGTCATCTTAAATAGTTGGATGCTTAAATGGAGTAAGTTAAAGGAAAGGCAAAGAAGAATCAAGTTTTTTTTTTTCCCATAAAGTCTATAATAAACTCATAAGAGAATGTTTTGCATGACTTTGTAATAGCTAGAATAAAATTATCTTATTGGTTACCTTTTCAATTGTGTGATTGCAATTTGATTAATATTAGAGAAAATGAACATATATTTTGGTATCTTATTTTGAAAGGTTTAGGATGAAAAGAGGTAAACTATATCCCAAGCACTAACCCTTAAACACTTTGAGAGTTAAGTGATATCAAGTTAAGGATAGTTTGGACTCTTTCATTAAAGGAGGTCCATTTTGCATTTGATACGCAGATCAAAATGAAGTTAGGCATTCATTTTCAAATCTAAAACATAACTATCCTTTGCTAAACCCTAGGGGATATAGGTACAGATGCAAGTGTCACATGTGTGCTATGTAAAAAGTCACACTACATGCGACTAAGGAAATGACTTGAGTGACTTATGTAGGATTATTAAGAGAAAAGTGTAGAGAGGAGGAATAGGCAATCTTAATGAGGCTCTAACACGTATAGTGATAGGTAAAGGAGCACAATAGCATCAAAGTCTAAGATTAATGAAGAATGGGGTGATATTCTTAAGGTGTTTAAGTGTTTGATCTTTGAGACAAAGCTCCGGTAGAGTAACGGCATTAATGGAGGTTTTTCTTCTTTTGCAAATGAGGATATTAATAGGGTATTTATAGGAAATGATAATTAATTACATCCATTAGATCATGATGGCCATCAATGGTTAAGATTGAAGCGCCTTATTAATGGATCTTAAGTGGGCTATTTTCATGAGCTTAGGCCTAGATAAAGGCTTTATTTATTATTTTAGTATGAGCCAAACCAAGAAAGGTTAGATCGAACAAACCGATCCAACAAGCTCTACACCAAGCCCACCATGCCAAATCTCCATTAATTATCTCAATAATTTATGGGCTTGGCTCCTCGAACCCCGTTACCATAACTCAAGGAATCAAATCCATTTAATCAATGGGCTTCAAGCCCAATATTAAATTTGGCCCTCTACATTTTGCCCCCTGACCAAAGTCCTTTAGACGAAGCAAAGGGGTTTAGGTACCGAATTGGTCTGTTAGATGACTCAAGCGTATACGCACTATTAAACAACTACATCGCTGCCAAATTAATTTGAGATTTGTCTTAATGTGTCGGTTCATCGCACTTCTTATTTATGTATCATGCCTCAACTGGATTAGGTTGTATGTTACCCCCAAGGCAACACTCTGAAATAAGTCTTCTTTAAGCTACCTCTTCTTGAGCTAAGTTGTTTCTTCGATTCAATCTATAAGAGTTATTAGTTCTTTTGAGTTGAATTTATACACTAAGTTCACATTAGCAATTTCATTGGGTCAACTCCATGCATCAATGTCGCCTTGATCTTCTTCTCATATAAGGGTATTCTTCTTATAAGGTCTTTACATATCATGTAAAGCTTTATATTAACGAATTTTATTTGTTACGCTACAACTGGTAAGCACAGTAGTCTTGCTAGCTAGTTCGTAGGCAGAAGTTAAGAGAAAAGCGTCCCCTACAGGGTTTTCGAGGTAGTGCCCCAGAAGCTCAACAAATTTTCAAACCTCCATTTAAAGAAATTCTTCAAAAATATTTCAAGAAAGCATTCTCATCAACAATTGAACTTCCATTTTTCATCCTTCGAGGATTAAGCTCCAACTATTTTTCAATCTTTTGTTCATCTCTCACTTTTTAAAAAAAAAAGAAAAAAAGAAAAAGAGATGCTTGATCATAGCATAAGGCCTTTTTATGTTGCAATTTTCATCTACAACATAGTCCTAATTTGAAGTATGGCTTGATCTCACATTGTAGTTTACATTCCATGATTGGCCCATATCATATTCCATCGTTTAACACCAAAGGAAATTGTACTAGCCCACAAGCTTAAAATGACATTCCTTTATCTCCATTGAAAGTTGGACAAGTGTCCATTTACTTTTTGTTGCTTGCTCCCAAAATGCAAACAACTCCATCACCCTTAGACTGTACTTAGTTGTCGTAGTATAGAAAAAAAATAAACCACAGCTTCCTCTTCAACCAACCATGGCATGTTTTAGTAACTCCCTAATCTTTTTATTTTTATTTTTTTCATGGAAGTATGATTCTTCTCCTTCTTTTTCATTCCCTGGTTACTCTCTTCAACAAGTATGGAGTATTCATTATCGAAGAGAGCCCAAGGTGGGAAGCCAAACTTCAAGACCAAGTTAAGGCCCCTTGAAGGATGGAGTTTGAAGAATAGGGCCATGGAGCATGAAGACCGATGTTCAAAAGACCTTTATTGAAGATAAACAAGAGCATAACATTCAATACCCATAGAAGAAATGGAGAGTGAAACTGCAGCCATGTATCTGTGGCTCAAACTAAAGACATAGCAACTTAAAGAAAAAAAAACACTTGAAGCCTAGAAGAGAACTCCATAACAGTTACGATAACAATCCAAGTCCATTGATGTCTTTAAAGGGGGTCAAAGCTACTTCTCGCAAACACCCCCCGCCCTTATTTTGTTTAGAACTTCGCAGGTTACTCCTTAGGCTATAGCTAAGTTTTGCTTTTCTATCACCAACCTGTCACGATCTCTTCCATATCACCAAGTCTTTGATTTTTGCAAGCCCATCTACGATGCATACACAATGCTCTTGCTTCACTTTGGCAGTAAGCACCTAGCTAGTAGAATACTTAATAATTCTTATGGCCAATATCCGAACATCCTATAATAAGCTCTCAATATTGGGACTAAAGCCTCTACACTTAACATTGGGTCTCTAAGTATAGTATGCAGTATGCAAGTGTAAACCAGCATTTCATTTTCATCTAAAATTTGTTATATTTGAATCCATACAACTCTCTACAAGCTTCAAAGTCATTGACAAAGATGAGCTTTTACACCTATATCCTTAAATTTTTGCTTACAGTTGATACGAGGCAAGCGCACCTATCAATTTTAATATAGTCGGATATGAGTCCGAGTCGATCCCTCAGAGATTTTGAGTACTAATATTAACTTTAGCTTTATTATCTAACTGGAAAATTATGTCGAGTTGAATGAATTAAAAATACTGAAATTAATAAACTAAACTAATTATGAGACTTAACTTAGCAATTTAGAAAGCAATAAACTACGAACGACTTCAAATATGCAATAATGTATTTAGGAATTATTTCCCCTAGTGTTTAACATGTAACCATTTTAAAATGTATTCAATTTAGTTTCTATAATTCTTGACCGGAGGGATTCACAATTAAAGCTAATATCTTTCTCAAGCATATTAACCCTAATTCTAAATTATTTACCGGAATCTCTTCACTCAGTAATATAACTTAGAATTGCATTAATGTTTAATGAATTCCCACACAAACAATCAACTTTCCGGAAGAATCATGTATCTTATCTCTAAGTATACATGTAATTCTCTTCAATTATGTTAAGATCTAATTACACATGCAATTTCTCAATCAACATGCATAATATCATATATTGATACTCTAGAATTATCAATCCACAATTAACGACATAATTGAATCAAGAAAAGATAGAAACTTTCTTGAAATTATAATTCAATCCAAGAATCACATGAAACCCTAGGTTTCATAATCCTAAATACTTGAATTCTAAGCTATCATAACGAATCTAAAAACGAGTTCCATCAAAAACATAAAATAAAGCATGAAAACTCCCTCTTGATTTGATGAACAATCTCTAATCTTGAAATCGATGTCGTTATCGCTTCTTGATGTTGTTTCTCCTTAAGTCTCTTCTTGTCTCTTGTCTCTCTTTGTTTCTGTAATGTCTCTCTTCCTTTTGAACCCTAAGATCCCCTTTTATATGTGTATTTCACGGATTTTATTTTCGTCACCAGACACGGCCTCGGACATGACCGTGTCCCCAGGTCGTGTAACTTTCTGCACAAAGGCAAAATTTTTGCACAACTTCAAAATTTCATAACTTCTTCGTTTGAACTCGGAATTGAGTGAAACTTGATTCGTTTTCTTTGTTTTCGAGCCTAGAATGCGTTTAAACCCTGAAATCAACATTTTACTCAATTAAGTATCATTTTCTTTAAAGAAAACCAAAAATGTACGGGAAATGCTATAAAATCACCATATGAAATATGTTTAAAATCGGAGTTATCAACAGTCTAGAGCACAACTCATCAAACAAATTGTCAACCCACCAGATTTCTTATTGCACATATTGACAAAGTTTGACTCATTCGTCTATGAATTTGGCAACTCTAAAATTTAACGCAAATGGATTTCATCTTAGTAAGACTAGAAAATTCTAGCATAGTGTGGGGCGATTCGTAGAAAGTTCAAGGTTGAGAGAAGAGAGTAATATCAAAATTTAATTTAGAAAATATTGAAAAGAAGGATAGTTTCTAGATTTTGTAAAGTAATTACTATGTTATATTCTTCCTTTTGGTCAGGTATTAATGAACTTCAAGAGCATTGAGCTCTATGGACGTACGTAAATAGTTGGAGTTTGGCTAAGGCATATGGAATCTACAATTGTCAGACTTTACTTGCTTGTTAATTTTGAAGAATTATATATCACTACCAAATCATTAATCTGTAGCATGAGATATAGGCTTGTCGTCTCTTCTTCAATGGCAATCTACTAGTATGTGGACATCAAACTACCATGGAATAAAGCCTTAAACACCCTTATTTTAGCCGACAATGAATATATGTTGGTACGTATCTAAGCTAGTTTTTGATTTCCTAAGTCTGGAATAAATGTCTAGCTTTCTAATTTCACCAAATGGAGTATGTTTTGCTTCAATTTTCCCGACCATGTCGTAGTCTTTGACACAGAAACTAATTGCTGGGTTGAAATTTCTAAAGGTTGGTATGGGTTAGTTACATAAGTTCAAGCTTAGCTAGAATTCTTGTTTATGAATGTTTGTGAGTGCTTTGCACATGATATTTCAGCTCTTACATGTTGAAGTTTGCTCCTCTCTTCCATTACTTAATGCCTTTATTCGTGATTTCCTTTCCTTTAAAAAAAAAAAATTGAAACTGACATCTTCTCATTGTCCATGTTTTGTCAGTAGCATAATCAACATTTGAGAATTGGCTTAAAGAAGAACTATTCATCACCCAGATTGTAGCCACTTGCAATTGAAGGCTAAAAGTCTACGATCGCAACTTGAGGACCACATCTCGAACTACCAATAGTCAGCAAATCGGCACAATTTAAAGAGGGTAGACTCTTTACTGCTTAGACCGTAACTATTTGCCAACCGAGGGTTAAGAGTTTGCGATCATAACTTGAGTACCGATCTTCATCAATGGGTGATAGCAAAGAGGCATAACACTTAGGTCATATATGGCCTCCTTTTGTAACCTCCATAAAGCTAATCGCGACTTAAAATGTGAATTGATTCATGAGTCTCAAAACATAAGGACATGCTCACACGAGTTCATGAGAGTCGAGCATGAGTTAAGTTCGTACAACTTGAGTATAGCACTTTTGGTATTTGAGCTGAACATAAGTCTCATCATGTGCATAGAACATAAGCCTTGATCATGAGTGAACAAAAGGGTTGCGTCTGAACCTTGAACATGATAATGAATACGAGTCTTGAACATTAGGGTCGAATGTGAATGAGCATGAGAATCGATGATAAGCCCTACATATGAGCCTCAATGATGACATGAACCTTGTACCTAAGGTGAACCTTGAACTCGACATAATCTTGAAACGTAACATGAGCCTTGAATGTAAAAATAATTCTTGAACATATCATGAGTCTTAAGCAAGATACAACATGAGTTCTGAGCATGATACAAGACTTGAACATCACATAACTCATGAATACGACATCGGGTATGAGCGTCATGTAAGGTGGAAGACCACCTAACCCCTAAACATGACATGAGAATTGAGTATGATATAGGCCTTAACTCCATGGTACTTAGTACACAAGTAAGTAGCCGAATCATAAGCTTTCTTAACATAAAAGTGAAAAGATACGAGTCCATCGCATAAGCTGAGCATGGTTATTGAACATTAATCTTCTAACATGAATACATGTGCTGGAATATACCAATTGAAAACCATCATAAACAAGTGAGCTAAGCATGGTATCACTAATCTTATGTTTGAATCGCGTACTATCATCATGCATTGCAAGACATACTTTTCGAATGCACCTTATGCATATGTATCATCACTAATTTTCATCATTAGATGTCATACTTTTTGAATGCACCTTACTTCTACTAACTATCTTACATCCCTTTATTTACAGGCACCTTCTTTCATACTTGCATATAGACATCACTACTGCCTTTAAGGGTCATTGACATGGGCAAAGAATCTGGGAAGACCTATTCTCGCAACAACAATCCTAATAAGAATAATGAAGTTTTGGCATATTATGAGGATCACACTTCAGCAGCCCCATTACCTTGGAACAAATAAGTAGACCCAATTATTGAAGGTGACTTCTTCTGGTGAGATATAAAGAGGTAGGATACACATCCGCATCCACCTAAGGGTGGTAAGTTGTATTTCATAAGACAAGAACCTCTAGTATATAAGAGGGTTAAGATAGAAGCAAATTCTATGTTATGTTTTAGAAACGAGAAGAAAGAAATCCCTCTTTCGGATAGTATCTTCAATGGCCCAAAGCACATAATAAATGGTTGGTTGTCTTGGGTGATGTATGTTTTTAAGAATTCCGCATACACATCCATTTTGGAAGAGGTGGGGGTGCACTACCCCATATAGGTGTCTTCTCGTTTAACCTTACATCGACTACAAGAAATAGAAACTTAGCAAGCTATCATGTCCCGTTGGAGCACTCACTCCCATACCTTTGTGAGAATGTGGGGTGAGATCACTCTAATACTAGAGGATGTTGCATTCCTTCTAAGCCTTCCTAATCTTAGATTTACCGACATCATCACAACTTCAATCTCGAAAGATGATCGAGCATTGATTAAACTATTAAAAGTGGACAAAAAGAAGCTTTAGACACTCGTAGGCATAGTATGCTTAGTGCATGGATCAAGCATTTCTTTAGGCCAAACAAAGATGATAAGATGGGGCCTTGACATCAGTACAAGTAAGTTCCTACATTTTGATGTGGCATAGTCATCGTTTACCCTTTTTCCTGTAGATCTTCACTTTATAACCCCAACCTAATATGTCTTGTCTTACATCTCAAGTATAAGTTGGAAGCATTCATTACTTGCTGGTTGTCATCATTCGCATTCACAAGGGCCCCAAAAAAGGTGTTAGTCCTCGACTCTTCTACTTGGTTATCTACATCGCATAAGGGGAATGTTTTGCTTTAGGGCCTTTCTACTTGGGTTCCTTATATAAGCGCTTAGACCTCTTTCATGAAGATTAGATACGCTCACAAGGGAGATACGTTATGGTGTCGTACGTAAACTTAATGTTTCTTCACATGTTCTTTTACAAGCATTATAAGAGATATAGTCTCCCGCTTACACATTCTGATGCCGTCAGGCCCCGAGCTTAGGGATAGGTCAATAGAAAACTCCTAAGTACTTTGCAGAATGTCATTAATACCTATCACTAGTTCAACTTTTGTCCATACACAAAGGAATTGCTTAAATATGAATGGTACCCAAAAATCTACCCTTCCGATTCGAAGGACTTAGTAAACTTAATAGAGCTTCATGATAAGCTTTCTAATGTCGAGATGGAGTTTATCTTATAGAGTACACTTGGGGGTCTTCTGTCACTTCATGATTGGGCCAATGCTTCTAGTTGCTTCCTTGAGTGTAATGTCATGAAATATTCACCTGATCGAGTTGCTCGACAACTGGGGTTTGATCAAGGAGTGCCTCATGATTTGGTCATTAACCAAAGTTTTGATAAGCATTCAAACCTGAGAGCCGAAATGACATTCATGGAAAGATCAGGCAATTATTCTTTCCTTCATAAGTCGTTCTAAGGTTACTTCAAGTGGCTAGCTCACATATTAGAAGAATTGCTTGGATGGGTATAAGAAGTATGTCTTAGAAATAGCTAAAGGGGATTTGCCTAAAATAGTCATTCGAAGATATGAATTTCACTTTCAACTTAAAGAAGACCCAAAATCGTCTAATAGTGCAAAGTCGTCTAGTAATGCTTGGCATAAATAACAAAATGAATGCTCACTCTCTCCCTCGTTGATCGTCAGACAACCTAAGTGTAGCCGCATTCATGAAGTAGCATTGTTAATACACTCTTCCACCTCCTTTTTTCATACATTAATATTTTCTTGAAATTTACTCTTCTTAGTTTTCTTAATTTTGTATGTGTTATAGGAGCAAAAGGGAAAGGATAAGACTGACACTTCTATTAAAAAGAAAGTGGTGAAACATCATCTTAATGGAGCGAGTGGTGGCATCCCTAAAGGAACTTCTTCAAGTCAAAGTATCCCTCCTATCACTTGACCTTTTCTAAGTCGTTACAATATGGGAAAGTTACTTCAAGCTAAAGATCCACCCACTATTACCGAAGTTTTAGACAAAGGAGAAGATGATGTTGAGTTGGTTGATTATGGGGATTCCCTCAAACATACAGATGATGATAGAGAAAATTCTACGACAAACATTGATGATAACCAAGAGGGACAATTCAATGATAAAACAAACTCCACAAAATAGGCAGATGAAGACAACCATGGTAATATCAAAATCCTTGATGTGTTCAATATCATTGATGATTTTGGAGATAAAGAATTTTTACTCTTAGAAGAAAGTGTGATCCAGGCATTTACTAATGCTTTGATGGGTGTAAGGTTTTGTGATGAAGAGATACATGCTGATCCCAATGCTTCCATGGATGCTACCATAGTTAGCAACATCCTTACCCTTTATAGTGACGTGAGTTCACCTATTCCAAGGGATGCTACATCATCACTTCCTAAAGAATAGAACAATACTACATGGAGATAAAGGATCAACAACCCAGATGGTAGTGAGCTTAGAAGATACCACCACCGATCATCGCTTCATGATACCTTCTAAACTCTTAGCACCACTAGAGTGCTTACATAGGATGGAAGGGGGTTTTTTAGATGGGATCAGTCTGTTTGGGTTCCAATGTGACTACTCATATCTTAGGCCTACTTAGGTAAGCAGTAAGGTTGTTTGATGAAGCTTGGAGCTCGTTATCCACATAGACTCTCGAACTTTTGATTGGTAGTATCATTGCAGCACATTCCTTCAAGTTTAAGCTCAACAAGATGGAAATTATTGCAACTAAATCTCAAAAGGTGTTAGGCAATCAAGACATTGAGGAAAGATGTAAGCAACTCAAAGCCGAACTTGCAAAGGAAGAACTTGAGAGAGAGGAGCATCTAGTAGGCACAGATCTTGATTCTACTATAGCATCTAGTGTCGAGTATTGATAGTATTACTTTTGTTCTCTTTGCACCTTTTTTTTAATGCAGTGTAAGGACTTGTTCAGCTCAATATGTATAGTTTCACTTTTTGCTTATTTGAGATACATGCCTTTACATGGAACATCATGAATTAATGTGAATTGTTTGTTGATTTAGCAAGCTCTTAAAAGTTCACATCATTATGCACTTAGAAAACATTACATTTGCTTAATAGCACTTTACATGATAGGTTACTTCATAGCTTGATAAATTTTCGAGAAAACCATGTGCAGTGGAAGTGTATTCCATTTGCAAGCAAGGATTCTAATATATGATCCAACAAGATGGAGATATTGATTTAAACGAGAAATATCAGTTCCATTAGACAATCACATCATGAGTTAAGGGGGTATTACCCACTACTTAACTATTTTTACATGCTCTACGAATGTATGCTCAAATAGTGCAAGTCATTATCTTATTTGTTAGAGCATCATATAATGCGCTTGGGAGTCAAAGCTTCAACTAGTTAAAAACTCATATGATAGATGTATATTGCGTACTTTGGAGACAAGTCTCTTACCAAGTAGCAACATTATAAAAACCAACACTTTGTTATTTTTTTTTTAACCTAAAGTGTGCAAAAGAGATAATAGTAGAAACAAATATGCAAAACAGGCTCATACAACTCAAGTTATAAGTTTCATTTATTTAACTTTACTATAGTTTCCTTTTTACAAATGGAACTTTTTGATATATTGAAAATTATTAGGAGTAGTAATATCATCCATGTTGGGATTCCTAAGTTTGTAATATCTACTTTCGTACACTTCCTCAACTATGAGAGGTCCTTCCCATTTTGGTGTAAACTTAGGCACTAAGGTACCTAGGTGTACATGCTCGGCTTCACGACGTATGGCGTCGCCTTGTTGAAATGATCTATTTCTCACTAGACGGTCGTATGCCACTCCAAGCCTATGCTGATAATTGATGAGATTATGTTTGGCGATATTACACCTTTTGTCTAATGCTTCTAGATCTATCACTCGCAATGTGTCAAGTTCTAGCTTAGCATTGATAGCCAACCTAGTAGATGAGATCAAGACTTCTATAGGAGCTACTACCTCAACCCTATATACTAAAGAAAAAGAGTTGCCTATGTTGGCCTTCGTTTAGATGTTCTATAAGCCTAAAGCGCTAATGATAGCTTCTCATGCCATTCTTTATGATTATCATGAACCATGCGACTAAGTATCTTCAATAAACTCTTGTTAGTGGCCTCAGCTTGTCCATTTCCTTTCGAGTAATAAGGCATAGACTTTACATGATCAATATTATATAAAGCTAGTAGTTAGCGAAAGTACAAATTGGTAAAAGGAGTGCTATTATCAGAGAAAATACACTTTGGGATTCCAAACCTACATATGATATTCTCCTTCATGAAAACCGCAACTGTTGGTCTTGTTACCTTCCTTAATGGAGTTGCCTCTACCCACTTTGTAAAGCATTCTATTCCTACCAGAATCCAGATGCATCCTCTCAATGGTGGATGAATAGGTCCAATAAGGTCAAACGCCCATGTGTGAAAAGGTCAAGGAGTTGTGATACTATGAAGTGTGACCACAGGAGCATGAATGGCATTGCAATGCTGTTGACAAACAACATACTTCTTAGTGAAGTTGAAAGCATCTACTTCTATTATCGGCCAATAGTATCCCCTATCAAGTAGATAATAATATAGCTTCCTTTTACCTTAATGTCCTTATACTGTCCAGCGTACGCCTCAGTCAAAATTGTTTTCATTTCAGGAGGAGTGATGCATTTTAGGGGTTTTCCTATAAACGACACTTTGTAGAGCTTACCTTCATACATAAGATATTTCCTAGCCTTTGGCTTTAGAAGCTTGGTGTCTGTACTATTCGTCAGTAACACCTTGTTCCTCAAGTATTCAATATATGGGTGCCTCCAGTCTCCAGCACTAAATACAAAATTATACTCACTCTGGTTAGGAAGCTTGGAATATTTAGGGCAATGTACTTGCACTTGAAGTGTGTCTTTAGCCATTGATGGCCAATAATAGCCTGTACATTGAATACGACGATATAGTGGTGACCCTTTGATAAGTATAAATCACTATACACTTTTTAGGCACATTTAGATATAAATTGACCATAATTGAATTTATTTCTCAAGTTTTTGGTAATTCATTGTGTAATATATCAATTTTAGATGATTCAAAAGAAAAAGGGATAAAATTTGATAAGAACAAGGATATTTAAAGCTATCACAACCATGATAAAGGAATAATGCTAAAAGAAGATCAAGTGAGACTCATCACGGGTGTGATAAAAAAGAATTTGAGTGTTCAATGCTCATCACTCTCTCCATCATAGCAGTGATCAAGGGAGTAAATAAGGCTATAGCTATTTTTCCACCTATTCATCACTGCCATGAATCTACCTCAAAAGGATTATCACGCCCTTAATCACAGGCGTGATTAAGTGGAATGTTCGTAGTAGGAAGATCACTCCCCAAGTCATGGGCATAATGGGAGTGGACACGATGATTCTTTTTAAATTATTTTGCACGAATTGGTATGTGTAATGAGTCAAAATGTTAAGAGGTGTCTTGAAGTGGTGTATTTCGATCCTTTTGATGAGAAGAATATAAATACACCATAATTTTCAAACAAAAGGGGATTAGATCATACATCTTCATACCCATTGTATTTTTTATTATTTTCTTTTAGTACAATTTGTAAGTGTTGTACCTTATACCTTTCCCGGAATTACTTTAGAGAGACAACGAGAATTCGTTGTTCGTGTATTTATCAGATTTCTACAGTAAAATTCAAAACAGGGTTGTATTCTTCTACTTGTTCTATGTTAATTCTTTGTTATTTCTACATTGTATTAATATGTTTTATTTCTTCATTATGTGTGAGTAGTATATTAAGACTTACTACATCATTTAGTATGATCAAGTGCATAAAGTAGTGATTTCTTAATAAATACTTATTCTGTTGAATTGCACTTAATGAATCTAAGTATGATGTAGTGCACGACATTGACTTAAGATAAATTCCAATAGAATATGTCGAGAGACAATTCTATTGAATTGGTCTAGTTCATTAGAACAACTTACGCCTAATAATTAAGATATTATTAGGAAAGTTGCTGCATCCTTAGGGGAATCGATACATGAACTTGACATTAATGCAATCCGAGTTGGCTGTTAATTAGGAAGTGATTCCAATAGACACAATTAGGATTAGAAGTAAGTAGTTCTGAGAAGAATGCTTACATACTGTAATTTCCCGCAGATAACAAGTATTAGGATGAAAAGTATTTTGGTAAAATTATACTAAGTAATGAATCAAGCCTACATGTTAAGTGTATTTTCATAATTGGTCTTGTAATCATTGTATTAATCACTCTAGATTGTAGATTAATGTAGTTTAGTTAACATTTAGAGTCTTAATAAACAATCACTTGATGAAATTGACTGCTAGATAATAGGAAAAATTATTAAGTACTAATGTTTGAGTCATTTTCCCTATAAAGACGACCTTATACTCATCCGTGCTATAAAACAATGGGTACATTTGCCTGTCGAACCGAGTTAACGATAGAATATAGGAATTTAATTTGTAAAACTCAAAAGCTCTATTTATAGGCGATTGCCCTTCCTCCCCGCACCAGATCTAGTGATACTTATCTAACTTAAGACGAGCTTCCTTAGAACCAATACATCAAGATAGAACACCTTCTAGACCCTTATAATATAACATTCCATTGATTTTAACAAAATTCTTCAAAGCTGAAACAAAAGCCGCACTAAGGTGCACTAACTGTTCCATAAATGGGACATAACAATCGTCTTGCATGTCTTCATCCTCATTAACAAAATTCAAAGCCATACACAGGATAGATTTCTTGACTACTTGGATATTTACATTACCACTAGCATCTTGAATTGGAATTTTGGATGCTAGTGTGGCCAATACATTGGCATACCTATTTGCTAATTGACTTGTGAGCTCGTACCATACAAAATTAAATTTTCTAACCATAACCTGCATTGCAGCCTTATAAGGCGTAAGTGTAAGTAATTTAAACTCATCGTAGCCTATTTAATGATTAAATTTGAATCACCTCGAATACACAAATGATGTGCTCCAACTTCTCATGTAGACAACAAACTAAGTAATAATGCCTCATACTCAGCTTCATTATTAATGCATCAAAAGTCAAGTTTAAATGCTAAGGGTATCTCTTGACCCTTAGATGATGTCAATATGATTCCTATTCCCTAGCCTTGATTTCCCGCAGAACCATCAAATTGAAGTGTCCATTCACCATCCACCTCAACCATCAAAGGATCTTAATGAAATTCAGCTAGGATTATGCCTACAATCAAGCCTTCTTAGGCATTTGGGAAGTATGTTAATAGATCGACCAAGGCTTGTGACTTGATGGTTTTAGGGGATTGCACTGAGATGTCAAATTCTCCAAGGAGTAACCACTTAGTAACCCAACCTGATGAAGCCGGTCATGATAATAAATACTTAATCAAATCCAAATGAGTTACTAGATTGATCTTATGCGCAAAGAAGTAATGTCGTATCTTCTACACGGCCAATACTAGCACGAGACAATGTTTCTCCCAAGCCAAGTAATTGACATCGCTGCCTTGAAGGGTTTGACTTAGATAGTATATAGGCCACTCTCAACCATCTACTTCTTGTACAAGTAGAGCTCTAATGGACTTATCGGTAGACGTAAGATACAAAATCAATGGTAATTCTTTGACAAGCATGGTCATAGTTTGAGGAGAGGTCAAGATCATCTTGATCTTTTAAATTGCCTCCTCATGGACCCATTCCCATTCAAATGAAATTCCCTTTTTCAAAAGTTGGTGCAATGGGTATGAAATCTCAACAAGTGTTGGTATAAACCTTCTAATATAAGAGACTTTCCCCATAAAAGTTTTTAGTTGCTTTAAAGTAACAGGGGATGGCATCACTCTTATAGCTTGCACTTTCGTAGGATCAACATCAATTCCTTTTTTATTGACAACAAACCCCAAAAACTTCCCTAAGGACACTCCAAAAACACTTTTGAGAGGATTCATGCGAAGCTTAAATAGCCAACATTGTTCAAAAACCTTTCGTAGATGAACTATGTGATCATATGCCCTTTCAGACTTGATGACAATATCATCGACATAATCTTCTACAAAGTCATGCATCATGTCATGGAATATAGCAATCATTGCCCTTTAATAAGTGGCACCTACATTCTTAAGTCTAAATGGCAAGACAATATAATAAAAATTTCCGACTGGTATTCGAAAGGCGGTACACTCCATGTCCCCAATTGCCATCTTAATCTGACTATAACCACTGAATCCATCTATAAATGAGAATAAATCGTATCCTACAATCGTGTCTATCAGAGAATCAATGTTTGGTAGAAGAAAGTCATCTTTAGGACAAGCCTTATTCAGATCTCGAAAGTCCACACATACTCTTATCTGTCTATTCTTCTTTCTTACAGGAACAATATTGGTGAGCTAAATAGGATGTTGGATTGGCCTTATTAATCTAGCTCGTAATAACTTCTCAACTTCTTGCTTAATTTGCATTTCAATTTCGGGGTAGAAAACCCTTTGTCCCTACTTCATAGGAGTAACTCTCAAAGCAATACTTAATCTATGTACGATGAGACTAGGGTCCAATCCTGGCATCTCTTCATAGGTCCATGCAAATACATCTCTATATTCTCTTAGTAACTTGATAATATGAACTTTTATTTCTTGTGAAAGCTCTTTCTTATGAAGATTAGCTACTGCAACTCTCCTGGTCGCACTAGATCCAATTCTTCTATTTCCTCAACTTATGGCTTCATTTGGTCTTGCAGCTGTTGTAGGGCAGATTAGACTTCTTGCATTGGTTTGGGATCTGAAGAGGAGAAATATACCTCTTCAGTCATAAGCGATACACCCTTCTTCCATCTTCTTGAATGAAGCTTTCAATTCCTTTAGCCTGGTTATTCTTTTTCTTTCCCCCACAATACCCACACATCCTTCTTTTCTTTTGCTAACCATCTTGAACTTTTTTTCCATGTAAGTAAAGGGACAACAATTAGCTTAGCTTTTGTGGTCTTGCCTTCTTCAACAAATTCATCAAAGTAGGCCGACTTAGTAAAATATGATTCATGTTGCTCAAAAGGATTCTTTGTAGCTAAAATGAACACATCCTTCCATTTCCAATGACCTTTGATACATTGATGCAACGTTGATGGGACCAAGTTGCGATCGTGCAACCACTTCCTATCAATGAGTAGATGGTATTGAACCGATGCATCGATCACATGAAAGGTAGTAGTACCATAGATAGGGCCAACCTTGAGATCAACATTAACATACCTAACAAAATCCGTAGGGGCATGTCTAAATCCAATTATTGAGATAGGCTATTTAACCAGTCGTCTGATGTCAATTCCAATAGCCTTAAAAGTACTCATTGGCATAATGAAGAAACATTATCAATGAATGTTCTCTTGACTGGGGACCCATTAAGCACACCTTCTACATATAAGGGGCAATTATGATTAGAATTCTTCACACACATGTCTACATCAGTAAATAGAATTGCATTCTCGTGTACTGTGTCCATCCTCTTCACAAGCTACATTGCACTACACTATACTCTACGTATTAACTCTCAAAGATCTGTGTAAGTGTAGTTGTTGCCACAAGCTAAGCTTTCTCATTGAATCCTAAGAGATCAAAGAAATTCCTAAAGTTAGCTGCCTTTAACAATGCTGCAACAATAGGTGGGTGTTCTTCGTCTTATGCTTCGATCGACTTTCCTTTATCTTCATCACTTCTAGCAACTTGGGCATCAATCACTTCAATTGTGATGAGGTAATGGCTAATGGCTAATGGCTAATGGCATTGACAGTGCCCCTTCAATTGTTGTGGGTGAGAAGTGAATCATTTCTAACATCATTGTTATCAATGATTAACTCACTACATACAACTCAATCATTGAATATTTTCTTCCAAGTAAAGCAATCTTTAGTTAGGAGACCAATAATTTGATGAAATCTACAATACTTAGGATCACTTTTCTCTTCATTTGTAGGGAGGCATTCGACCCTTAGGCACTTGATATTTCCATCATGGAGCCACTAGTCAAGCATTTGATGCACTTTGCTATGGGATAAGGATATGTCAAAGATGGCCTAAAGTAAGTGGGCTTTTCATCTCTTTGTTTCTTTGCTCTCCTTTTGGTGATTCACCTTGAGCTGCACTTATGGACGAAGCGCCCTTGTTGAATCTCCTAATTTCACTTCTTTGTTATGCCATTGAGTTGTTAGTCCTTTACGTATTCTCTACTAGCACAGCAAAGGAGGCTAATGAAAGGCTTTCAAGGTAGACCATGTACTCAAGAAACATCCCTTAAATACAGATCTTGACTAACTCTCTCTCATCACAAACATCTTGTAGCACTCGATATAGTCTATTAGATCTTCTTTGGACTTTTGTTAGATCCTTCATATGTCAGTAAGGGTGGCTCTCTCTTCTGTGGAGAAGAACTTCTCTAAAAACATTTTACACATACTACCCTATAAATCTACTGATCTTGGAGGGAGATTAACATACCAGGTCTATGCCTTCTCAATTAGTGAATTAGAAAATTCTTTCAGTTTCAAATCATTATTTAGACCATATACTTCCAACATCTCGATTGATTTCGAAAAATGTTCCTTAACACTTCCCTTTTTGCCATTAAATAGCATGAACTTCAGACTGACATAATCCTTAGAGTACAGCTTCGCGACAATGCGTTGGTGATATGGAAGCTTCAGTTTTGGTATACCAACCATAGATTTCACTTGTATCTCCTTCAAATATATGTCTAAGTCTTCTTTAGTTACAAATGAACCTCTTTAAGTGGATGTTTCTACCCTTAATGACATCGTAGGAGTAGGATGCATGGGTGCTAGATTTACGGGTGTAGATCTTGCAAACATGGGATTTATTGGTGTTGGTTAAATAGAGTCAACAACTGTAACATGTGGTATAACACGTGAGGACAACGAGCCTCCAATCTGAACTCCCTGAGTGCTTACCTCAAGTAATGAATCTTATGTAGCTGTTAGTTCCATAGCAAGAAGTTGTTCTCCAACCCTAAGAGTGACATTCTCATTGGCAATAGGAGGGTTGGGTAAGGTGTATTGCTATACCACATTAGAAGGATTTAAGGAAATTACTCCTTATTGTATAGTAACAAAGGCAGCCAAAGTAGGCACACATTGTGCGAACATCGCCATAAGTTCACCTAGGTTCCGATTAGTCTCTCGTAGCTCATGCTTTAATTTCACATTATCAAGGATACCTTTCTGTATGCCATCACCTTGATTAGTGCCTCTAGTTAGAGGTAGATTTTGGTCATTGGTCATAGTAGCGGTATCTTACTCTTGATTAATTCCATCAGTAGGTTCAAGTTATCTTTGCCTTAGAGGTACCATGATATAAGTATCAAGTCTTCCCTCCCCAGTAAAGTTGCCAGAAAAATGTAGGGGTATAGGTACAGATACAAGTGTCACATATACACTATGTAAGAAGTTATGTTGTACGTGACTAAGAAAATGACTTAAGTAACTCACATGGGATGATTAAGAGAGAAGTGTAAAGAGGAGGAATAGGCAATCTTGATAAGGTTCTAACACGTATGGTGACAGGTGGAGGAGCACGATAGCATCAAACTCCAAGATTAATGAAGAACAGAGTGGTATTCTTGAGGTGTTTAAGTGTTTGATCTTTAAGACAAAGTTTTGATAGGGTAACAGCATTAATGAGGGTTTTTCTTCTTTTGCAAATGAGGATGTGAATGGGGTATTTAAAGGAAATGACACTTTATCACATCTATTAGATCATGACGGTCATCAGTGGTTAAGATTGAAGCTCCTTATTAATGAATCTTAAGTGGGCTATTTTCATGGGTTTAAGCCTAGATAAAGACTTTATTTATTATTTTAATATGAGCCAAACCAAGAAAGGTTGGATTAGATAGACCAACCTAATGAACCCTACTCTGATCCCACCATGACAAATCTCCTTTAATCATCCAAATAATTTATGGGCTTAGCTCCTCGAGCTCTATCACCTTAACTCAAGGAATCAAATCCATTTAATCAATGGGCTTCAAGCCCAATATTAAATTGGGCCCTCTATAACCCCTTTGAAACAACTTTGAGTATTTTCAAATTTTAATCCTATCAAGAACCACCCCATAATAAGCAAGTCAAAGGTTAAGGTTAGTGATTAGGAAATAAGGATAAAATTGGTCTGTGCTTGCCTTAGTAATATTAATTCAAATATGATTTCTATTTCTGATTTGTGATTTTCTCCAAAATGAAAAAGAGCTTACAAGAACCCTATATACACAATTCAAACACTTTTGGGAAACAGTTGCTTCTGAGCCTAAGAAAAAAGGGATAAGAAAAGCAACAACAATAAAAGAATGGGACAACAAAAGGACTTAAAAAAGAAGAAGAAGAAGAAGAAGAAGAAAGAAAAGAGGCTTGAAAATTAGCCTCGAAAGATATATCACTAAATCAAAAGGCCCAAAATCAAAGCTTAAATAACTCTAAAAACACAAGGCCTTGAATCACATTCCTAGCCTAAAAACACAAACCCTACATATCTTCCCCAAATCACAAACATAAAACCCCCTTACCCATCTTGAATCACAAACATAAGGCCTTACCACCTACAATATCACTTACACTTAATAAATTTTCTTCTAATCACAAGTGATAATTTATCCTAAATAAAAAATTATTTTTGAAACAAGAGCAAGCGCACTTCTAGTTTTTTTCTTAAAGGTTCTTACCTTGTAAGCCTAGGTTAAATAAAAGTGTTTCTTTCAAATAGGTCCTCTCATTAGTCCTCTTTAAAACCATTTGACCAAAAGCCCAAATCATAATATTGGACCAAAAAAGACCTAACAGATTGATTAAGGCATGTCACTTACAAACTGGACTATAATCTTGAAACAGTAGTTAAGAGTGTAATCTAGACCAAGAGTATACAAGGAAGTCATCTTCGACTAGACTAATCATGAGTTACCTTTTCTTTAGGAAAGGCATGTTTAAAATCACAAGGCTTCACCAAGAAGTTAAGCATCAAGGTCAAGAAACATTAAGATGCCCCACATGGTTACTAAGGAAGGGGATAGTTATAACACTTACTCCTTAAATAAGAATTTATACTCATTAGCAAACTTTCAAGAAAAAAAAAGAGACAAAAAGAAAAAGACAAAAAAAAAAGGAGATAGAAAGTAAAGGCTTGTTACAAGTTTTTTTTATCCATTAACAAGTCTATGTCTGCCCAAGTGGCCAAGTTTTCAATTCATGTCACCTACTTCCTTTTCAATGTGGTCACACCTTTTAGGTTGACCATAATAGTCTGAGTCATTCTTCCCGATGTAGTTTTTTATGTCTATTAACTCTTTTTCAAATCAAGGGACCTTATTCCTGATGCTTTTTCATCATAAATGGTTTTCAACAAATTATTTTGTCTATAAAAATTTTCAAGTCAAGAAGTTTTTCAAGTTGGTTACATTCCCCCCGTTTGCTTCTTCTCTTCTCCATTTAGGGTTTTAACGAGCCCATAAGGTGCTTTCCTTTACCAATTTCTTTTAACGTTTTAGCAAGCCCATATGGTGCTTCCCTTCACCAATTTCTTTTTAGTATTATAACGAGCCTCTAGGGCACTTCCCTTTACCAATTTCTTTTAATGTTTAAGCAAGCCCATAGGGTGCTCCCCTTCATTAGTTTCTCTTAAGGTTTTACATAACCCATAGGGCACTTTTCGTTTGCCAGTATCTCTTTACATCTTAGCTAGCTTATAAGACTTCTCCCCATTTTCCAACCAACTATTAAGATTTAGCAAGCTAAAGGAGTGCTTTCTCCCGCCTAGGTTAGTTAGCTTAAAGGAGCATAGCCAGGTTTTCTAAAATCGATTCTTATTTAGTGTTGCTAGTCCCCTAAAGATGCTCCTACCTAAGTTAGATAGCTCAAAGGAGCATGACCAAGTTTTCTAAAATTGATTCTTATTTAAGGTTACTAGTCCCCTAGAGACGTTCTTGCCTAGGTTAGTCAGCTTGAAGGAGCACTTCTAGGTTTTCTAAATTGATTCTCATTTAGAGTTAATAGTCCCCTAAAGATACTCACACCTAGGTTAGTCAGCGTAGAGGAGCACTTTCAGGTTTTCTCAAATTAATTCTCATTTAGAGTTGCTAATCTCCTAGAGATGCTCCTACTTAGGTTAGTTAGCTTGAAGGAGCATGATTGTGTCTTCTAAATCGATTCTTATTTAGGGTTGCTAGTCCCCTAGAGGTGCTCCTGCCTAGGTTAGTCAGCTTAGAGGAATACTCCCAGGTTTTCTCAAAGTAATTCTCATTTAAGGTTGCTAGTCCCTTAGAGATGCCCTTGCTTAGGTTAGTTAGCTCAGAGGAGTACTTCCAAGTTTTCTCAAATCGATTTTCATTTAAAGTTACTAGTCCCTTAGAGATACTCTCGCCTAGGTTAGTTAGCTTAAAGAAGCACTTCCAAGTTTTTCGAAATTAATTTCCATTTAAGGTTACTAGTCTCCGAGAGATGCTCTTACCTATGTTAGTTATCTCAAAGAAGCACTATCGAGTTTTCTAAATCAATTCTTATTTAGGATTACTAGTCCCCTAGAAACATTCTCACCTAGGTTAGTGAGCTTAAAAGAGAACTTCTAGGTTTTCTAGAATCAATTCCCATTTAGAGTTGCTAGTCCCTTAGAGGTACTCCCACCTAGGTTAATCAGCTTGAAGGAGCACTTCTAGGTTTTTGTAAAATCAATTCCCATTTAGGATTGCTGGCTCCCTAAAGACACTTTCGCCTAGGTTGATCAACTCAAAGGAGCACTTTCAAGTTTTCTAAAATCAATTCCCATTTAGGATTGTTAGTCCCTTAGAGATGCTCTTGCCTAAATTAGTCAACTCAGAAAGGTACAACCATGTTTTAAAATAATTTTTCTAGCCAATTCCTAAGGTACTAGACCCTTCTAAAACTTGCTCTAATGTCTTAATAAACTCTTATAGCACTTTCTCTCTCCTTCATATTTCACCTTTCACTAAATCCACAACTGATCAAGCCTAAGACAGTTAGCTAGTTGTAATACTTCTTAGGGCAAGCTTATCCTTAGGGTAAAAATGGAATCTCTTTTGTTTTTATGATAAAATTTTACTCAAACTTCACTATAGACACCCTATTTTTATCTTCCTATAGTTTTAAAATTTTCTAATATAGGGAAAAAGAATCCTAATTTAGAAAAATATATTTAAAAAATAAGAAAATTTAGAATAAAAAACAAAAAAAAAATAGAAAATTTAGAAAAAATACAAAAAAATACAAAATGGAGACACAAAAAATAGAAAAATTAAAAAAAAATGCAAACATTTAGAAAAATAGAATAGGGAATTTAAGATGTATTTTTGCTCAAAACTAGGTTTAATATTTTATTTATTTTGTTTCCTTTATTATATTAAAAAAAAAAAAAGATAAGGGTCGGACAAGGTGTAAGACCTAGTCCACATGCAAAACCAACAAGGCTGAAGGCCCTAACATGGGATAAGTACTACGTACATAGGCACAAAAAGCACTTGCAAATTTTTTCAATAGCATGTGTTCGCTACATGTACTCTAGGGGCACATCTTGCACGTGTCATACGTACGAGCATTGTCTCCTTCTTTTCTTTTCTTTCTTTCCTTCCCCTCAAATTCCAATTTCTTACCTATTTTCATCAACATGGTGGCACCTATTTACGGGTAATTTCGTATGTTTTTTATACATTTCCATATGATTTCTTTGTAAAGTTGTGCACTAGGCATAGCTTAGTCTTGAATCCACCCTTAAATGTGTCTAAATTCAATCAATTATATGGACAAAAATTAATTTGAAAGTAGAAAAAAATCATTTTACGAGTCAAAGTTAATTAATTTCAAATATTTGATTTAATTCAATTCCCAAACCTTTCAAGCTTGATCTTTGTTCTAACAGTATAAAAAGGAGGTCTAAGATTAATTCCAATCATCAAACACAACTCTAATCACCCCTATTATGATTCTAGATAACCTTTCTCTCTCTAGCTCACATTTCCTCTCTCTCTCTCTCTAGAATCTGAGTGAGCTCAAGGCATTTTAAAGCTAGCCACTACTATTAATGAGTTCCCCACTTGATAAGCTTCTAATCCAGACCATTCTTACTCCCTATCATGCTCTTTAACTACCTCAACCAACTCCTCCACCGAGACCCTAAGCTACTATGTGGCTACCACTCAAACCACCACTAATCGAACAAAACCACCATCACCATTAGCTTCCTTACCCTGCAAAAGCCCTTACCCAACCATCCATTCACAATCAGCAACCACCTCGTCCACCTCCATCATACCTCATGCTGTTAACTTCTTCTTCCCTTTTGCTACATACGTACATAGCATGTGATCGGGTTGACTAATCCAACTCGAACCTAAAGACCCAACTCCAACTCGACCAATGCACACAAGTCTAGTTCGGCCTTCTCTTCTTTTTTTCATTAGTGTAGTATTTTTTTTTTTTTCTTTCTTTCTTTCTTTTTTCCTTTTTTTTTTTCCTTTTCCTTTCTTTTATTGTTTTGTTTTTATTTCGCTATCTTCCATTGTAAATAAATAGAAGAAAAAAAAAAGAAAGAAAGGATGAAAATGTTTATTTATTTTTTTCTCAAAAGTAAAAAAATACATATACAAATAATAGAAAAAAATTTTAAAAAATAAAATGTTTTATTACCTAGAAAAATCGTTTTTCAAAAGAATAAAATTTTAGTTAACTCTTTTCAAAATTGGGGCGCTTCCCCTTAGAATTTTCCAAAACAAAATATTCAAAAATTAAGACCTTTTATTGATATTTTCCTTAGAATGAAATAAAATATCTAAGAGATGTAAACTTAGCCAATTTTCAAAATTAAAATAAATCAACACCCCTAAAGTTTTCAAGAATAAACTACGGAAAATCTAATCCTTACTAAGGGGCACAAAGGCACATACGAGGTGACTTAAAGTGGGAAATTCTTTTTTATTTTCCCTTTTGTAAATAAACTTACTTTCTTAAGTTTCTTCTTCCTTTTTGTAAACAAATAAATCTTCTTTAATTGTAAATTTAAAATTAGTTAAAAGGGTAATGTGAAAAGTAAACTTAATTTTGGAAAAACAAAAGTAGTACTTGATTAGAGTTTAATAGGGTAGCACCTAGATCTAAAATCTCTAGTTTCAAAACCTTTTCAAAAATTGGTTTTATTGAAAAACCGATGGCTAAGTTATAACCAATTTACTCAATTGGTTATAACTTAATTATTTTTCCTTGCTCTAGTCAAGTGGCGACTCCAAACACTTTTCAAAATAAAAAAGAAAAAACAAGTTTTTCTTAACCATTAGTCGAGAGTTAATATTAAATGAGTTAAGATTTAATACTAATTGGTTTAAGAAAAATAATAAAAATGGGAAGAAATTCACGCTCCACACATATATTTTTAATATTTGTCAAGAACACACATACATAACAATAAGCAAATAAAATTTAAAAAAGGGGGGGAATTAAAATGGACTACACTTGCAAAAATAAAAAATAAAGAAAAAAAGGCAAACAAATCAACATGATACATGGAATTAACCAAATAGCTTATCAAATAAAAATATTCCTCAATAAAAAATCAACCTTGGCTTAGTCTTCAATTTGGTCAAAAGTTGAGTTTGGCTTAGTTAGAGATGGCTTGAATTTGTTCAATGACAAGTTCAGTTTTGATCGACCACAAATTCGAGTTAACCAAGTGTAGGTCAAGTAGGTTTGATCTTGATTTATTTGGTAGTTGTGTAAGTTAAGTGCTTAGTTTGGGCAAGTGGGTCTTGAGGTCAACAATGAAGAAGAAGGAACATTCGAGGTCAAGGTTCACACAAGTCGCTATGGTGGTCATTGATCTTAAGGCTTGTATCAATTCAACCTAGGGAAGGGTGGCAAATCGTTATGTGGTGATAGCTTTGTGTAAAAAGGTGATGGCAAGTGGTGTTATGGAAGGTAACTAGTAGTGTAAGTTTGAAGAAATTCAAATTTGGGCATAAGTACGTGTTTTTGGTAAAAGGTTGTAGCTTTAGGGGTTTTTAAGGTAGTAGATGAGGTTAGTGACATTGGTTCGTATTGAAAAGTGATGGTTCGTGGTGGTTTTTAGAGAGAGAAAGTAAGGAGTTGTAAGTTACAGGTAGATAAAGAGAGAAATTGTTGATTAAAAAAAAATTAAGTGAAACTAATCTCGAAGATGAACTCAGGAGGTCTAATTTATAGGGAAATATGGTTTGAAACGCACTAGGAAGTTGAAAAATCAACAAGTTCTTGAAAAGGCACATGATTTTGCATAAATTTGGACTTTAATCCTACTTTTAATGTGATTCTAGAAGAATTGTTAATATTCCAAATGCTTAAAACGAGCTTCAAGATTTGAGGCTTGTGCTTCAACTTCCATAGACATTTATTCATAATGGGAGAAAAAGACAATGTCATAGGCCACCTTTGTTTTTTTTTTAAATGAAAATAAAAAATAAAAATTACCAATGAATTGAAACCTATGATCTATTATGTGTACTACTAACTTCATTACCAATACATGATCAAATTCATTTCCTTTGCTTATTGGAAATGGAATTTATTTAAACTAAACTAATACCTATTGGGCCAAATTAAGCTATAAATACAACTTGAGCCAAGATGAAACTAAACCCAATATCTCTCTAAGTAGGGCTTAACATGTACATTTTACAAAATTTAGAATAAGAAATAAGTTCAAATTTGATAAAAACCTAATTTTAAACCTAATCAACTCAAAACTTAAAAATTGCATAACTTCGTCAGTTTAAATCCAAAAGAAATCTCGTTTATACCTACATTTCACTTAAACCATGCTCTTTCAAATTCTTAAATTCAAATCAACTAGGCTTAAACAAAAAAGTTTATTTTTTTGAAAATTGAAACTTGTCATTGTTCAAAAACTTAATTTTATCAAATTAATATACATTTTAGCTTGTAAATAGTCTTTTAGGTCTAAGAAATCTAAAATTTTATTTTCTTTTTATGTTTTCTTATTTTTTTATTTTTTTCAAGATTTTGTAATTTTTATTTTTTTCTTATTTTTCTTATTTTTTTATCTTTTTTCAATTTCTACTTTTTTATGTTTTTTTTTTTAATTTTTTGTATTTTTTATATTTCACTGGGTTTTTTCTTATTCAAATTTTTGGAATTTCTAACTTTTTAATTTTTTGGTACTTTTCTCATTTTTCTTTTTTTTTTCTTATATTTTTTCTAGAAATGGAGGGATTTTCACTTTCATCAGCTACTAATGGGAACTAAACGCTTTTATTGTATTTCTTTGTATGGCTAGAGATTAGAGATGCTAATAGTATTACTTATTTGTTATAATGTGTATGTAGGTTTTGAGGGGTAGAGTTTCTGTCCTCGGGTTTTGAGTTTTGATATTGAGTAAGGTATGTTTTCATAATTTAGGTTACACAATCAAACCATATTGACTATACTTGCAACTACTACTACCTATTTGCAATAATGGGTAAGTGGACTATAAAGGTTCTACTTACAGGGTTTTAGGGTGTGTTTATTTTATGGAAAATGTTTTCTTATTCTACATAAGTGGTTTAGATGGCAAAGTTTCTAGTTTTAAGGTTTTATGCTCAATGTTGAAATATGGGTTATTTTTGGCATTCCAATTAATCAAACCATAGAAGTTTCCCATAATTTGTTATAATTAATTTTTTACAATTATCAAGTAATCTCAGTAGATTATAGATAGTGGTATTTAGCCTATGTGATGGGAAGTAAGGAGTAAGCCTTTGATCGCATTGGTTAACAACTATGGAAAAAGTGAATGAAAAATAATATAAATGAATTCCTCTTTTTAAGAACAAAAATCATTATTTTTATTTTCCGTAATCATCTTCTTTAATACGTGAGTATCAGTACTAGCTATCAATTACCTTTACCCCTATCTTCACTTATTGCTAATTAAAATCCATTGGTAAAATAACTACTTGGGATTATTATAATAATGGTTGAATATTATATAACTTTTATTGTAACTAATAATTAAAAAATTTGGAGGTATGTTTTCAAATTCTATGAAGTTGAACCAATAGCTTAGGTTATTTTTAGTATGGAATTTTGAGGTTTAATGTTAGTGAAAAATGGTTAACATCATTATCAATTATCAATGCAACTACCATTTTGCATATGATTGTAATTAGTTTTTCATTTTGTTTATCAAAATCCATATTTATGTTGAAGTTTACCTTTTGTCCAAATTTAAATATTATGCTTTCTAAAAGTATTTTTCATCCTTCTCATCATGTAGCCAATTTATTCCACATTGTGAGGTCCTTCTAATTTCTTTATGTAGTGGCAACTATAAGATAACAAATTTTAATGATGGAAACTAAGGTCAATATATGCACTAAACTTACCTATTTGGTGCTCGATGGTATGTTACCATGATCTAGAATGCCTATTTTCAAGAAGGAACTTTTGAAATATCACTTTTTGACTATTTAATAAAATAGACATAAAATTATGCTACATTAAATTTCATATTCATAATTTCACACCTAAAACTTATAAAAATAGGAAGCATATTGCTTTATTAGAATGGAGCTATCGCCTATCAATTTTGATTTTCAAAAGTATTAGCATGATCTATTAATCAAGTGTCTTATATCACTGCCTTGAAAGCTTGATTTTTCTAAGCAAATGTGCTTCTTTAGGCAAGTATAAGCGTATATATTTTTTAATGAATGAAATTTCTTCTTGATTTTCTCAATGGTTAGTTGTTGGTGTTTTTAGTCATATTCTAGATTAATTTTTATTGATTAACTATTCGTATATAGTTTTGCTAAAAAATGTTAGTATGTTGATGTATATGAAGCAAGTTGCAACATATTTCAAGTATTGTAGGTAAGAAGATAGAATTTTATAGTATGCTGATAATTCTATGTTTGAAATTTACATATGCCACATGGATCCCTAAGTTTTATGATATCCAATTCTCATATGTGCTACTATTATTGGTCATATTAAGTCATTCCATGATTAGTTAGAGAATGATCTTTTAACAAAGTTAATGAATTACATAATTTAGTATAATCTTTAGATGGCATCCTTTTTTAAGGCATTTTCGTTCCTTAAATATCATATGCTAACATATATGAGAGATATCTTCCAACTTTATAAGGACTTCTAATTGATAGTGTTGGAATTTGGTTGTTGTGAAATTATTTTTCCAAAAGATGAATTTTAAAATTTTAGGCCTATTGATTTATATTTATGTAAATTGCTCTATAATGATTTAAGCAACCTGCAGTCAAGCTTTCTCTTTTCTTTAGCATGTTCTATTCTAGCCCTTATAATAGATGAAATCTTAACATAGATATGTAAGGATATTAATGAACAGTTTCATGGTGTAAAAGAAATTTTTAAAAATTGGAGGTGATTGCCCAAAGGCCAACTGCTTACCTCTTAGGTATTTGTTGATCGAGTATTTTCCTATATCAAGATTATTCTCCTCCTCTTTTTTTTAAAGGTAGGTAAATATACTAGTTACTATTCTTTAATATAAGTTATGATAGATTTGACTGACCTTACATTTTATACATCTATCTTGATTGTAGATATCAAGTAATGCATGACCTTACATTTTATACATTATTATCTCTGATAAATTTGTTATTCTCTTTTTATTATCGTTTTTATTTACTGTTGATGATTGCAAGTAGTAAGTGATTAAGCAAAAAGTATGAGATCTCTAATGATGATTTAGGTGGAATACAATTTGAAGATTATTTGGTCAATTATGACCATTGTTACTATTTTGGGTACCAACTTCTTTTTATTTATATTATTGCTTATCAAGTTTGATTTTTCTTCGTTATAGATAGTCCGTGGTATTTTAGTTAGCATAACTTTTTTGTATGAAGAATTTGTAAAATGTAGACAATTGATATTATACCCTATTTTGTTTAATCTATTGATTACGTTTCATTTGTTACCATGTGTTATGATTATTTCAAGTCATTAAATAACTTGTAATTTCATGAATTTTATTAAAAAATATAGGAAAGCACTAGGAAATAAAATATATATAGATACTATTAGGATGCTAAAAAGTGTAATAATAATAGTTTTCACATTGTACATTTATTATGATACAATCTAGTATCCTTATGATCAAAATAGCGACGACACATTATATGGTTTTAATATTTTAGGACATAAAACATGTCACAATACATCAAATGAAAATGTTTTGGAGCTTCTTATGTTATGTATCAACATCTTTATAGATAATATAGACTAGTAGCTTTTAGGAAGCATACTATTGTCATAATGTTATCCATTTCATCATAAATAAAGGTAACAAAAGATGATAAAGAGACACAATCTGTTGTTATATCACAAAACTTATTGGGATTCTTTTACCCATCTCAATAGATAATAGTTTATTAGGAGTCACACTATGTCCCAAAAAGCTATTACTACAGTTACTTAAGGGATGCAGCAGTGATACAAGTATTTTGAATCCCAATAGTTTTATGTATCCTAAAACCTCTTATATAAGGACACAATATGTTGCCCAATAAGTCAAAATTGTTGTAGTGAAATAGGTTTTTAAAATTACAATAAATATATGGTACATAGTAAAATAGCAATTGTTGATGGTGATTTCTCCACCATCCTGAGATTTGGCTTAGAAGAAAATTCGTATAGGCTTTGAAGGATATACAAAAGAGAATACATTATCGAGAGGTATCAGAGATGACTCTAGCATGTTTACTCTAACACTTAAATCATTGATACAGTGAAAAAAGACTAGTAACCAAATAGATGTATAATATAAAAAGGTGTAAGTCATTGATTATGGATTGGTTCACCAATCATTTTCTTTTATTGGAGACTAAGGTCTGTATCTTTTATTTTAAAGGCTTAAATGATTATTTATAGCCATGGAAAGGAGTGGTAAGCAAGCTTTCCCCCATGCCTCTGACCATATTAGAGTTAATTATGAGAGAGTTATGGAGGTGCCACTTATTATCATTTTAATCCCATGCACTTGTCGCCATTTTTCACATGAGTAGGCGTTAAGGTGGTATTATTGCTAAGAATTGGTTTATTATCTAACTATCATAAATATAGTTGTATATCATAAGAAAATTGAAAAACTAGGCCAATACTCTAGAGAGGGTGAATTGATTATTAATGACAAAATTTTTAGCTTGTTTTCAAATTTGAGTAATAAATGCAACAAGATCAATAAACATGATAATAAAACAATAATGATAAATGCAAAATTTAAAAGAGATAGGGATAGAAAAGATTAAACCTGAATATAATATGAAGTTCAAATACTCCTCACTCTTTATAGATTCACAATGGTCTATAATCGAGGACTTCACACAAATTTATTGATCACCACAAGTAATGCTTCAAGAGCTTTACAAGATCAACACCACATAAGGCACAATCACAATCTCAATTACACTTTAGTTACTTAAGTGTAGTGCTTTTCTCACTATAATTTTGCAACTAAATACTCTTGGATAAAGAATGAGCTCAACCACATAAGCATATTCTATTAACATAAATATATAGAGATTACAAGATACAAGGTATTAAAGAATATACTTAAAACCTTACATAGCATATATCTAGAATATATAATATACCTAAAATATTACAAAGAATATATCTAGAATATTAAGAAGCATATACCTAGAATTTTATAGAAAATTAAAAGAAACTAAATATTTAATTAGCACAACCCACACCCCTCTTTAAAAAAAAAAACACCCGCATGGGTAATCTAAATAGGAGGTAGTTGAATGTTGAGATAGGAGTGAAACTCTGAAAATAATATACTTTGTAAACCTTTGGTCATAATATTGACAAACTATAGTGATGAAGGAATATGAAGAATTCGAATGGCCCTAATAGCTACTTTTCCCATGCACAAAATGAAGATTAATCTCAACATGTTCAATGCACATGTTTGGATTAGAGGAAAGACAATGGCACTAACATTGTCGTTGAAAACCAAAGTTGTAGGCTACTATCTACGGCCAAGCTTAGATGATAAGGAATGAAGCCATGAAACATTAAATATAACATTTGCAATAGCCATATATTCTACTTATTAACTAAATCGAGAAAACCATAGATTGTTGTTTAAAAGACTAAGAAATGAGATTCAGACCAAAGAACACATAATAACCAAAGGTGAGTCGACGAGTGTTAAGACAACCTACCTAATCAACATTAGAATAAACCACCATTTAATGAAGAGATCTTAGTAGAAGTAAAAGACCACAACCAATAGTACTTTTAAGATACATCAAAATTCATTTACCAACCTTCATATGACTTGTCCATGGGGCATACATGAGAAAACACTCTTGCTGAACAGCAAAGGCAAGGTCAAGACATGTAAAAGTAAGATATTACATAGCACTAACAATATTGCAATACTCTATAGCATTAAGTAAAGGATCACAATTGTTCAAGGATAACTTACACTAAAAGTCCACAAGAGTATAAATAGAGTTAATGTTAAACATATGGTAGTTGTCAAGAAGTTCTTTAGCATAATTAGACTAAAATAGAAATAGACCTAATGAAGGGCAAGTGATAGAAATGTCTAGAAAATAGTATAAGTCACCTAAATTTGAAATAGCAAATTCATGTTAGGATATGAAATAAAGGATGACAATAAAGTAAAAGAAGAAGTTGTGTAATATCATCTACACAAAGAAGAAGAATGGCCATGTGTAGTCCTTAGCGATAAACAAACATGGACGAATCAACTTTATCGTTAATGAAACCCTTGGAACATATGAAACTAGTAAATCAATGATACCAAGTGCATAAAGCTTCCTTTAAACCATATAAAGCCTTATTCAGTTTACAAACATAATTTGGATGAGTAGTACTGACAAATCTAGGAGATTATTTCACAAAAACCATTTTTTTAAAAATCCATAATGGATAGCTTTCTTCACATTGAATTGATGAATGGGCCAAATTTAGGAAATAGCATAAATAATATGCAAATAGAAGCATGTTTGACTATAAGGCTATAGGCATCACCGCAATTAATACCAAGTCTCTAACCAAAACCTTAAGCTACAAAACGAGCCTTATATCGTTCTAATGAATCATCTACACATTATTTCACCTTAAACACCTATCAAGAACTAATGATGTTAATTCAATGTAGTCAATGAATGAGAGTATATGATTTTAGGCAAAGGCATTAAGCTCCTCCTATATAGCTTCCCACCATTAGGCATCTTGACTACTTCGCGTAATGACATAAGTTCCTGAAGAAGAGCATTTGAAATAGTGCCATGCAAAGAAAAAATAACTTTAGGTTTCTTTATTCCATCCTGAGTTTGTGCAATCATGTGAGAATGTGTAGGTAAGACTTGGTGTAATGAGGAAATTTGCATGGTGAGGTCAATTAAAGTGGTCGAAGGAAGGGAAAGAGACATGGGGAAGTGTAAGCTATGCAATAGGTGTTTCTAATTGAAAAAGGTAAGGTAGTATGAGAGGTTGTCACAGTTTGCCCATGGCTTGAGGCATAATTTTGTTGACTTACTACTATGGTATCACAATCCTTAGAAGCTAAAGGCATGCAAGACCTATAATGATGATGAATGATAGAGGAATGCAGTCTTGTGAATTTATATGAAAAGGAGATAAGGAGATGGGAGAAGTAGATAAGAATAGAGTAAGCAAAGGGAAGATAGCTCTAGTTAAAAACCACATGATGGGATATAATGACTTTGTGAGAATTGAGATCACAAAACCTATAACCTTTTTAGTGTTGAAGATACCTTAAGAAAACACATAAGTTGGATTGAGGAGATAATTTATGTGAAGCTTTAGAAAAAAGGTTTGAGTAACAATCACAACCAAAAACCTGAAGATGATCATATCAAGGTAGTTTAAGATAAAGGGTTTCGTGAGAAGATTTATACTAGAGAAATGGAGTAGGAAAAAGATTAAGAACATGACAATCTATAAGGAGAGCTTCAACCTAAAAGGAAGAAGGCATTGGAATCTGTATTAAGAGAGTACAAATCGTATTTCCAATAGTGCAATTGAGGTGTTCATCTTTCTCATTTTTATGTGAGGTGTATGGGCATGAAAAACTTAAATGAATACCATGAGATTGGAACATCCCAAAAGGTGGAATTAATGTATCTAGTTCCATTATCACATTGGAATAATTTGATTATAGCCTTAGATTGATTTTTATGACAGTATGAAAATGGAGAAAATGAGTGAAGGCTTCATTTTTGTACTTGAGAGGATGCAGTCGGCAATAATGGGAAAAATCGTCTAAAAAGGTGAGAAAATAACAATAACCACTAAGTGAAGAAGTAGAAACCCATAAACCTGAATGAATTATTTCAAAAGGAGATAATGTTTGAGACTTTGATTGATAAATGGGTAAGCGAACATGTTTCCCTAGTTAACAAGCAGGACAAAAACAAGTGTCTAAACTTTCAAACTTATCATAAGAAATTAAAGAATACTGAAACAAATTAGAGAGCACTCTAGAATTAGCATGCCTTAAGCAACAATGCTAAGTAGAATTGTTAACACAAGCAACAGCAAGTCCAAGCAAAGCTGGAGGGTTGATGGAATCATGGAGTAGATAAAGGTTATCTTAGCTAATGGAGCTAAGAACTTTCTTCTTCGTTTCTAAGCCCTTAACATAGAAACCAAAAGGGGTAAATTCCACAATATAATTATTATCTATAGCAATCTTTCGAATGGAAATTAAATTTTTAAGATGGTAGGGAACATAAGTACATCATTCAACAAAAGATCACAAGAACTAGTTGGAATAATAGAAGACCCAAAGAATTTAATTGGTAATATAGCACCATTTCCAACACTAATCTTATCAGTACCACAATATGGAAAAAGAGAACAAAATTTACTAGGATTGTTACTCATATGGCTGGAACCTCTAGAATCCAAAACTCAAATATCAGTTTCAGAATCAGTAATAGGGAACATAAAGAAGGCCAATATTAGAAACAATTTTTAGAACAAAAGGACAAAGTTAAGACACATGACCAAAATATGCACATGTGTAACATTGAACATGATGCTGAAATTGTTAAATACTAATACACTTAACCTCACTTTACTTTTTATAATACTGCTTTTCATAATAAAATCATATTTTACTAGTAAATGTACTAAGTCACATATGGAGTAATATTACTGGTGAGAACCAAGTTGAATTTTTTATTTATGTTAATCCCATCTAAATCTAAGCAATTAAAATAAAGAGTTTATGAAATAATTAAATTCTAAAGAAAACTAAATTAACAAAATAAATAAATTGGGATATTTAACATCTTGAAGGATTCAATTACAAACCTGATAATTAGAATACCAATTATGATAATAAAGGCATCTTTAATAGGTTTAGTTTTAAGGCAATTAAGTACCATGTATTCCTTTTGGTGAAGTGAATACCTAAGATTAACCAGCTATTCTTCCTATCTCTAAACAAGTGATAAAATAGATTAATCACCTCTATTTATGAACCTTAATTGAATTAAACAACATACGTTGTATCTCCTTAATTCAAATCATCCATTCCATAATAAACAATAAGAAAAGATTTTACATTTCAATCCTAATTAACACGTATTCCAACAAAGTCAAAATACTTGTTGTCATGATTAGGAAATTAAAGATTTTAAACAATAGGTACAATTTATTAACTGATAGTCTAAAAATCCAATAAGTAATATTAAATAAAGCACAACGAAAAATTAATCGAGAAGAAAATATATAAATGAATCATTTGTTACAAAGAAAGAAACAAGTTGTTTAGGAGTTTGAATTTTCTATTCAAGATCAAATATCACTCCTATTATTTCCTAATGTTAAAACCCTTCAAAAGAAAATAAAACTCTTCTCTGAAACCCTAGACTAGCGAATAAGATAAAAAAAACAATTGTTTTTATCTATAATGTACTAACTACTGACGCTATTACAAGGCTTACTATTTATATTATAAGGGATCTCATAAAGAGTGAGCTCACAAGATACAATTATATATCTCCTTGAATAGCTTTAATTCTTTCACAAAATAATATGGAATGATCATATCCTCAAACCATGGCTATGGTCTTTGCATGTAGTCTTTCTATTCTTCAATTCTTGCATAGAATAAGAGATACACAACTTAGCAATTGATGGATACACAACATATTGGATAACTTATTGTAAGTACACAGTCTATCTTAACAACACCATAATCGTGATGTGTACTGTGAAGCTCATGTAATTAATTTCTTTTCCTTGCAATTTTGCATGCTTCTACCATAATGTGTATATGTTCCAACTTCATGCATTTTCCTTTCAAAAATATAAAAATTAGTATAATAAAGTACTAAAATAAAATATGAACAAATAAAGTACCAATTTACACTAAAATTACGCTAAAAAGCCTATAAAAGTAATATAAAATCTAACTATAAAATAGGAAAAATTAAGCTCTATCGAATTCCCACACACTTGAACTCTTACTTGTCCTCAAGCAAAATAAATAAAATAATGAAAAACTCGTAAAGACAAAAATCATTGAAAGCTCAAATTATAGAATCAAAAGTAAATACCACATCAGTCTATTCAAGGACGAGAGTACATACTCTTCCACTAAGATTCATCCATTAAAATTTTCAAAATTCATGGCTCCATCAGCTTTTTATTTGTTGGAATTTCACTTAGTTATATTTACACACCCTTAAAACACAATTACACTTTACATGTACTAGCCATATAAACCATAATAAAATTCAACAATTAATTTATGTAAATTAGAATTAAACCACATCATTTAAACAAAGATTAAACTAGAAATCAAAACAAACATAAGCTTAATCAAGAAAGAATTATCTACATTTTAAAACTAAAAGGTATATACTCTACTTTTTTACATTTCTAAGCATGATAAATAAAAACAAATGTATATTACATCAGTCGTTCCCTTAATTGTCTCCATACTTCTTTCAATTTTTCTTTAGAGGATTTTTTAATTCAATTCAATTTATTTATTTACTCACAATTATTTTAGCAATAGGACCGAACCTCGCTCTTCTGACGAACTAAGGCCAATCCATACCATTTTAATTTTCATATTGATAGTAAGAAAATACCTTGCTATTTTGAGGGACCAAAGTTGATCCATACCTTTTTTTTTTTTTACTAATTTTCTTAGGTTAGTAGTTGTAGACACCCCATTTTTTCCCATGTAATTTAACCTTTTTTTAAAAAAAAGTAAAATATGAAAATTTTGTTTAGCTATAGGTCATATTTAGGGTACTTAAATCATGGTCATAAAATATATTTAGACCTCATTCAGGCTTAAATTAATTTGTTAATGAGTTTTGGTCGATCTTGGGTTTGAATTTTAGGATAAGTTGAGGTTTAGGATTTACTTTGTTCATTTATTTATTTTCTAATTATATTTACTTATTAAAAAAAAAAAGCAATTAACTAGTTCACAACAATGCTAGAAGCCTTGTCACGTAATTGGGCTAACATAGCCTATGGCATGCCCAAGCCTAAGTACACATAAGCACTTGGGCATTTCATTTTCAACTAGTACGTATACATGACCTAAATTCACCTCCTTTCCAGGTTACGAGAGATTTGATTAGAAAGTGAAAAAATTTGGGTTTCTAAAACTTGAACTACCGAGCCTGGTTTTTTTTTTTTTTTATATTTTTCTTAATCTAATTAATATTAAACCTTAACTTGTTTAATACTAACTTTCAACTATGGGTTAAAAAAATTGATTTTCTATTTTTTAAAATTAAAATCGTCACCCAACTGAGGTCAGACAAAGAACATATCAAGTTAAATTGATTAGGTAAACTAATTTAACATAGTCACTGATTTACTTAGAAAACCGATTTCTAAAAATGATTTTGAAAATCAGAAGATTGAGTTTGGAGGCTAACTTTTTAAACCCTTATGAATACTACTACTAATTTTTCAAATTTAAATTTGCCTTTCAAAATTACCCTTTTAAAACTAAATTTAACTAATAGTAAATTGGATTTTATTTTACCAAATTGAATCATTTAAAGTAAAATAGAAAAAAAAAAGTATTTTTGTTTCTTATGTTATCTCGAAAGTGCCTACATACCTACTATTCAAAATTAAACATACGTAGTTCTTTTTACAAAATTTTAGGCAAGTTAATCACTTTTAATATTTGAAAATGCCCGACTTAACATTTTTTAATCATTTATTTTATTTAAGAATATTTCCTAAAAATGGATCCTAAAGTCAGTTCATTTTGAAAATTCTAAAAAAAAGGTCTTAATTTAAAAAAAAAAAGGTCAATTTTATTTTTTCTTTGTTGAAAAACTATTTTCTAAGTGGTCAAACCCATTTATTTACTAATCTATTTTTTTTTTCTTTTCATTTTTATCTTACTTTTTCTATTTTTTTTATTTCCTTATTATTAATTCCTCATAAAAATAAAATCAAACTTATGTTTTTGTTTCTCTTTTTTAATTTCTTTTCCTTTTCTTTTGTATATTTTTTTCTTATTACGATTACAATGTCAAAAATAAATAAATAAACAAATATTAAAAAGAAAAAAATTACATATATATACATGAAAATAAAGAGCAACAGACTGAACCAAAGAGTTGGAGCGAATCAAGAGTTAGGTACGGTTTGTAGGTCGTTAGGTCGGGTTCGGAGTAACTAGTAAGTCGAACTTAGAGCTCTATGCAATTTGTAAGTAGCAACGTCAACCAAGTGACTCTCTGATTGATTCTAAGGTTGAAATGAGGGGGAAAGGTGGTTTTTGTGAATTTCATGTTAGAATTGGGTGGGGGTATAGTTAAGGCACAAAGAGTCTAGAAATCACACTTAATTAGAAAGCCCGCATTTATGACATTTGACCCACAACTTAACTTTTTTCCTTTTTTACCTTAATTTTATCCATATAATTGAGTGAATATGGATAACTTCTTAGACTCAATGAAAAACAAGTCATAAGCCACATAGAGTTTGCAATTTCGCCAGTAATTTAGCGAAATTGCAATAAAATAAGGCTTAAATTTGAGGCTGAATGCAGTTGACCAAGGATGGAACATGAAAGAAATCTAGAGAAAATGAAGGAAAGGGAAAGAAAGAGAAGGAAAGTGTGCTAACGTGACACCACGTTAGTTGTGTAATCCAATAACATTATGCCACATGTCTAATGAGATGCATGGTCGATGACATGCTGTTGATGTGTCATGCCACATGTATGTGACACATGTCATGCCACCTAGTAACACGTGTCCATGTAATGATATGTTTATGTACCACATGTCATGCTATGTGCCTGACACATATCTGTAAAGTGGGTGATGTGACCTAATTATGAAGTGTCGTGTGTTACGACTAGATACATGGCCTAGTAGTCTTTTGATGCATGGTAAGTGTGATTTATGAACAAAAAACAAAAGGCATTTTGTGCCTTCGGTAAGATTCAAACCTAAGTCTCCTCTATCCAAGTACAACCTTACCATCAAGCCATCAACTTATGCCTTACTGATATATACAATCAAATTGTATATATGAACTAAGTTGGCCTATGTTAGATTTAAATCTAAGCCTAAGCCTAATATCAACCCTTTTATTTAAGGGCCTAAAAGTACGAATATTCAAAACTTATTCTATTTAAACTACCTAAAATTTTACTATTCTATTTCAAATTATCTTTTCTTTTCTTTTTTTTGTCCTTTTTTCAATTTTCTTTTTTTTTTTTTGTATTTTCTCTAAATTTTCTATTCTTTTGTAATTTTCTAATTTTTTGTGCTTTTTTCCTAAATTAGGACACTTTACCCTATTTGAAAAATTCTAAGAATAAAAAGAAGGCAAAAATGGAGTCTCTACATGGAGACAAAAATAAGGTATCTACATGATCGTAAAAAAAAAAATTAATTAAGTTGTCATTATTTTTAATTGATTTAATAAAATCATGACTAAATGATTATCAAAAATCATGAATCTAAGAGTAATAATGTTAAATCCATTAAATTGAAGACTTGTAGATATTCAAATCTAGACTGAGTTTTATCTAAATGCATTTGAAATTATTTGAAATTAGTTGGAAGATTTGATCTCGAATTCTATATATAAGGATCGAGCAGTTAAAGAATTTTAGGGAATCTTTTCTTCATTAAAAACATGTGACTATCGCGTTCCATTGCCAACTACACCTCCATTGTAGTAACTAATAGACACAATGCCTCAATCCTTATCTTCATCCGCAACCTACACAACAAACCTTAACCACCCAATCTCAAGCAAACACTCATCGTGCATGACCCACAGTCCATCGTAAGATACCCCTCAATACAGTCCTTACCTACTATATAGTAAGCATGACATACGCTAAACAGTATCCCTTCCTTCTCATAAACCATCCTCACAACATTACAACACACATCCACAACCAATGCACCATATAGCTACTACCCAGTACGCCCTTTACCTTCACTGTCATATAACACCAATGCTAGAAACTACCCACGATGCCACAAGTCCAGGTCATCAACACACACCTCACTCTCTACCCAAACACTTCATATACGACTCGTAATCTCTCTTCCTTGCCCATGACTTGAATGTAGTACTAACCCCCACCATAACTCCAATACATATAAACCCAAACACACACTACCGTTTGTGAACTCAAACCCCAGTCACAACGACCAACACTTGCTATTGTCCACGACTTAACAACTTAACCTTTCTACTACAACCAACACACTATAGAAACCAATACAAGCTTAACTCGACCTCTTCACTATCATGCTCCATACCTTATTGTGACCAAACTGAACCCCAACGACAGCCCTTGTCACGACTACCAACCCAACAACACCTATGACTAACTACTCTCTCCACTTAACCCAAACACCCAAAACATAACACTAAGCACACGTTTGCCATTACCATCGCCACCTCAACTGCAAAAACATCTCGAACAACCACCATTGACCATAGCGTCAATCCTACAACCCTATTCTCCAATTAGATTCGCATGAAAATGTCGATTGTAGCTTGAAAGAAGATCTAGAAACACCTAAATGGAAGCCTCTAGTCATTGCCTTATAAAACCTAGTCACAACCCAACCCGATCACTTTCTAACCAAATCCAACCTAACCCACTACTAGGTTTAACCCACTTGCAAATTGTGAACTCAAGTCCAACCTTTTTCTTTACTTTTTATTTATTTTATTTGTTTGGTTAGTTATTTATTTGCATCTAAAAGTTAAAAAAAAAAAAAATAAGTGCCATTTAATAAAAGTGTTTTTTAACCCTTTTAGGGAATTCTTTTTCTATGAAAAGGTTGGTTAAGAAATGTGTTTTATCACCTAATAATTTTATTCTTTCAAAAAGGAAAAAAAATCAATTAAACCTACCAAAAAGTTAAGACCCTTTTCCTAGAATTTTCAGAAAAAAAATCTAACTTAAGGGCATTTTAGAAAAAAAAAATTTAGTAAAAAATAAATGGATTAAAAATGTAAACTAAGTAGATTTTTAAAATTAAAATGAACCAACTCACTAATTTTTTTAGAGAACGAACTACAAACATCTATTCCGGACTAATAGATACGTAAGCAACTTTGGGGCGATGTAAAATTTGTAAAAAAAATTTATTTTTTTCATTTTTTTTTTTTTTTGTAAATTATAACTTGAATTACCTAATTTTTGTAAAATAAATATAATTTAATTTATTTACTAGTGAATGAGCTTTGTTTTTTTTTTAAAAAAAAAAAAAGATAATTTTGAAAACTAAACCTAATTTTGGAAAATTAATAGTAGTATTCGTTAAGGTTTAATAGGTAGCTCCAAATTCAAAAATCTCTAAATTTTATTAAAATCAATTTTATCAAAGACTAGTAGCTAAATTGTAATCAATCCACCAACTTAATTCTTTTCTCAACTCCGATCAAGTGACAACTCCAAATGATTTTCAATTTAAAGAAAGAAAACTGGAATCTTCCACATTCCTTAATCAAGGGTTAATATTAAATGGGTTAGGATTTAGTATAAAATGAAAAATGGAAAAAAAAGAATAAAATAAAAATGGAAAAATCAGACTCGATAACTTGGCGACTCCATCAAGGACATCAAGAGGGCTAACCACTTGAGTTTTTCAAAACTAAGATCATTTTTCAAAAAATACTTAAGTTAATTGTAAATTATTCATGTAATTTTTCTTTTCCTTTTGTTGTAAAATATAAATTGTTGTACTAACTCATTTGTTACAACTTATCTCTAGGGTTTTCTTGGGGGTGGGGGGAAGGGAAGGGAAGAAGGGGTGGGTTATTTTCTGAATCATACGTATAGTAGATGCGGTTAGAACCAAGCCATCCTAAGACCTTAAAAGGAGGGCCATTGTATAAGCTTCAAATGTCATGGGGTAACCACCTTCCAAGGCTAATCAGGTTCCTTTACTTAAGTTTCGATGTAACTAGGGAACTATTTCTTTAGAAATGCATGAGGTCACAAAACTTGAGGACCTTTAAAACCTATTCTTTTACAAACATGAAAACCTTTTTCAAAGGATTGGCAAAAGTCCATAATGTAGCAAACCCAAATGAAGTATTGCAGTTGTAGAGTTGTATTTTTCCCTATATATTTTTTTCCTTATATTCTTCTTATATAGCCATCTTGTAATTCTCCTTGTAGATATCTTGTAATGATTCCATGTAAAGTTTAGAATACACTTTAATTGTAATTTTATTTTTCATAGATATGGCTAGATCAACTGCTTTCGAAGAAATCCTTGTCCATCTACCTCAAGGGCCTAAAAAATCACTCCAAACTTAGCCCCAGCTTTTCAACCAAAATAGACAGGAATTCATTAAAAGCAAGATTTAGCTTATACTGTCTCTATAAAAGATTACTATGAATATTACTCTTATGCAAGCCTTAGTACATTTATGGGAGTCCAAGGTTGTTGCATTTTGCCTTGGTCCACACCAGTTGAGTCCAACCATCAAAGAGTACTCCCAATTACTATGGACCCCTGCAATTACTAATGATATCTATGTCCCAGACCTAGAAGCCATTGCATTAAAAATCTTTAGTAGGTTACTAAGAGTTAGCAAAGGTAAGATAAATTGGATTTTGGTTTAAAGGAAGACTATTTGGATAGAGGACATCGTCAACTAGTTTTCTACCAAGCTAAAACACAAAGAAAAGAAAGATATTTTTTATGCAAACCTAGAAACTTGGCACTAGCACTAAGTCAACACCTATATCTTGGTGGTCTTCAATGCCATCTTATTCCCTAACGAAAAATGTTAAGTCCACTTTAGAGTTATAGAAATGGTAATGCAATTTCTTAAAGGGAAGCCATACATACTTGCCTTCCTAGCTGAGCAAATTCGCTTACCAAATCATCTCAAAAGGAAGAAACACGGAGATCTGAAGACCAACATGGCTTTGATCGTAGTCTGGTTCATTAGCCACATAAGGAGTCACCAGCTTGATTTCAATTGAGCTGAGTTCACACAATGATATGACTTTATGGTATTTCGAAGAGCAAATCAAGCTACCTAGCAATATATCCACCTATTACTAGGTTCAATATTTTTAGGGTATGAAAGCCAAAGAACTACTTTAGATGCTTAGATGGTTTTCAAGTGAAGAAATGGTAAAAGAATGTGAAAGTTTTAAAGTAGTACCTCTGATTGACTTTAACCTCTATATTAGGTACATTCCAACCAATAAACTCACTTAGAACATGATCCTAAGGCCATTGTTAGAGCTCATCTCACTTAACTTTCATGACCGTAACATCTTGATGGCTAATAAGGTAATTAAACTTCTAAGCATTTAAGCTCTTTGGTGTAAAAGGAAGACTACCCTTACTACCAAAAAGATACCTAGTAGAAGTCAGACAACCAAAGGATTTCTCTATTGCCAACTGTAGAATCTAAAGGATATGGAAGAGTTAAAGGAGAAAGAAGAAGTCCAAGTTAAAGCTGAACCCAAGAAAGTAGGTGAAGGAGAATGAGAATTGAAAGCTTGCTGTGAAGAATATCGTTAGAGGATAAAGGCATTAGAAGCATAGCTTAGGAAAGTCAGAAGCAAGGAGATAGAGACTCCTAAGATCTAAAAGAGGAAGAAGGCATAAGTTGGATCAAATAGCAATAAGAAGAATAGAACATAGTTTTTCTTTTTATTCTTTCTTTCTTTTAAGAATTCTTTTTTTCAAGTATAATAAGTGATGTAAAACTTTGCAATTGCAAAAATTAATAAAAATTAGTTATATTTTGCCACAATAAGGGTCTTATAGTAGCTTAAGATTTTGAGGTCATATGATATCATAGGATCTAAGCTCCTAAATTTAAGACACAGGGCTATATTATCCATTTTAGTTCAAACTTCACAATAAAGTTAGAAAAGTTAAATAAAGTATTCTAGTAAAGTCAATTTCTCAAAATAAGCTATATAAAAGGCTTAATTTGATAATAATATTAATTTATCGATAAAACTGATAATTATCAAAAATGCAAAATTCAAGCTTTTAGATATAGCGAAATACTAGAAATAAGTTATTTAACTTATAAAAATAATAAATAAAGTTAAATTATATATAATATATACGTATTTGAATTGTAATATGCATTATAAGTATTAAATAAATATATATAATAATAAATTATAAAAAAATAAGGTAAATTAGTATAAAATAATGGAAAATTTATAAAAAATAAATAAATAAGTCATCAAATTATGTGGTAGCCTAGGCTTAATTAGAAATTATGAGTCAAAAGCTAAAACATAATAAAATGATACCTAGCATGTTAGATTAGTATAAAAATGACACCTAAGCTAAGAAATTGACATGTAACGCAATGACTCATCAACCTAACTAACCTAAAAACTATAAATAGACCCTCAACATCAAATATCTGACCTTTTAGTGAACCAAATTCACATAGGAAAAATTTAGAAAAAATTAGAAAGAAAATAAGAAAAACAGAACAAAAATAGAACAGGGTTTTGGTCTAAGTCAATTCTATAGGGCTTTGATCTCCTATTGTGGTAACCTTTTGGGGTTAAAGAGAAAGTGTCACGGCAAGCTTTTTCGACAAGGCTGGGTAACCGGAAGGTAGTCGAAGGCGGCCAATTAATGTGAACCAATTTTCCGGTTGAAACTTTCCAAATTTTCTAAAAATATCAAATAGTCTTATTTAATTATGAAATTTGGTTTTCTAGGTTTATTTTATTTTAAGAAATTGCCCTGTTTAGAGGAAAATTAAATTAAATTTTAGAAATATTAAATAATGTCCTTTTGAGATAAATTTTTGTACATAATATACTTAATATATGTATTTAATTGCAGTCACAATAATTTTTGAAAATAAGCAAGTTTACTATTTATTATAATTATTTTGGATAAAATTAGCAATTTTGTTGTTTTGTTTGATTAATTAGTTTATGAGAAAATTGATGTATGAGCCCTATGTATTCTGACTTTTGAAAGTTTATAATGATGTTTGGAACATTTGATTTTTATCATATGATTCATTAATATGCTTAATTTTTATTAATTTTGAGCTAAAACGCTATTTTTAGAAATATAGGTGACTAACCAATTTAGTATAATTAATGGTCAATAATTATACTATATATTTTTTTTAAGTCTATAGGATTCTTAATGGAATTAATCGAGCTCGTATATAATTTATCATGTATTTTCCTAATATAAGCTTCCATATTGACCTAATGTATAAAATAGTAAATAATATTATTATAATAATTGTTAAGATAACATAAGACTAGTATTTTAGGTATAAAATAAAAGTTGTTAAAGTTTGGAAAGTATAATTTTTAGGATTTTTAGTTCAAAACTAAAACTCATTTGAGTTAATTATGGAGTTATGGTAACGTATGATATAGTCAATAATGAGAAAGGGTATTTTTGGGCTTATAACCATATTGATCAGTCTTATTTCTTAAAATATATTAACAATACTCAAAACAACGAGCATGACGATATGAAGTTTATAGAAATTAGATAAAGAATGAGTAAGATACGGTCAAATGAAGTTTAAAAACGTGATAATGAAAGCTTATAAGAGTTTAGGTTTGACCCGTAGTTGACTTGAAGACTGTGTTTATATTTTCATAGGCATGATAAGTAAAGAAAGACCATGTGACAAACTTTAAGATTTTGCACTAGTATTAAGTCTAAGTAAGTGGATCTAACCCATGCTTGGTGTAGATATATTACTACTTATAACATTGTGTACTGTTTGATACTGTATTAATTGAATATAACTATATCTTAATTAAGCTAACATAATACTATGGTGGATGTGAATGTGGTGATTTTGAATGACGGTAGCTATATCTTGGTTAAACTGTTATGCTGCTATGTTAGATGTTGATGTGGTGTTTACTAATGATTATACTAACTAGGGAAGTTTAGTGGTTATTAACCTAATCTTCTAGGTATTCACTTAAGTCAACCCTAAGTAAGATATTAGAATTTCGCTAAGGAGAGTCTGAAAACTAGAATCAGATAACTAGGTTAAACAAAACTTAAAGACTGATTATTTATAATGATATACTTGAGTAGTTATTACATATCATGGCATGGCATGGCATGGCATAAAAAAGGACTTATATGTTAGAATTTTCAAAATAAGGCTTTCAAATGATCAAGCAAAATCATGACTTTATGAACTCAATTTTAGAAGCATATAGATTCTCATTACCTGAACATCTTGACTATTTTGATAATCTAATTTGGTAAACTGCAATATGTAATCTAATTTTGTAAAACAAAGTAGGGAGTCTTACCCCCAGACAGCTCCTTATTACCTTTTTGATTTAGTATACTACAATGTGTATTCCAATTTAGTATAATAAAGTTGGGGTTCCTACTCCTAAGAAACTCCTTGTTACCTAAGGTTCTTAGATGTTGTATCCAGATACTCGCCTATGTCGACTAACCGAATGAGGATATTAGAAGGGTATAGGATATCAGTACCAATGCATACCACATGCATTAGCATAGCATACTACATTACTAGCAATAAATGCCTAGTTGGGCTAATGTATGTGTAAAGCTAAACTTATTGGCTATGGATGAAATGTTTCATATTCGATATTACCTATATTTTATTATTTGTTATTCACTCTCACTCAGCTTCAGTAGTTGAAGGGATAAAATGTTTTATCCTCAGGTTAACAACATCGTGAAGGGCATAATACTAGGGGGGATGTATATTGAGAGCATGAGTTGAAGTTAGCTACTTTTGAATGGGACCTATACTAAGTCGAGAATCCTACTATTTTGAAGATGATAAAAGAAAAGAATTGTTCATGTTTTAATGTAAATGTTAGGTTATAAATATAAGTTGTAACCAAATGTCTAGTTGAACTACGATGTACAAACCCCATTATCATATAAATGAAGTTTTCTTTTGATGAATGAACAAGTTAAGTTAAGTTTTTAACAGGTACTCTTGTGTGATGGTGCATCATATGCTATGGCGGGATGTGACAGGTCCCTTGCCAATTTAAATTTCTTTACATCCATGTGCCATACATTTTTGCACTTATACATTTATGATATTTTTTTAGAAAAAATGTATATACTTGCTAACTTTTTGTGAAGTGCTCTCAAATAGATTTCAAAATAGCTCCCAAATGTCAAGTCTTTAAGAGGAATCCAATCAAAACACGTTCCTAAACCAGAATGGCCACCCAAGGAGATAATAACAACAATAACCCTAAGATCACTAATGCCACTAAGCTAAGATTACATTCTTTGGAAAGGGCTACAGCAAAAGATGGCAAAATAAATGAGTTTCCTGGCAAAAAGCATTACCCTACTCTGAGCCATAGCAATAGCTAACACAAAGTGCTCAAAGGCCCGTTATGGGAATAACACTGAGGCTCTTAAAGCAAAGGATAATTACATAAAGGACCCATTTGAGTAACAAAGAGTTTATCTAAAAGTTAGCCCGATCTTTGAGCCTAATACATATGTATCCCTAATTAACACAAGCCCAACTAACTCAAGGCCCAATGTAGATAGTTTGAAGGAAGTAGAAAGGTAGATAGCTGAGAAGATGAAGGCACTTAGGGGCTATGATGGGTTTAAATGGGCTGGAATAACTAAATTCTTTACATATGACATTGGAGCCTACCTTGAGAAATTTAAGGTATCAAAGTTTGAAAAGTACAACAAGATTGGATGCCCGAAGCTTCATACTAGACTATACGTAAGGAAGATGGGTAAATATATTAAGTATGACCAACTCATGGTGCAAACATTCCAAGATAGTTTGATGGGCCCGATCTTGACTTGGTACACCCAACTTAAACTAAACCAGATAAAAACATGGGAGAAACTCGTCAGGGCATTTTATGAACAATATAGGGTCAATGTTAAAGTAGCTCTAACCATGATGGATTTGGTCAGTTGATAGAAGAAGAACAATGAGTCACTCAAATAGTACGCTCAAAGATGGAGATCCTTAACTACAAAGGTATCCACTCCCATGATCGAGAAAGAGCTTACATCAACTTCCATTAATACTTTAAAAAGGTCCTATTTCTCCCATTTGATCAGGCAAGCTTATCCAGTTTTGCTGAGCTAGTGGCAATAGGGTGTAGCATTGAAAGTGCCATGTCCTCTAGTAAGCTTCAAAAGCCACTAAATAGAAGATCATCTACTTCATCTTCCATTTCCAAACCAGTAGTCAATAAGCCTAAAGAATCCACGATCAGCATAGTAAATTCAAATGTCAAACTGAATGCTCAAGTCTCTTTCAGGACAAATCCACCTCTAGTTCAACATCAATTTAGAAATCAACCTCAAGCCAACAAGGGCCCCAAATAGTTTACCAAGATACCAATCCCTATAAGTTAAGTCTTCAAGAAGTTATGAAGGGATAATTTGATTCAGTATGAGCTCCCTAGTAACCGATACAAGCCGAGAATTTACAATCCTAATAAGAAATGAGAGTATCATTATAGGCAAGTGACTGACTTACTGATGTAAGTGTGTGAACCGACAAGTGTATCAGGTCGTAGAAGTAGCACAGACGATAAGTCAAGGTCGTATTCCATAGGGAGCTTGGTGTTAAGTACTAAATTATTTGAATTTTCCTTAAGCTAAGTTAAGCTATCAATAATTGAACTAAAAGTGAGTAAACTAAATAACAAGATGAACAATAAACCAAATGTTTTAACTGCACTATGAAGGTCCAAGGTTTAGGAGATAAAAATGAATCAAATTAAGATTTACAAATCTACTCTCATTTAAATCGACATAAATTCTTAAATCGATAATCTAAATTGATTAAAAGGGATTTAACTAAACTTACTAGAACTTGCTCACCTCTTGGAGAAGCAAAATTCTAATTATAGTATAAATTCGCCTACTAAGGCAATTCATCTATAATTATCGGGTAAATAATAATCTGGTCATACAAAATTATTATTCTAATTAGAAATATGGTTTAAGCATGGCCCCATGATCCGAACCATATTTCTAACCGCATTAAGTGCATGAGTTCATGAATTTAATTAAAATCTGTATATCCCTATGACGAGCTTTTTCAAAAATTCATGCTATGTTCAATATAAGTTATCGAAACTGTCCTGAATATCTTATAACTCTATTTAGCTAAAAAGTAATGGCTAAGTACTAAATAATTAGATGATGAACACAATGGAAAAAGACCTAAATACTCAATATTGATATCGAAACAATACAAAAAACACATCAACTTATCAAATCCATCAATCCAAAACCCAAATAAATTAAGTACAAGATCACATCGCAAAACTTAAATGAATCAAGATATATATAAATTGAAATAACAAGGAAGAAAAAACACCTCAATTGGTACACTCAATTGGTATATTAAATCCTAAAACCAAATACAAAATCAGCAAATCTTGATTCATTTGGAACCTGGGGTAATCCTCTAGTAAGCTAGAACAAAATGATCTAGAGCCTTGAAATTAAAGAAAACATACTAGAATTAATAAAGTAAACACCAAATACAAAATTTTTGTTCTTAACTATACTAGCCAAATAATAAACTTTAGTTATTGTTCTATATCTCTAAATGTTACTGTTATTTTCCTCCCTCGTAAACTACTATTTTCCTCCTCTATCTTCATCTCTCTCAACTAAAAATGCTCTTCCCCTATACTAGGCTACTGTCTCCTTTTTATTCTCGACTAAGTGCCTTGCTTTTTTCCTTTTACAAAATAGGTTGCTCCACTCACATATGGGCCCCCTTGCTTAAATTAAATACGTTTATCTAGTTTCTTCCTTCATTTTGCTCTCAATGACATGTCAACTCATTTAATAAGATTCTCCATGTGCGTAAGTGAAATTGAAGGCCTCTTATTTTGTCCAAATATTGCCGCTATGACTTAACACATAATTGCTCTTCTTAGCACACGAAAGACAAAAAGAGCCTTTTTTAATTACTTAATGGGCCCTCCATTGGATATGGTCAAAATCTAACCAAAGAATTCAGTAAACTAGTGTTCTCCAAACGCTGTTTGGTGTTGTTATCTAAGTGTTCAATGATAAAGGCATGTTTTTCATGTTTTAAAAGTACAAATTAAGATAGAATTATTATAGATTTTATAGAAATCATTAAGAATTAGTACTTAATTATTTTCATTTGGACATATTCAAGAGTAGAATTACAGGATTCAAGAGTAGAATTAGAAACGATTTAGAGGAATTTTAAGCAAATAAATAAAGTTCGGATCAATGCATGCAAATGGGAATTAAAGGTAGTCGGCTTACAACTTACAAGCTTGCACCATCAGCCTTTGATGGCTACACTGCCAGCCTAAATGCTAGCCTTGCACTTACACCGTTGGCCTTCATGAAAAAAGAAACTTCACATAAGCCAACCCTAATTTTTCATATAAATAGCATATGTTTCATTGTTTGAGGGACTTAGAGACATACTTTTCCTTAGACAATGAGAATCTTAGAATAGTTTTTAGATAGTTTTTCAAGAATTCTTTAGGAGAAGCACTTTGATTATTGAGAGGATTTTGCTTTTGCTATAGAGACCAAGATTGAAGTTATTATTGAAGATTATTTCTTCCAATACAGAATCGATGATATCTATTACAATTATTTTTATGCAATTCTATGAATTACTTATGCTTTCAATTATGAATTTCCTTGCAATTTCAATCAATATTTATTTTTTAGTTCTCAAATCCATGGCTAACTAAAATTATTTATAGGAATTAATGAAACCCTAGATGGTTAAGATGATGATTGTGTTTATATTATAGGATTAAGAGATATATGGATGATTCATGATTGCAATTTCTATTATTTTGTTTGTAATTGTTTAATTGATTATAATTATTAGAAACCCTAATGATATGAAAGTTAATATAGGGTTTGTTAGAAGTTCTTAGTTGATTTGATTAATCAATGTGGAAGCAGAGTTAATTGAATTAATTAGAAATTATGTAAAGGTTAATGCAATGTTCTACAATTGATTATTCACTAAGACATTAGAGATAATCGATTTAGGATGTTAGATAATCGATTTAGGATGTTAGATAATCATAGTATCGGGAGATATATGATTATAATTTAGAGTCCACTGTTAATTGGAAGATATGAAAGTTGACTAATTAGTTAAGGGTTTAAATTCTTAAGTTTTAAGGTATAATAATTTCACTTGAATGATCATATAGCTATTAATCTATATAATATGATAACAATTTGATTTGTGTAATCTAGGGTGGATTCTATTTTTCCACAATTCTCAACTAATTGCTTAATTTTAGCTTTTTCATAGTTATTTTCTTTTCAATAGTTTTAAAGTAATTATTAGATTAATTAATTTAATTTTAATTGCCTGAATATTGATAAAAACTAGTATAAGATTAGTAATTTGTTAGTCCTTGAAAGATCGACAACCTTACTTTTCTATTTTACTTGATTATGACCCAGTATACTTACTAGAGTATTGGCTATTTATTTTTATATATATAGTTTAAGTGAATTAAGTTTTTGGCACCATTGCTAGGGACTAGAAATATTAAACCTTTTAGTTTTGTTGGTAATTTAGGCACAATTGACGATGTGTGTTATTTATTTATTTTTTATCTCTTTGCAGGTGTTTTATGTGTAAGAGCAAAAGTGCTGAAATTCTACTACTGGATTCAGAAATAGAGCACACTTTGCATCAGTTGAGGTGAGAGAACAGAAGAAGATTAGACGAGATAGCAGGTAACGAGGGTGATAATCAGATACAAGGAGTTTCGCGAGCACTACGAGATTATATAGTACCCACAATAATAGGTTTAGCTATAAGGAGGCCTACTATTCAAGCTAACAACTTTGAGTTAAAGCCATCCCTTATTCAAATGGTTCAGATAAATCAGTTTAGATATCCCAATGAAAGTCATGATGAACATATTGCAAGATTCCTTCAATACTACACTACAGTAAAGATGAACAATGTGATAGATGAGGTTATTAGATTACAACTCTTTCCCTTTTCACAAAGGGATAAAGCTAAAGCTTAGTTTCATTCACTGCTACAAGAGTCTATCACCACTTGAACTGATCTTTCATCAAAGTTCTTAAGGAGATTTTTCCCACCGGCTAAGACCGCAAAATTAAGGAATGACATCACCAACTTTACCAAGTTTAGTGGTGAGTCACTTTATGAAGCATAGGAGAGATTCAAGGAGGTGATCAGAAAATGCCCACATCATGACTTACTAGACAATCTCCTAATTGAGATCTTCTATCTCAGTCTAGACGAAACATTGAGGTCCCTAGTTGATGTTGCAGTTAGAGGTGCTCTGATGGGAAAGACATATAATGAAGCAAGCATATTGATAGAAGAAATGGCCTCCAATGCACATAATTGGCAAAACGAGAGAAGCAAATTGGGAGTGGCAGCAGCCAATGACAATAGCACTGTATCTCAGTTAACGACGTAGATAGTGACTCTCACTACTCAGGTAAGCAAACTCACCTCAACATAGTCTTTTAATGCTAACCCCATCGTTTTTTGTGAGTTATGTTCAAGACCACATTCGACTCTTAAGTGCTTAACTAGGAATCACTCAGCTCTAACCAATGGAGAATAGGTGAATTTTGTCAACAATTTTCAACACAGCAATCAAGAACCATATTCGAATACATATAATCCTGGATGGCATAATCGTCCAAATTTTTCATGGAGAAATGAAAACAATGTATTCCAACCACTACCTGGATTCCAGAAGCAAGGTCCTGCTTAGAATGCTCCACCTCAACAAAATCAATCTAGAATGGAAGAGCTCATGTTGAGCTATATGCAAATGACCGACACCTTGCTATAGAATCAACAAGCGACTATTCGAAACCTAAAGAATCAGATAAGTTAGATTTCTTGATAATTAGGCAACAGTCCATCAGGGTCTTTACCCAGCAATACTAAAGAGAATCCTAGAAGTATTAATGCTATTACGCTGAGGAGTGGAAAAGCATTGGAAACAGTTAACAGACGAGATGAAGAAAAGGTGGAGATTCCAAAAGTAGAAAAAGGGAAGGAGGTAGAAGATGAACCAACACAGAAGTCACCGGCAATGAAATCGTATGTCCCTCTAGTCCCCTTTCCAAGAAGATTGAGGCAATAGCAACTAGATGTTCAATTTGCCAAATTCCTAGATGTCTTCAAAAAGCTGCAAATCAACATTCCTTTTATAGAAGCACTGCAGCAAATGCCTTCCTATGCCAAATTCATGAAGGATTTGCTCACCAAGAAGAGAAAGATTGATGAGAACGAACCAATAATGCTTATAGGTGAATACTCTATGATCCTTCAGAAAAATTTATCTACCTTGCCTAGAAAACAAAGAGATCAAGGGATTTTACTATTCCTTACATTATAGGAAATTTTCATTTTGATAAGGTTCTTATTGATTCAAGTACAAGTATAAATTTAATGCCCTTATCTATTTTCAGGAAGCTGGGACTTAGAGATTGTAAAGAGACTCATATCACCTTGCAACTTGCTGATAGGAGTATCAAATACCTAAAGGATATTGTTGAGAATGCCTTAGTGAAGGTAGACAAATTTATCTTCCCAGTCGACTTTATAGTCTTGGAGATGGAAGAAGACAAAGAGGTACCCATTATCCTGGGCAGACCATTTCTTACAATAGGTAAGGCGTTGATAGACACGGAACAGGGTAAGTTAACTTTAAGAGTTATGGACGATAAGGTAACGTTTAATGTTTATGAAGCCATAAAGCATTTTGATGATTACAAATCCTATTACACTATTGACATGTTTAATGAGATTACCTATGAGTCTATAGAAGAAAAAGCAGAATTGGATACTATAGAATCAGTTCTTAAGGATCTAGATGATTAGAGCAATGACAATGAGCTTAAAGAAGAAGGTAAGGAATAGGTGTCAGAAATTAAAGCTCAATACTATAAAGAACTTAGCACTAGTGAGTAGAAGCCAGTTTCATCATTGACACAACCCCCAATGCTTGAACTTAAACCTTTACCTAGTCATTTAAAATATGCATATCTTTGAACAAATGATACTTTGCCAATAATTATCTCCTCCTCTTTGATAGGTGACTAGGAGAAACAATTTCTAGGAGTTTTGAGAGAGCATTAAGAAGCCATCGGGTAGACCATTGCCGATTTAAAGGGGATTAGTCCCTTAATTTGCATTCATAAGATATTGCTTGAGGCTAAGTGCAAACCTACAGTACAACCGCAGAGACAACTCAACCCAACTCTCAAGGAGGTAGTGAAGAAAGAGGTACTTATATTGCTGGATGCAGGTATTATCTACCCTATCTCGGATAGTAAGTAGGTTAGTCCTGTTTAGGTAGTGCCAAAAAAGGGTAGCATGACTATGCTTAAAAATGAGGTTAATGAGTTAATCCTTATTTGCATTGTAACCGAGTGGAGAGTTTGCATAGATTATAGAAAACTGAATGATGCCACACGTAAAGACCACTTCCCCCTCCCTTTCATAGATTAGATGTTAGAAAAACTTTCAGGGCATGATTATTATTGTTTTTTAGATGGATATTCTGGTTACAATTAAATTCATATCACACCTAAGGACCAGGAGAAAACCACTTTTATACGTCCTTATGGCACTTTTGCCTTTAGGAGAATGCCCTTTGGTCTTTATAATGCACCCGCGACTTTTTAAAGATGCATGATGTTTATATTTTCTGACATGTTAGAAGATTTTATTGAAATATTTATGGATGACTTCTCTGTCTTTGGAAAGTCATTTGATTCATGTTTGACTAATTTAGGTTGTATGCTTAAAAGGTGCAAAGAGATTAATCTACTTCTGAACTGGCAAAAATGCAATTTTATGGTAAGAGAAGGAATAGTCTTAGGTCACAAGGTGTCGAAAAAGGGGACTGAAGTTGACGAAGCTAAAGTGGAAATAATAGAGAAGTTGCCACCACCTACTTCAATCAAAGGAGTCAAGAGCTTCATAGGGCATGCTGGCTTCTACAAAAGATTTATCAAGGCCTTCTCTAAAATCTCTAGATCTCTTTGTAATTTACTTGAAAAAGATTTTACCTTTATTTTTTACAACAATTGTTTGTAGGCAATTAATTTATTAAAGGAGAAGCTTACTTTGGCACCAGTGATTGTTGCACCAAATTGGGAGCTTCCTTTCAAGATGATGTATGATGCTAATGACTATGCTGTAAGAGCAATACTTATGTAAACCCCCCTAAATCTAACCTTCTAAGTATATAATAAAACCCCCAAAATTGTAAATGATTTCCTGAAGTTAATAAAGCCAGTGAGATTTAAAACTGATTAAAATCTCAATTCAAAACCTAAAGCAAATATGAAAAACCCTAAATCATCAATTGAACCTGTAATCGCATACGAAGACCTTAAAACCTTAAGTATATGTAACTGCAAAAGTTGACCTCGAATCTTATCAAAACCCTAAGATAACAATCGAAGATTTAATCGCGTATAAAACTTTTATACCCTAAATGTATCTAAACACTAAAAATTTCATCCAAAAGTGATCAAAACCCTAAAACTATAACTTTAAGGATATAAAAGTACTAATTCATCATAACTTACTATAAAACCCTAATTGATAATATATCCTTAATATCTTACCAAATCATTAGTAAAAGATCAAAGATAACTTTCAATCATTCTTAAATACATATAATACTAAAGTAATCCTTTAGGAATTAGGATATTACATTATAGATTACATTCATCTTTCAATTATATAACTAGGTTAGTATTATATAGAGTTAAGAGTTTAGTTGATAATTATACTACATATAGTAAGTATTAGTACCCTAAATGACATTTTTTATAATAATTACATTAAGTAGCCTACCAAAGATGTATATAGGATATAAACACTTAAACAAAGATCTCATTAACTATTCTTACTAATCATTTCAACAAATCCCATATTTCCTTAATTTTCTTCTACCTCATTATATGCATTAAAATTACATGTAATTTTAAGAGAGTTAATTAAGTCAACATTTGACCAAGTCAACAAAATGTCATTGTCATCTAGAATTTTCTCTCGTCTTCTTTAACTTTCTATACATTTACACATGTAATCTTATCCCATTTTACTTCCTTTTGCCATCCACTTTTTCCCCCATCTAGACCCCACTTGTCTTCATTACAAAACACAAAATTACACAAAAATAAACCCCTTTTCTTCCCCATCCCCAAACCGTCACCCTCTTTCCTTTCATCCCCTTCCACTTTTGAAAATTTACCTACATATTTCAATAACTTTTTCTACACTATATACTAGCACTTCCCTTACATAATATAAAGGACAAAAGGTATGTTTTTATATGGTTTTCCATCTTAATTAGTAATTAGTTGTATATGTTAGGTTAGTTTTAAAATTCATATGTCATATGCACATGTATGTTGAGACACATAAGATTCTTATATATATGTACCTAAGTGTAGGAATACTTGGGTATAAGAGTAGAATACATGAGTACATATACCATATGGATACATGTGAGATACTTATGTGTGAATTTTAGTAAAATATATGGTATAAGTGTAGGTATATATATAGATAAGTGTAGAAGAACACATATATATGTTGGAAGATTCTTATACAAGAGTATTTTTTATGAACATAACCAAAAATAAGGAGTATACTAAGTACACATACATATAACTTACTAATTAAGCCCATAAGATGCAAAAATATGGATTTTATGAAGATTTCTTAAGGGAGTATAGAAGGCATACGAAAATACATATACCAACATATGTATATACGGGTATATGTACGAGTATAAGTACATGTATAAGTATACTAGTATACATACAAGTGTATTAGAAGTATATATACACATAATATACGTCTAGAATATATAAGAATATAAGTAAATTACAACATAGTTACTTAAATTACTAAAAGATAGTATAGTAAAATAATAAAATATACAATATGTACAAATGTATACATATATGAGCCGAACTTACTTTAAGCCCATAACACATACCTCAATTTGAGTTAGCCTTATTTAGGTACATATAATAATAATAATTATGTAAAATCATCTCAATATAAGAATTTAAGGGTTAATTAAATCATTAAGTACTAAAATAAGATATAAAAAAAATATAGACAATAAGAATATTCAAGCTTCAACAATTAAAATTTCAATAAATTTAATCCATATCATAAAGCATAGGTCTTAACGTCCAAAATAGACATCACCATGTGAACGTACGCTTAAAAATGATGAAAAACGACTATAAGCCTGTAAATATCGGAGATAAAATGAAAAAATTACACGCGACTAAAAATGTAAGATAAAACTAAATAGAATAAGTAAGATAACTAAGTAATAGACCTGTAAACTGATAATAAGGAGAAATAAATAACTAAATACATATAAGTTTTACTATCACAACTTACAAATATACAAATATAGTTACTATTGATCCCACTAAAGTATGATATACCATGTACACGCCATACTTGGGTCATATTGGGAAACTAGACAAACTACAATAGACTTTTAGTTAACTAAGGAGTTTGGTTTCTCAGAATACTTATAAGTTTTACTATCTTTTAGGCGTTTTAATATCGAGTTCTAAAAACCCCAAAGGCTTAGAGAATGAGCAATAATCTAGGTGAGAGAGTTCTAATGACCTGTTACTTGTTTGTGCATGTTACTTATATGATGCTTTGTAGCTTGTTGTTGCCTATATGTTTGAATGACTGTTTTGCTTATATACCATCATCTGTATGATCACTTTTTTTAAAATTGATAAATAAATATTTGACTAGAATAGCTGGTTCTATTCATTGCATGTTTATGGCTCAGTAAATGTATGGATGGAGAGTACTAGCTTTGTAAAATTTTGAGGAAAGTATTTTTTTTTTTTTTTTTTAGAAAAAGCTTTTCTAATCTTAAACATATTTTGTACGATTTTGATAAGGATTTGCAGTGCTAAAAATAATATTTTATCACTAAGGCAAAACTAGTATGGATCTCTAATTGATAGTGAGAGGACTCGCTTTATTGTGCCGGTAAGGCCTTAAATAATTTCAGTTATGAGAGGACTCACACGTTTGTGCTTGAAGAGCTTTGGATGGTAGATAGTCCTAGTTTAAGATCCACCTATTCGGATTAGAAGTCTTTTCTCGATTAGGGTAATAGTCGCGTGTTACCTAAGGGTAGAGGGGTAGTACCCCTAGGTAGCCTCATATGAATAAGCTGAGGTGCTTTGTGTGTTAAGTACAAGGGATAATCGAAGTATAAATGACGTAATTCTATACCTTCCATAGTTCTGGACTCCTATGGATATGTGGCTTGTATTCATCTCGCTTGTATTCATTTTGTGTGTAGATAGCTTACATGTGTGTTAATAACGTTTGACAACTTGCTTGAATGGTAGTGGTGAGGAACGAACTCACTAAGTTATTTTATGCTCATTCCCCCTTAGTTTCTTTTGCAGGTTTACTTACGTTGGGATTAGGATAAGTCTTGAATGCCGAGTGTAAGGTAAGGATAAGTATGTTAGGATTAGAATTAGCTAAGATCTTTCTAGGTGATACATAACATCCTTTGTAGAAAATATTTGTATGTTAAAATTCCATATAATTAAATTTTATTGTAATTTTATAAAGTTGATATATCCTGTCTTATTATTTGGTAGGGGTATCGATTCTCTATGATTCTGAGGAACTATAAGATATCGGACATCCATATTTAATTATATTTTACAATAAATTAATTATTTAAAAAGTAGTAACTTTAATGATAAATCATTTAAAGTCTTGTAATCTCTAACTTGCAAGGCGATTTCCATATCATGGGTGCACATGTGACATGGAAATTTTCAAGCAATCCTATTAGGCCCCCTTTAGGGTCTTGACAACTTGATGAACAATTGTATGTAGTAGAGATCCTAAGATTACCTTGGTATGCTGATATAATTAATTACCTAGTTAGTAAAATCATACCATACAGTTTCTCATTTCAAAAGAAAAAGAAGTTTTTACATGACATGAAATTTTATTTCTGGGATGAACCGTATCTTTTTAATAGCTATACTGACTAAGGAATTAAATGTTGTGTGCTTAAAATAGAATAGCTTAGTATAATTCAACACTGTCATTCTAAAGAAGCAGGAGGCCACTTTGGTGTAGAAAGAACTGCAGCTAAAATTGTCTTATGGATTTTATTGCCCTAGTTTGTTTAGTGATTACAGGAATTATGTTATGTCTTATACTCAATGCTAAAGGTCCGGGAATATTTCTAGGAGACATAAATTACCACAAAAAAAAATATTCTAGTAATTTAGCTTTTTTATGCATGAGGAATAGACTTCATGGGCCCTTTCTTTTTATCTTTTTCGAAAAAATATATACTTCTGGTAATAGATTATGTTTCGAAATGGGTAAAAGCAGTAGGTTTACAAACTAACGATGCCAGAATGGTCAATAAAATTTTTTAAAAAGAACATTTTTTCTAGGTTTGGAGTACCTAAGGCTATTATAAGTGTTAGGGGGTCGCATTTTTGTAATAGGCAATTTCAAAAACTATTAACAAAATATGGAGTCACTCATAAACTTATCACCCCGTATCATCCACAAACTTGTGGGTAAGCTGAGGTTTCCAAGAGGGAGATAAAGCGTATCCTAAAAAAGACTATCAATGCATCTAGGAAAGACTGATCTCTAAAACTCAATGATGCATTATGGGCCTATAGGATAACTTTTAAAACCCCTATAGAAATGTCCCCATACAAAATTATTTATGGTAAATCATATTACCTACTTATAAAGCTTGAGCACAAGGCCTATTAGGCCATAAAATACCTTAATTTTGATTTACAAGCTATAGGTGAAAAGCAATTTGCTGTAATTAAACCAGCTGGACGAGATTAGAGAAGAAGCTTATGAAAACGCTTGGATCTACAAGGAGAGAGCCAATCGGCGATGGCATGATAGGATCTTTCAACAGTGAAAGTTCATGCCTGGCTAGAAAGTGTTATTATACAACTCTCGATTGAAATTGTTCCCAAGTAAGTTAAAATCTCGATGATCTATACCATTTGAAATAGCTAATGTTTTTCCTTATGGTATAGTTGAGTTAAAGGTAGGAGACAATCGTACTTTCAACGTAAATAGTCATCTCCTCAAACATTAATTTGAAGGAGAAAACATGGATAGTGACACCACTATGGTGGTGAGAGAGGACCTACAATAAGATAGAAAAAGTCGAGCTAGCGACTATAAACTAACCACTTCATAGGAAGCAACCCATGTCTAACCAAATTTAATTTTTTATTATTATTATTCTTTTTATTTATTATTAGTCAATTTTTTTATTTATAAAAAAAAAAAAAAGAGAAAAGCGCAAAATTTGAATTCAAAGCCAACACCTAAGGTTGCTAACCTATTAGTCGGCTTAGCCATATACGCTGGCAATGTACGCTGTCGACTTATAGATGTAAGTGCCAGTGTATGGTGCTTTTAAAAGCACGTCCATCGGTTTTCTCTCTCTCCTCACTCATTTTTTTTCTCCTAAATTCTCTCTCTAGATTTCTCTTGAACTCTCCCTCTCCCACACACCTACAACCTCACAACCTCATATACTCACTCTCTTTACTTCTTTTTATACACGTTTCCATTCTTCTTTACAGATCTATGATTTTGCATCTACCATGCTGCCTAAGAAGATGTAATCGAGAAAGAAATAAAAGACGGTAGTCGCTTCATCATCCAGAAGTTCGGGTAGCAATCTACTCTTACATCAAGAGTATGCTAGGGAGCGAAGGAGGAAGCTACAACGGATGACATTCATGAATCAGCAATATCTGGATTGGACTATTTTGTAAGAGTATGAAATGGACAACAGAATCCAACAGACGGTTCCTGATAAAACATGGCTTTGGTTATTTGAGGTAAATGAACCTACTTATAGAAAGGTAGCCATTGATTTTGTATCTACTTTGCAATTGGAGAGAAGTGGGTGTATGTCTACTTTTACATTTTAGGTTTATGGAGAAATTCATGTCATTGAATTAAGTCAAATTGGCTATTTTCTAGGTCTATATGAGGAGGAGGAAGTCAATTTACCTAACTCTTGGCCTAGTGATATGTTTGCTGAGCGATTTTGGTTTCAATTGATTCATCCTAAGCGAGATGATTTTGTACCTTCAAAGTTGCTCGCCACGACTTTCTTAGCAGTGGAGTACAAGCTACTCTACCATATCCTTACTCATACTCTCAGTTGTAAGAAGACCAGCCATAGTAAGGTAACTAGTTTCAATATGTTTTATCTATACAATATGATTTCTAGATATCATATAGATTTGGGAGTAGAGATAGCAAATTTTATCTATAGGCAAATTGATGATACCAAGATACAGGTTATCTTTTATGGTGGGTATATTACTATATTATTGAAGAGTATGGGGCTTTTTCATGAGCCAGAAAGGGACAATGGTATCTTATGTAAACATACTTCTGCTACACCATTTAGAGGTTGGAGATTGGTCAAGATAAATAATAGGCCCCATCTTATTGATGAAGAGGATATTCTTAAAAATCCTCCCCCTGTTGCTAGAGCATCTCCTTCATCTCATCCTCCAAATAGCAGTTATAAACAATTGAGTACTGAAATTAGAGAAGTCCGGGATGAAATTAGGAAAGAAAGGAAGAAGAATAAGAAGTTCTGAACTACTTTGTTGAATATGTTGAAGTTTGCTATCTCATGTTTTCAACCAACAATTGTAGAGCAATTCCATTATGAGACTTCTAGTGCCAAGAGTAGCAGTACTAACAAAGACAATTAGATATTTACGTGCTTTTCTAATGTTTTATTTTATTTTCATTTTTATTTTATTTTCTTCTCTTTTTCTTTTATTTAGTTGTTTAGCTATTTTTGTTCAATACCCATCTATTTAGGTAACTTTTGATCATTAGCTCTACTATGTACTTTTTAGTACACTTTTATGCTATCTTTGCTATTTCATGTTTCTTTGTATTTGATGAGATAGGTCAAATATGAATTCTATGATAGCAATGATCTTATGCTTGGAATTTTTATTATTGCTGAAAGTTTGAATCCAAGAGAGTACCAGTTTTTCATTTCTTATTGCTGCGAATTTTTATCTCCTCTTGCATATTGAATAGAAGACAATGTAGATATTGTCTATCCTACAATGGGGGAAGGAATTATAGGAAATGAAAATATCAATTTTGATGTTGGTTTTTGTTTACAAATAGTTATACTTTCCTATCAGCTTAAATTTTACTTGCTCTTAAATTTCTGGTTTTGAATCTAGAGATTATACAAAGAAATTATTGATAGCATCTAATTGTGATTTGAATAATTGACACACTAAAGTGCCCTACTCACCAATGTTATGATTTTTGTACTCAGTTAAAATTAATTAGTCAATTCCTTATGAACCTAATTTACCTAAGTTTTTAGCCTTAGAATTTGAAATTTAAAAGTCAAACGAGTCTTTAAGTGAAAAGTAAACAGGTTCACTTTTATGCAAGGTTAATTAGTATATGGTCTTTTTAGTTGTTCTAACGGCACTTTAACACTTAGTGAAAGAGGTAAGTAAAGCTTTGAACTTAGTGATTCCTATAAAAGAAGTTTGAAAAATTTTAGTAAGCATTCAAAAAATGATGAAATGAGAGCCTTTATTCCAATAACTCAAGAAATTGAGTTAAGAGTATCTTAACTTGAATATTAAAGTGAGGAAGAGTTTGTAAGAGTCCCTTTAAAACCTGGACACTTAGGTGATGAGCTTGAGATGTGCCGACTCAATGTACTCACTATAACGAGAAGGGCAGAAAGGCAAAAGTCCAGTATCTAAACTAGAAAAAAAAAAAAGGGAATGGAAAATGGAAATTTGAATGCAATTCAAGAAATCAATTAAGGCTTGTAATAAAAAAGAAGAAAATCTAGGGATAGAGCAGATACCATATGCTTTCACTACTTTATTAATTTGTTTGTCAGAATAATTAGAGGGATAATATGTTTGCTAACAGTTGTGAAGTTTAAATGGGTATTTTTCCTTTTAAGACTGAGTATTTTCTTTTAAAATAGAAATCTTAGGTCAAACGCTTGGATTAAAATTTGTTTTCTCTAGAACAGCTGATTAATTTCAATTGTAGTACTCTAATCATGTATTTTGAATTGGTTAGAGCAGTAGGCATTATAAATTAGTGAGTCTGAAAATGTGAAATATCAAATGTCTTAAATTAGCAATTGGAAAATTTGTAATTTTCAATGATAGATTTCTTTAGTTCTATTTATTTTTCTTGAGAAGAAACAAAAGTTCAAGTGTGGGAGAGTTGATAAAGGCATATTTTTCGTGTTTTAAAAGTGCAAATTAAGATAGAATTATTATAAATTTTATAGAAATCATTAAAAATTAGTACTTAATTATTTTTATTTAGACATTTCAGGAATTAGAGAATTCAAAAGTAGAATTATGAATGATTTAGACCAATTTTAAGCAAATAAACGATGTTCGTATCAATGCATGCAAATGGGAATTAAAGGTAGCTGTCTTACAACTTACAAGCTTGCACCGCTAACCTTTGATGGCTACACTACCAACCTTCATGAAAAAAGAAACTTCACGCGAGCCAACCCTAATTTTTAATATAAATAGCATATGTTTCATCATTTAAGGGACTCGAAGACATACTTTTCCTTAGACAATAAGAATTGTAGAATAGTTTTTAGATAGTTTTTAAAGAATTCTTTGAGAGAAGCGCTTTGATCATTACGAGGATTTTGCTTTTGCTATGGAGACCAAGATTGAAGTTGTAATTGAAGATTATCTCTTCCCAATACAAAATTGGTGACATCTATTTCAATTATTTTTATGCAATTCTATGAATTACTTATGCTTTCAATTATGAATTTCCTCACAATTTCAATCAATATTTATGTTTTTGTTTTCAAATCCATGGCTAACTAAAATTATTTGTAAGAATTGATGAAACCCTAGATAGTTAAGATGATGATTGTGTTCATGTTATAAGATTAAGAGATATATGGATTAAGAGATATATAGATGATTCATGATTGCAATTTCTATGATTTTGATTATAATTGTTAAAAACCCTATTGATACAAAAGTTAATATAGGGTTTATTAGAAGTTCTTAGTTGATTTGATTAATTAATGTGGAAGCAGAGTTAATTGAATTAATTGGAAATTATTTAAAGGTCAATGCAATGTTCTGCAATTAATTATTCACTAAGACATTAGGAATAACTTATTTAGGATATTAGACAATCATAGTATCGGGAGATATGTGATTATAATTTAGAGTCCACTATTAATTAGAAAATACGAAAGCTGACTAATTAATTAGGGGTTTAAATCTTTAAGTTTTAAGATATAATAATTTCACTTGAATGATCATATAACTATTAATATATATAATATGATAACAATTTGATTTGCGTAATCTAGAGTAGATTCTATTTTTTTATAATTCTCAACTGATTGCTTAATTTTAGCTTTTTCATAATTATTTTCTTTTCAATAGTTTTAGAGTAATTATTAGATTAATTAATTTAATTTTAATTGCTTGAATATTGATAAGAACTGGTATATGATTAGTAATTTCTTAGTTTTTAAGGGATGGGCAACCTTACTTTTCTATATTACTTGATTATGACCCAGTATACTTGCTGGAGTATTTGCGATTTATTTTTATATATATAGTTTAAGCGAATCATTCAACATTCCTGCTTTATTGAAATTTGAGTTCTTACGTACGTCAATAAAATTGGATTAACAATGAATCGATAATAAGCTGCTCTTTTCCCAATAATTGAAGTTCAGTATCATGTGGAACTTGTTACGTTGTTCCCCTTTTTTTACTTGTACAGGTCCTACTTAGTAAACATCCGGAGTTCAGTATGAGTGCTTGAATAAGCTGTTAAAGCAAGGGAAGCTCGTATCTTACCATGGTTACTGTCGCGAAGAAGGAATCTAAGCTGTTGCCATTTTCTATATAATGGAGTTGTTACTATTGTATGTGGACAGCTGCTACAATTGAAGTTGAAGTGCTTCTTGGCCTCACTTGGTTGTAGTTGCTTGATTGGATAGCTTAGTGCTTGGTTCTCGATCACAACTACTTGTATCAAACTTCGCTCGATGGCTTTAAGTGAAATAACTCTCGTCCTGTTGCTGTTCTTCGGGTAAGAGCCTTATTTGTTGTCTTGGAATTCCACAACTTGAAGTAAAGCTTGGACATGCTGCTGTAAGTGTTGGTTCTCCACGCTAGGGCCTTCTTTTCGAGTACAGCAACTCTGTTGCTATTCTTTGTTCTACTACAGCTGATGTCACGCCACATTGAAGCTGCTTGGTTGCATGCTGATAACTTAAGTAAGCTCTTGATGTTGCTATTGTGTAGCTCTCGGAATTGCTTTTACTAGAGTGTTGCGGCTATTAAATTAAATGGAGCTACTATTGGTATGTTGGAGCACTAATCGAGCGTTTGGTTTAATCTGCTCCAACCCAAGTTCTACAGCTTGGATTATGATGGAGTTTGCATGCTGTAGTTGGTCAGCATGAAGAGCTACTATTGAAGAGCACCACTTGGGTGCGCAATTCTACAGTTGGAATGCACTATCCTGCTACTTGAAGTGAATGCTACTACTAATTGAGAATTGCTGCTATTACATGGAACTTAGTTATACTTAGTTCTCAACTGCATCAAGTTGTGCTAAACTCGAAATGAAATAGAAGCTATTTGGTTTTAGTAATTTGCTGCATTGTTCAATTAGGATGTGCTTGGTTGGTCTTGGCTTAATTGGCATTTGAGTTTGCTACTCTCCTCTGCTAGGAACTCAGTTGCAAGCCGTTGAAGAGATTGGTTTGCCCTACTGTTGTTTGTGTTCGATTTTGCTTGGTTTCAATAGCTACTCAAACTTGCAAAGGCATAGATCTATTATACAAAGCATGAAATTGATTTAGAGTGGATGCTTGGTTATGTTGTGGTTATGATTCACATAGGTGCTATTATAGTTCAATGAAGATACTCCATTTCATAGCTACTTGGCTTGGTTTGCTCTTCATCAAAACTTTTGAAGCTTGGATCTAGTTGCTGCTGTTATCTTCTAAATCAGTTCCTAGGTCCTATTATGTGCTTCACTTGGTTGCTGCTACTTTGGTATATTGTGTTTGGCAATTTAAACAATTAGCTGATGATCTTTTGATTAGAACTCCTAATTGTCAAATTAGCATCATATTTTCTAAGTGAAAGCTACTTAAAGAGCTCGGATCAGTAGATATCATGTTCATCAGTTGGAGTCTTAAAACCATAAAGTTTACTTCTCTTCTAAACATCCATAACATAAAAGCCTAACTAATCAAACCATTCAAAGCTCAGTTTGGCATCTTGCAAAAGTCATATTTTGGAAATAAAGATTAATGACATGTAATTGATAGGTCCTTAAGTTACCTAAACCATTCAAAACTAATCAACCAAGACTTGTCTATTTAGCAAATGGAATTTCACTGTACATATCAAAGGTACACCATCACCATCACCATCACCATCAAAGATCAAAAATCCTACTCTTTTTATTCATCAATAATGAAAGGATCATTTATACCCCAAACAAGTATTGCAGTAAATGACATCATAAGTTGTAATTGTGAAAATAAGGCATAGATAATTAGCTCACAAGTAAACTCTCTCTTTTTTTTTTTTTTTAAAGAAGTAGGGCTAGAGAAGGTAGAAAATTCAAGGAGGGTACATGAGTCTTCAATAGAGTTGCTTAAATCAGACTTTTGATCTTTTTTCTTAATATTAATGCAATTTACTAAAAAATTTGCATTTTTCATGATTTCTAAGCATTACAAACACCATAAAATGCATAAATGTACAGTAATTAAGTGGAGGTAAATGTGCAAATTTACACATTTATGAGTAGGTAGGGCACTTAAGTGATGCATGTTAGAGATTGAAGAACAAGATTTAGGACCTAATAGATGAAAGGTCAATGCAGCTAGACTTTATGAAAGCCCTAACTTCAAACATTAATAATAACCCCCTACCTAACCACGGTTCAGTTATTGGCATGATTTATGATCACTTCACCATCAACATGATTGATCTAAACAAGAAGCCCAAGATTTTTTAGTTCTACACTAGCAAGCAGGCCCCAAAGGCTAAGAGGTACACTTTCCACATACTAGTAGCACTAGGAAACTACAAAGCTGCCCCATTTAACTATCAGGCAATAAATCAAGAGAAGTCAAGTACTCTAGTGTAAGGGAGGGAAGGGGGAAATTACTCGATTTGGAAGGGTTTATCACCTAAGAAAAGAGCTTAAGAATAAGAGCACGTCGGAAGAGCTAAATAAAAAAACGACTGAACATGTGGAAGGGTTATCCACCTTTACCAAAATGATCCAATCAAGTGAGCACGAGATAATGGAACAACTCATTAAGACTCCGGTACAAATATCACTAATGGGTCTGTTAATGGCATCCAAACCACATAGAAAGGCTCTATTCCACACCTTGAGGGAGGTTAAGGTCCCTTATGAAATGCTAATTGAGAAAATGAGACTAATCACCAATTCCATCCTTACTATGGATCAAATTTCTTTTTCAACAGAAGAATTGGGAGAGGAAGGTAATTAACACACGATACCACTTTTTATAGTGTTAAGGAGTAATGACATGATTGTTACTAGAGTACTCATCGACAATGGATCATTGTTAAACGCCTGCCCACTCGTTACCCTAGATTTATTGGGTGTTGATACAACTGCAATTAGGCCCAATTCTACAACAGTTAAGGCCTTTGGCAAGTCTAGAAGAGAGATTATATGATAGATAGACTTACCCATGAATATTGACCCTCAGAACTTTAGTATCCGATTCTAGGTTCTAAACATTCTAAGATCTTTCAACTTACTCCTAGGAAGACCCTAGATTCATGCAATAGAGGGCATACCTTCAAGCTTACACCAAAAAGTAAAGTTTATCTTAAATGGCCAGGTGATTATGATTTTGGGAGATCAAGGCTCTAAGATTTACAAGGAAACGACCATACCCTATATAAGGAGTGAAGAGTAGGAGGAGTTTAGTTTGTAGATGTTCGAAGACGTGTGTATGATTACCAATCTTAATAGAGAAAAGAATGAGAAAGTAAAGTTAAGCCAGATTGGTACTTATGGCATTGGTTATAACCCAACTCCAGTAGAAGAATTTTAGAAGAAACAGGCGAGGGGCAAAAGAGGTGACAAATTCTACTATGCCCCAATGACCTTCCTACCACCAATCAAGACATTTACCTAAGTAGAGAGTCAAGCTCCGGAATCTACTGAAGAAGGATCAACAAGCTCATCTCATAAGATCCAGCACCATCTGAATAACTAGTTCTCTATTCTTGTAAAAGATTATAGGTCTTCCCTACGGTAAAGGGTGAACCATAGTTTAAGTATTTTTTGAGTTTTTCATTTCAATTGTCATCATTCCAAATGTATTAATGAATCTTTTCAACATTCAATGAATAAAATGTTAGTTCCTTTCCTTTGTTGTGTTTAAGTTCCCTCTTACTTAAATACACTCTTTTCTTTATATACTTTGCCCAAATCCAATACTTCAAATGAAAACCAAGGATACCTCATACAAGTAGACAATAAAAATATCGATATCACTTTTCAACCCTACTGGGTTAGTAGTCAAGAGTGATGTCGATGATCACAGTGATATGCAAGAGAAATGGAAAAAATATGAATTAGGTAGAATTTCCATCGACAAACCAATTGAAACAATTAACATGGGGGCCAAGGATAACCTTAAGAATTTGAAGATTAGAGAGAATTTAAAAGAGGAGCAAAAAGTAGGAATGACTATGCTGTTAACTGGGTATCAAGATATATTTATATGGTCTTATGAGGATATACCTGATTTAGAGCCGTCAATTATAGTTCATTGTCTACCTACACGAGAAGACATTAAGCCTAAAAAACAGAAGTTAAGAAGATTCCTACTTGACATCCTTTTGAAAATCAAGGAAGAAGTTAAGAAGCTACTTAAAGATGGTTTCATCGAGATATATGATTATCTAGAATGGGTAGCCAATATTGTTCTAGTGATGAAAAAGACTAGAAAGGTCAGAGTAAGTGTAGATTTTCGAGACTTTAATCAAGCAATGCCTGAGGACAACTTTCCTTTAGCCCATATCAATGTCTTGGTAGATAATACAACTGAAAATCATCCCTTCTCATTTATGGATGGTTTTTTGAGATGCAATCAAATTCAGATGTCCAAAGAAGACAAGACTAAGACAACCTTCATTATAACTTGGGGCACATTTTGCAACAAAGTGATGCCCTTGGGATTCAAGATTGCTGGGGCAACATACTAAAGAGCAATAGTTGCCATCTTTTACAATATGATGCATAAAGAAATAGAAGTATATATTAATGATATGATTGCGAAATCCAGAGAAAGGGGAGGATCACATAGGTAATTTAAGGAAGCTATTCGATAGATTAAGGAAGTTTTAGCTGAATTTGAACCTAGAATAGTATACCTTTGGAGTAACGTTAAGGAAATTGCTAAGCTTCATATGTAAACCCCTAAATTTTTTTACCTAACATCTAAAGAAAACTCTAGCGAGTTAGATATTCCTAAAAGTCGACAAGGCTAGTTAAAATGAAAACTTTAAGATAATAACCGAAGATTTAATTGCATATAAAATGTTTAGACCCTAAATGTATATAAACACTAGAGATTATACCCAAAAGTGATAAAACCCTAAAATTATAACTTTAAGAATATAAAAGTACTAGGTCACTATAATCTATTCTAATACCCTAATTACTAATATATCCTTAGTATCATAGTAAATCATTATCAAATAATCAAGATAATTTTCAATTATTCATACATGCATACAATACTAATTTAATTTACTAAAAAACTAAGATATTGCATTATAGATCACATCCATCTTCTAATCATATAACTAGGTTAGTATTTTATAGAGTTAAGTGTGTAGTTGATATTTATACTACATGTAGTTAATATTAACATACTAAATGGCATATTTTATGATAGTTATACTAAGTACCACACTAAATAATATATATAGGATATAAATACTTAGAGAGAGATCTCATTAACTATTCTTACGAACCATTTCAATAAACTCCATATTTTCTTTCATTTCCTTAATTTTCTTTCCAATTTTCCTTAATTACCTCATTATGTACACACAAATTACATTTAACTTTAAAGAGTTGACTAAGTCAACATTTGACCATGTCAAATATTAACCAAGTCAAAGGTTGACTAAGTCAACGTGTTGAAAAGTTAACAAATATGTCATTATCATCTAGAGTTTTCTTCTATTCTCTTAAACTTTCTACACATTCTTTTTTCCAATTTCACCCCCTTCTTGTCGTCCACTTTTTCTCCCCATCTAAACCCCACTTGTTTTCATTTTAAAACATAAATTAAGACAACACAAGACTCTTTTTTCCCCCATCTTCAAACCGTGAGCTTCCCTTTGCTTTGTCATCTTCAACTTTTCCCAATTTCACTTTCATAACTTTACTTACCATCACAAACCAATAACACATATATACTAGCTTTCCTTTTCATATTACAAGTAAGAGAAAGATATGATTATATTTGACTTTCTAGTTTAATAGTTAGTTAGTTTCAATTTTATATTGATGTAGAAAGCTTATATGATATGTACATATGTGTTGTTAAAGATAGAAACTCTTATACCATGCTTAGAAATGTATAAATACTTAGGTATATATATAGAAATAGCTATGTACATACAACAAGTGAGTACATGTGAAGTGTACATATGAGGGTTTTAGTGAAATCTTTAGTATAAGTGTAGAAAATCCTTAGATAAATGGAGAAGGAGCACATATACATATGTTTAGGTATGTGTATATAAGAATACACTTGATGAACACATGTATGGATACTCCTATACATGAGTACCCTTTATGTACATAACCAAAAAAGAAGAGTATACTAACTATAAATATATCTACCTTACTAAATAAGCTCTTAAAGTGCAAAAATATGGGTTTGGTAAATCTTTCTTAAGAAGGTATACTAAGCATACAAAAATACATATAAAAATATATATTTAACCGTATGTATATATGTACAAGTATAAATATAGTATATGTACAAGTATATGTATAAGTATACTAATATAAATACAAGTATTAGAAGTGTATGTAAACATAACCTATCTATATAATACATAAGAGTACAAGAATGAAGTATAGACATATGTAATTGATGACATAAGCACTGACATAAGTAATTGATAACATAAGGAAATAATATATATATATATATATATATATGTATACACATACATATGGGCCAAAACTTCTTTAAACCCTTAATACTCATCTTAAATTGAATGGACCTTATTTAAGCCCATAAATTAGTAATCACAATGTAAAATCATCTAAGTGTAAGAATTTAATGGTTAATTAAATCATTAAGTACTAAAATAAGATATAAAACTAAACAATAAGAATATTTAAGCTTCAATAGTTAAAATTTCAATAAATCTAATGTATATCGTAAAACACAAGTATTAATGTCCAAAACGGACATCATCGTGTGAATGTATGTCCAAAAACGATGAAAAATGACTAGAAACTTGTAAATATCAAAGATAGAATAAAAAAGTCATTTACGATTAGCGATAAAGATTAATTTGATATAAAAACTAATAGTAACCTAAGTAGAATTAAGTAGATGGATATCTAGAACCATTAATTAATTTAATTACTTATTATCATCTTTATTTTGTAATGGTTAGGTGATCCCGATGAGGGTTTGGATCTTCTGACTGATTATTACGATAAGCATGAGAAACGTCAAGGCTGAATGACTACTCTCGATGACTCTATAATTGTTTTGTGCTTGTAGTTGGTGTACTTAAATTGAATATTGATAACTTAATGCATGGAGGTTTGGGATATACATAGGCTTGATATTGATTAATTAATGTGAAAAATATTATTAAACATGATAATTGAAGATTTGATTATATGATTGAATGTTACATGATTTGGATGGTTTAATGATATTGATTGATCACTACCTAATTTGACTTAATTATATTTGGCTTATCTCAAATTAAAAAAGTCATGCATCAACCATGCAATGCATTTCTTATTCTAGTCATCACTTTACGCGAAAGTAAAGAGAGGCCATGCGGGAATTGTTTATATACATTGAATTAAAGTGTTTAGTATAGTGCACTCGTACAACATGACTTTACCTCGGCTCACGGGCTTACTAGGTGCTAGAGACGCCAACCGTCTGATTGAGGGTCGAGTCTAGAGACCCCTGTTGTATGGTTGAGTGTAGACTACGGAAGTCACCTCATTGTTAGACTTGGGATTTTGGTGTATTATCAAGTTTCTTAGAAATGGAAATGTATTTTACAAAATATGTAATTCAAATTATGGGTAAAAACCCAAATGCTAAAGCCTGGTTATGATTGGTGCTGATGTATCTTCAACCCTTATCTCGAAAGGCGTTAAAATCCGATATTATATGCAGCACCGGTTAACTGCATATATTGTTTAGCATGCTACGTATACATGCATTCATATGATTGTAATAATTTATTTAAAAACTTGGTTACCAGAATAGTACGACGGATAACTCACTAAGCTCTTATAGCTCACTCTCCAATAATTCTTCTCTTGTAGGTTGATAGATAATCAGACATGGGTTAAGAGCCAAGCGTTGAGACATTTTAGAGTTTGGAATTAGAGAGAAGTTGTTTAGTTCAAGTGAAACTTTAAATATAATACCACTTATGTACTTAGATTTTTCAACCTCATTAAGTTTGAACTTTTAAGTCTATATTACTTAATCTTATCATTTGGTAGGAGATATCGATTATCTGCGGTTCTAAGGAACTGTGGGATATCGGATATCCATAGTGATTTATATTTATATTTTACAATAAATTAATTACTTAAAAATCAGTAATCTTAGTGATTTATCGTTTAGAGTCTTGTAATCTCTAACTTTTAAGGCAATTTCCATATCATTGGTGCACACGTGATATGGAAATTTTCAAGCAATCCTACTAAGCCCCCCTTAAAGGTCTTGACATCATAATTAGTTAAAGGGGCATCGAAGTGGATCCTAATAAAGCTAAAAACCATAATTGATGTACCCCCTCTGCACACACTTAAGGAAATGAGAGATCCGTTGGGCTATTTAAATTACATAGTACGATTTATATCTCAACTAACAGATAAATGTTGCCCTTTGTTCAAGTTGTTGAAAAAGAATGTTAGTGCCAATTGGGGTGAAAAATGCAAAGAAGCCTTCATGAAACTTAAGGAATACCTCATGAATCCTTTAGGGCCGGTAGCCCCTAAACTTAGGAGGCAGTTGTTCTTATACCTTACTATACTACCTGAATCTATGAGATGTATGCTTAGCTAAAAAGATGAGAAAGGAAAAGAACAAGCTATTTATTATTTGAGCAAGAAATTTATAGAAAGGGATTAGAAATACTTAAAAATTGAAAGAACATGTAGTGCATTGGTTTGGGTTATGCACAAGCTTAAGCAATATACACTCTACTACCGGATCAAGTTGATTACACAAAATGACCCCTTGAAGTATTTGGTAGAAAAACCAACCCTAATAAGCAAAATCTCGAAATGGCACATGTTATTATCAAAATTTGATGTCATGTATTTGAACCAAAGTTTAGTTAAGGAATAGGCCTTGGCAGATCAACTAATAGAGAATCCCACTAAGGATACTCCCCAAGAAGTACGAGTTGGATTTCCTGATTAAAATATCTTAGTGGTTGAAAATGATTCTGATAGTGAAGTAGTTGAGAAGCCCTCAAATTGGAAGATGTTCTTTTATTGGAATTAGGGCAATACTGATATCCCTTGAAGGTACATAATTCCCAATGGCTATGAGACTCATTTTCCCATAAACTAACAATACTAGAATATAAGGCATGTATTATAGGACTTAAAATGGTGCTAGATAAGGAGATATAAGAATTAGAGGTATATGGAGATTCTTCACTAATCATTAGCTAAGCTCGGGATGAATATAAGACAAAGGACCCTAAATTAGTGCCTTACCATCAACACTTAGTCAAATTGGTAGATAGGTTTGAAGAGGTTACATTCACATACATATCAAAGACTCAGAACCAGTTTGCTGATGCTCTAACCACTTTGGCATCTATGATTCAAATATCTGGTGGAGTATAAATTTAGCTACTTAAGATTGAAGTCAAAGAAAAGCCTACTTTTTGCTTAGTAATTAAGAATACACATTATGAAAAACCTTGGTACTACAATATCCAAACATTCTTACAACAAGGTACATATCCTGATGAGGTTAAGAAAAAAGATAGGAAGATGATCAAAAGATTAGCTACCTAATACTTGATAAGTGAATCTACCTTGTACCAATGGTCGTTTGATGGTTTATTCCTACGATGTGTAAACGAAAGGGAAGCAGAGGTGTCAATGAGAGAAGTGTATGAGGGAGTATGTGATCCTTACATGAACGGCTACATACTCGCCAAGAAAATCATGAGACTGGGATACTATTGGTCGATTATGGAAGGAGATTGCATCAAACATGTTAAACACTGCCACTTATGCTAGGTTTATGCAAACAAAGTAAATGCTCTACTTCACGAATTATATACACTATCTGTACAGTAGCCATTTTCAATGTAAGGTATAGACATCATCGACCCAATAACTCTGAAGGTATGTAACAGTCATTGTTTCATACTAGTAGCTATTGATTATTTCAGTAAGTAGGTTAAAACCTCATCCTACTTGAGTGTTACCAAAGGGGTAGTGGTCAAGTTTATCAAGAGAGACATTCTAGCTCAGCATAGTACTCCAAAGACAATTATAATTGATAATGATATGAATCATAATAATAAACTCATGATAGAGTTGTGTCATCAGTTCAAAATCATACAAAAAAATTTCACTCCCTATCGACCTCAAATGATTAGGGTTATAAAAGTGGCCAATAAGAATATCAAAAGAATCATTAAAAAAATAGTGGTCACATATCGAGATTAGCATGAAGCATGAAATATTGCCATTCATACTTGATATCAGGCAAGTACACCTATCAATTTTAATATAGCGGATGTGAGTCCGAGTCGATCCCTCAGAAATTTCGAGTACTAATATTAATCTTAGCTCTATTATCTAACCGAAAAATTGCAATGAGTTGAATGAATTAAAAATACCGAAATTAACAAACTAAACTAATTATGAGACTTGATTAAGCAATTTAGAAAGCAATAAAACTAAGAACGACTTCAAGTATGCAATAACGTATTTAGGAATTATTTCCCCTAGTGTTTAACATATGATCGCTTAAAATATATTCAATTCAGTTTTTATTATTCTTGACTGAAGGGATTCATAATTAAAGTTAATACCTTTCTCAAGCATATTAACCCTAATCTTAAATTATTTACCGGAATCTCTTCACTTAATAATATAACTTAGGATTGCATTAATGTATAATGAATTCCCACACAAATAATTAACTTTCCGGAAGAAACATATATCTTATTTCTAAGTATACATGTAATTCTCTCCAATTATGGCAAGATCTAATTACACATGCAATTTCTCAATCATCATGCATAATATCATAAATTAATACTCTAGAATTATCAATCAACAATTAAACAACATAATTGAATCAAGAAAAGATAGAAACTTTATTGAAAATTATAATTCAACCCAAGAATCACATGAAACCCTAGGTTCCATAATCCTAAATACACGAATTCTAAGCTATCATAATGAATCTAAAAACGAATTCCATCAAAAACATAAAATAAAACATGAAAAACCCCTTTGATTGATGAACAATCTCTCCAATCTTGAAGTTGGTGTTGCTCTCGCCTTTTTCTTCTCCTTCTCCTCAAGTCTCTTCTATTCTCTCGTGTCTCGTTCGTCTTCCCTAATGTCTCCTTCCTTTCTTCTAACCCTTATATGTCCTTTTATGTATGTATTATAAGGATTCTGTTTTCGTCACCAGACACAGCCTGGGACATGGCCGTGTCCCCAAGTCGTGTAACTTTCTGACCTTAGCAAATTTTTCTGGATGGACACAACCTGGGGACATGGCCATGTCCCAGACTGTGTAACTTCAAAACTTCATAACTTCTTCATTTGAACTCCGATTTGAGTGAAACTTGATTCCTTTTTTTCGTTTTCGATCCTAGAATGCGTTCAAACCTTGAAATCAAAATTTTACTCAATTAAGTATCAATTTCTTTAAAGAAAACCAAAAATGTAAGGGAAATACTATAAAATCACCATGTAAAATATGTTTAAAATCAGAGTTATCAATACTCATGGCATATCAAACTTCTATTAGACCATCAATAAGAGCAACGCCTTATTCGTTATTATATGGGATGGAAGTCGTATTACCAGTAGAAGTCGAGATCCCATCTCTTAAAGTGTTGTCAGAAACTTAGTTAGATAAGGCTAATTAGATAAAGAAGTTCATCGAGCCATTGAATCTAATTGGTGAGAAAAGGTTGATAGCCTTGTATCACAATATGTGTTATCAACAATAAATGGCTAAAGCTTTTAACAAGAAAGTGTGGGCCCAAAATTTCAAAGAAGGAGACATGGTACTGAGGAAGACTCTACCCAATGTACAAGACTGTAAAGGAAAATTTGCTCCAAATTATGGAGGTCCTTATATTGTAAAGAGAGTGTTGCTTGGAGGGGCTTTGATTTTATCTTAGATGGGTGGTCTCGATTTGAAGGACCTTGTAAATGCTAATGCAGTAAAGTTGTACTACTCTTAAAGATCAATGAAATTTTTGCTTAGAGCATGAAATGTCATAAATCTTAATATTACCGTAGTTTTATTTTCATTTTCTATAAGAAAAGTTGGTATCTTTAGTGGATATTGACATTAGGTAACACCCTAACACTTTTCTCGCTCGGTTAAAGGTTTTATTCTTTCACCCCACCTACTCTATCCAACTAAACCTTACGCACCATAAGCAAGAGAGAAAATGAATACATGGTTTGGAACAATGACAACTGATAAAATTCTTCAAATTCTATAGTACGGTTCGTCTTCCCAAATAAAGGAGATTTGTTTCTATTTTTTAAGGTAAGGCCATATTCAGAAGAGCAATTATCTCGCAGCAGATGAGCACTACTCAATTGAGGATAAAAGCCTACAAGGGAAATCAGTTAAGACTTTAAGGATTCATGTGGGACTAGAAATCTAAGACATGACCTCTCTACTCAAATGACAACGACATTTCACACGTTAGGTCACTTTCTTTGAATTCGCCACTAAGCAAGACTTCATGTGCTCCATTTCAAGATCAAAATGAATTTCAAAAGGCCGAACTATTAGTTCTAATTGAACTTCTCAAGAAAAAGTTTGACTATTTAGGAGTTATCAATAAAGCTAAGTAAATGCTTCTATACTTTTAGCATAAAAATGAGTTAGTTTCTTTTAAGACATTACATTTGCATCAAGCATCCCCTTAGGGTGGTAGTTAATCTATTTAACTCTTATCCTCTCAGGTCTTAGCCAGCTCATAGAGCGCTATCTTGCCTTCCTTAGGTTTCCTATCAACTTATAGGGTACTTAACCTTTGATAAAACCTCAACTCGCTCATAGGGCGCCATCTTAATTCTCATCACTTGTAAGGTTCTAGCTAGCTAAAGGAGCATTATCCTATCTCACAATCTTTCTACGATTCTCACCAACTCAAGGAGCATTGTCCCATCTCACAATCTTTCTACAATTCTAACTAACTCAAGGAGCATTGTCCCATCTCAAATCTTGTTAAGGTTCTAGTCAACTCAAAGAGTGCTATCCCACCTTAATTGTCTTTTATGGTTCAAGCCAGCTCAAGGAGTGCTATCTTATCTCATATTCCCTTTAAGGTTTTAGCCAGTTCAAGGAACGCTATCCTGTGTCACATCTCTTTAAGGTTTTAACCAGCCCAAGGAGCACTTTACCTATTTGCCTATGTCAATCAGCTCAAAGAAGCATGACTAAGTTTTATATCGACTTCTTAGTTAGGGTTGTTAGTCCCTTAGAGATACTCCCACCTATGTCAGTTAACTCGTAAAAGCAATACTAGGTTTCATATCAATCTTTTAATTAGGGTTGTTAATCCCTTAGAGATGTTCTTACCAAAGTTAGTTAACTCAAATGAGCATGAATAGGTTTCATATTGACCTTTCAGTTAGGATTACTAGTCCTTTAGAGACACTATTGCCTAGGTCAGTCAGCTCAAAGGAGAACGACTAGGTCTCATATTGATCTTTTGGTTAGGGTTATTAGTCCCCTGGAGACTCTTCAACCTAAGTTAATTAGCTCAAAGGAACATGACTAGGTCTAGTATCAATCTTTTGATTAAGGCTACCAGTCCTCTAAAGATGCTCCCACCTAAGCTAGTTAACTTAGAGAAGCATAATCAAGTCTCAATTTTCCATTTAGGGTTCCTGCTAGCCCATAAAAGCGCTACCCTTTTTCAAGTATCTTGTAGGGTTCTTACTAGCCTATGGAGACTTTACCCTCTCTTAAGTATCTTATAAGGTTCTTTCCAACCTATTGAAGCGTTACTCTCTTTTAAGCATCTTTTAGGGATCTTATCAACCTATAGCTACCTTCCATTCAGTTTCACTTTAAGGTTTTAGCCAACTCCAAGAGTGTTATACACTTTTCGAAAACTCACCCTCATATTTGTCACTAAATTCATAGTGAATCAAGCCTAAGATAGCTAGCCAGTTGTAATACTTCTTAGAGCAATTTTATTCCCATTGCAAAAATAGTGTTTCTTTTCATCTTTGTGGTAAAGTTTTACTCAAACTTCACCACAAAGAGAACTTTACCACAAAGAGGGGCAGCTGTAAACACCCCATTTTTTCTCCCCTATAACTTAGTTTTTTTTTTTTTTTTTTAATATAGAGAAAGGGTCCCTTATAAAAATTGAAATATAAAAATTTTGTTTAGGTAAAAGTCATTTTTAGGGTACTTAAATTAGGATCATGGAATATATTTGGACCTTTTTCAGGCTTAAATTGATTTATTAATGAGTTTTGGTCCATTTTAGGTTTTAACTTTAGGATAAGTTTAGGTTTAGGATTTACTTTGTTTATTTATTTATTTATTTTAATTAAATTTGTTTATAAAAAAAAAAACTAGTTGATCAATTCACAACAAGACTAAAAGCCTTATCACGTAATTAGGCTAAATTAGCCCATGGTGTAAACCCTGCTACTTTAAGGGACATGCAATTAATTAAGAGTATTTCTTGATTATTTCCAAAGATCAACTAAACTAAGAACTAAAGTCTACATTTAGAAATTAAACCTAGTTTTTCAATTCAAGAACTTAATGTCAATAAAAAAAGAAAGGAAAAAAAAAACTTGAACATGAGAATAATGGATCCTAAATCATCCAAAACCCTTAACCCTAGGATAATTAAGAATTTGTGACCCTAAATGAATAATTGAAAATTTAATTTGAATAATTTTATTCAACTTTAGAAAACTATGAATTCCTTAGGAAGCAAATTATAATATACGAATTAAATTAAGAGCTAAACCCTAAAAGAATCACATATATAAGATAACTTCCTTATTTTCCTTATAAGCTACTTCACTTATGGATAGACAAATCAATCAATCACATTAAATAACCTATCAAATGAGATTAAGATCCACATATCACTTAATAACCTTTCAATAGCTTATGATAAGACAATTTCCTCATCTTACCATAACCTATACTACATATGGATAAGTTATACAACTACCTTATCTATTTAATTTTAAAATAAGTGATGAGACAAGGCCATACCCTTAGAAGACATAGCTTAGCTAGTTGAAAAGAGATGGAATGAGAGGCCAGACTTTGTCATTCAACCATCAATTCATTTGTCTTTCACATCTATTATTTTCCCCTTATTGCTTACATTATCTAATCATTATAAGGTAAGGCTTATGTATAAAATAGAAGATAACAAAAAGAGACTTTGTTGGATGTATAAACACACATAACACAACTGACACTCTCTCTCTCTCTCTCAAATCCTCTCATTTTTCATTCTCTTTTCATACACCTTAAACATACAAACATAAAAGAACATTAAGCCCTCCTTACCCTTACATTACACCATAGATACACCCATTCAAGGCACAAAGTGCCCTTCTTGCTACTCCATTTTAGTCCACCTAAAAGACCACTTTAGGAAACTTTAGGACACTTAAAAGACCAACCTTAAACATCAAATTTTTGGCAACATAAGGAGCTTGCAAAAAGGGAAAGGAAAACAAAGGACAAAAGAGGATACTAAGTGCATAACCACCTTTCATACTCATTTAGGAAAAGTAAGTTTTTAAATTTGAGTACTTTAGGATACCATGCCTAAGAGTTTATGTATTTTCATGAGGATATTAACATGTATATAAGGTGATATTATAGTTAGTTTACTTTAGGTGTTAAGCTTATGAATCTTTTACATGAAAGTTGGAATATGAGTATACTAGGTTTAGTATTATGTAAAATACATGCCTAACACTTAGAATGAAAGTTTGTGACTTGAGAAATTCATGAAAAATGTGTGTAGATGGTAGACAAACATGCTAGATGTGGTGTATTTGTAGTGTATTTAGGTGTTACTTTTACTTCTATTTGGTTTTATATGCTTAAATCTAGATTTAGGTAAAGGAAAAACCACTACATGATATTTTTATGAGGAAATCAATTCTTTGAGATGTAAACTAAGGTGTAGCACTTATGATAAGTATGTGATCTATAATTTCTACTTAGTATTTTAGCTAAATAATCTTCCCATGGAGAAGAAGTTAAGTTGGAGTTAAAATATAAGTAGTGTAGGCTCTTCATTTATCAATTAAACTTAAGAAATTGAGGAAACAATTGAAGAAATCAAGTTAGAAGCCCATGAACCTAAATCGACCAGATCTAGAACCACAAGAAAACCCACTTAAAAATTCAATAAAAAAAAAAGCGAAAAGACTAATCAATGCAAGTATGATAGGTGTTAAAAGCCTAAAACTCAAAATTGAGCCTAAAACATTCAAAACAAGCTTAGAACTCTTAGTTGGGCCCTCAAGAAATTCTAACCAACACCTTAGCCATCCAAGAAAAGTTGTTTTGAGACCTATAAGAAGTCCACATAAAACTTACTAAGCCCTACAAAGTCACAAACTTTAGTTTGAACAAAAAAATAAGCCCATTTGACCACATAAGCCCACATAAGAGTCCAAGGAAATTTTGATAGCACCAAGGTCATGAGAGAAGGATAGAAATCTAACCTTGAAGGATTTTTTAAGCTTAGAATAAATTCTTAAGCCTAAGCTCAAAAGATTTCATAAGATAACAAAAAGCCCCACAACTAAACTAAGCCCATAAGAGCACCAAACATTAAGGAACCCCCCTACTATTCTGACCCATGGATAGAATTGTGGGTCCTATCTCAAAAATCTAACTACACCACATTAAAGTAAACTTGAAAATGATGGAAATTGACTATAAGATCATAAAAATAAAATTTAAAATGAGAAAATTATACGCGATTAAAGTTTTAGTACAACTAGGAAGAATATGAAAACTAAGTTAAAAATAGAACTTAAAAGATTTTAGGTTAGCCTACTAATCTTATTTTAATTTCTTATAATATCATATTTGTGATATTTAAGGAACCCTATTGTTGGAGATGACCTACCCCCGGACTACTACAACTGATCAGCTATGGCTAAGTAAGTGATTTCTAATAACCTCATGCTTGGTTTTGTTTGTAGTATAAATGTACTTAAACTTATATAATGAACATCAATGCTTATGAGATATGAGAAATGCCATGTGTATGATATTATGATTAAATTCCATGATTTGATAATCAGATAATAATCGAAAGTGTTTGTGATGATAGTTATGTATAATTATATGGAATGAACTTTTCTAATCACAATGAAAACTAGATTAAGTAATTATTTGATTAAGGAATCCAATGAGTCATGCATTTCTCATGATTACATCATAACTATACCAACTGCCACCACATGCGGAAGGTAGGAAGGGGCTTATAGGAGCGGGGGCTCTTATAGGGATTAGGCAATGGTTATGCCATTTCTATATTATTGAGTCTCTATCTTAGCTATCGAGCTCACCAGGTGCTAAGGGACACTAACCATTAGCGAAGGGTCATATCTTATGACTTCTACTTAAGGTATGTGATGTGAATTGCAAAGGTCATCACATCGCTAGACCTGGGAATTTTGACTTAAAGTTTGATTTTCTTTTTTTAAAAATGAAAGCATATTTTCCATATGAAAAGTAAAGTTGTTTGTAATATGTATAAGTTTGAGATGTTTTGAGCACGTTGGTGTAAGTGAAATAAAAACCTAGGTGCTAAAACCTAGTTGATGGTTTGTGTTGATTAATTATCTCTAACCTCAACTACAGGGGGTGTAATACATGCAGTTCTTAGGTCACTGCATGTATTGTTTGGCATTCGGAATGTTCATGCATTCATATAATTGTGCATTTTATAAAATTGTTGTGTGGCATGACAAGGGGATTAACTCATTAAGCGTAAACTTACACCCCGATAGATTTCTTTTGATGTAAGATCATCTCTTCATCCATCCAAGCTGAATATTGCTTAAGGTAAGTCTCATATTGGGATGGGGCCATGTGATTAAGAGAGTGAAAAGAGGAGTTTATAATGTAGCCAATAGTTGTTTATTTCTTTTGGTTAGCTAAATTTTTGTAAATATACAGACTTTTATGGACTTTCGATGTACTATATTATTTTGTCGTAGAATTCTAAGTTCTATGCTTTATTTTTTTGGTAAATTATGAAGTTAGTTAGTAATTTCAGATAATATGCCTGATATTACTTATCTATATACCCAATGGTAACATAGAATAGAAGGAGCTTTGTGTGTCATGTGGAAAGCCTACAATTAGCAAAAGGGTTTATTGTAGACCTTTGTATGGTACACGGCAATCTATCACAACAACAATACTATTTAGGTCATGATATATGGCAAGCCCAAGCCTAAATGCACATAAGTGCTTGGGAATTTCATTTTCAATGGGTGTGTAGACACATGGGTTTATACATAACCCATATTCATCTCCTTCCTAGGTCACAAGAGATTTGAACAAAAAGTAAAAGAATCTAACTTTTAAGAACTCGAACCCAAAAGCAAATTTGATTAAGTTGTTATTATTTTCAATAGATTTCATAGAATCATGATTAAATAATTATCAAAAATTACGAATCTAAGAGTGATAATGTTAAATCCGTTAAATTGGAGATTTGTAGAGATTTAAATCTAGATCGAATTTTATCTAAATGTATTTGAAATCAGTTGGAAGATTTTATCTCAAATTCTATATATAAGGATTGAATAGCGAAGGAATTTTAAGGAATCTTTTCTTCACCGAAAATACGCAACTATTACCTTCCATTACTAACCATGCCTCCATTGTAGTAACTAATAAACACTACACCCCAATCCTTATCCTCATCTATAATTTACACAACAGACCTAAACCACCCAATCTCAAGCAAACACTGACCACGCATGACCTATAATCCACCTTAAGACACCCTTGAGCATAGTCCTCACCCATTGTACAATAAGCACAACATACGCCAAACACTACACCTTCCCTCTCATAACCCATCCTTACGATACTGTAGCATACATCCATGATCGATGCACCATATAGCCACTACCCATCATACCCCCTCACCCTCACTATTACGTAACACTAACATTACCAACTACACACGATGCCACAGCTCCTAATCATACCATCAACACACACCTCACTCTCTACCCAAACACTTTACATATGACCCCCAATCTCTCTTCGTTGCCCATGACTTGAATGTTATTCTAACCCTTATCGTAACTCCAATACATACAAACCTAAACACACATTGCCGCTTGCCAACTTAAACCTTAATCACAACAACCAATGCTTGTTATTGTCTACAACCCAACAACTCAACCTTTCTTCTATAACTAACGCACTATAGAACCCAACACGAGTTTGACTCAACCTCTTCACTATCATATTCCATGCCCCATTGTAACCAAATTGAATCCCAACGATAGCCCTTGTCACGGCTACCAACCCAACAACACCTATGACCAATTGCTCTCTCTACTCGACCCAAACACCCATAACACAACACTAAGCACATCATCACCACCACCATCGCTACCAATTGTAGAAACATCCTGAACAACCACCATTGGCCATGGCGTCAGTCCTATGCCCCCATTTTCTAATCAAATTAGAATGAAAGAGTCGATTCCCACTTGAAAGACAATCTAGAAACACTTAAATCAAAGCTTCTAATCGCTGCCTCCTTAAACCCAATCGTACCCCGACCCAATCATTATCTAATCAGTTCTAACCCAACCCACTATTAGGTCTAACCCACTTGCAAATTGTAAGCTTAAGTCCAACCTTTTTCTTTGCTTTTTATTTATTTTATTTGTTTGGTTAGCTTTTTATTTGCAAATAAAAAGTAAAAAAAAAATGCCTTTTAATAAAGTGTGTTTTTTAAGCCTTCTAGGAAATTTTTTTTAAATAAAAAGGATAGTTAAGAAATGTGTTTTATTAACTAGAATTTTTTTTTTTCAAAAAGAAAAATTAATCAAACCTTTCTAAAATTTAGGACCCTTTTTTCTAGAATTTTAAGAAAAAAAAAATCTAACTTAGGGCCATTTTAGATTTTTTTTTTTTTACTAAAAAATGAATGGATTAAAAATGTAAATTGGGTTGATTTTCAAAATTAAAACGAACCAACTCACTAATATTTTCGCAGAATGAACTACGAACGTTAAATCCTGACTAGTGAGTATGTAAACATCTTTAGGGTAATATAAAATTTGTAAAAACTTTATTTTTTTCATTTTTTGTAAATTATAACTCAAATTCCCTATTTTTTTTTTTCTTGTAAAATAAATCTAATTTCATTTATTTACTAATAAGTGAACTTTGTTTTTTTAAAGAAAGGTAATTTTAAAAACTAAACCTAATTTTAGAAAATTAATAGTAGTACTCGTTAGAGTTTAATAGGTAGCCCCCGAATTTAGAAATCACTAGCTTTTATTAAAATCAATTTTATCAAAGATTGATAGCTAAATTATAATCAATTTACCTAATTTATTACAATTTAATTCTTTTTTCAATTTAAAAAAAAAAAAAAGAAAACTGGAATCTTCCATATTCCTTCCTCAAGGGTTAATATTGAATAGGTTAAGGGTTTAGTATTAACCCAAAAAATAGAGAATAAAATAAAATAAAACTGAAAAATTAAGCTTAATAGTAGTGAAAAAGAACCTTGCTCTTCTGAGGGACTAAGGTTGAGCCTTACAAACATAGTAACTTAACTAAATTAGAAGAAATATCAAAGGAAGAATCAAATAATGCGTTTAGTAGCTTTTATGCTAGATAAGGCTAGAGATTAAATCAAAAGATATAGATGAGATGCTTAATTAGTATAAACTGAGGATATACATCTAAGAGTGTTCATTTTGGAACTTTACAACTAGCCTAGTTTAAGGGATAATTTAGAAGATAAATTAGAAGCTAAACCAAAGGATGTTCGAGATAAACACTTCCTTAAAGAAAGACTTTAACCAATAAGCCTTAACTCTAAATAAGAATAAATAAGTTCATATTCAACATATAGTTTGTTGATAGTTAGTTTTTTCTCAACTTACACTCGTCCTTTCGTCAACCGAGAAATCGAGTAATCGAATTTCTCGACATTCCTACTCTTTAGACACTTGGCAATTATACCGAGTAAAAGAAAATCTCTGGTTTGAATTCAAATCTATAGCGCGAATAGTTATTATAAGTACGATTATATTTTACAACTGTTTGCTATCCCTACATATCAGAAGAGATGTCAAGTCAAGAGTGCTTCACGTATCTTAACAGTTACCTCGGCAACTGCCTTAGACACAACAACTGTCTATAAATACCGGAAAGAAACTTAGTAAGAACTCTGGAACACTTCTCATTCTCATACTTACTATATTAAATCACCAATCTAAGTTAAGCATCGGAGTGGCTGCACTAAATTGGCTCTGATATTAAGTATTTTTACTCTCTTTTGTAAGACTATATCTTGACCCTAAAATTCACCAACAACATTTGGTGCCATCTATTTTTCTCTAAACATGACTACATGGCTAGAATTAGAATGATACGAAGTGTAGGTGTTGGTACTTCTTCCCAACAATGTAAAGGAAGGAGTCGACCTGCTAATGAATAACGATTGGCTTGACTCGAATAACTCTGTCTTAATTTAGCTAAAGAAAATTCCAAGCTAAACAAAAAACACGATCAAATCCTTGACCTTCTCCATAAAAGTTTTCACCTGAATTAAGAAAAAGAGCATGGTGATGATGATGCCAACAGTACCGACGATTCCATTTATTCACCTGAATTGCCAAAAATGCAAGCTAAGGTTCCAGTATGACCCATAGCTCCTACTTTCAAAAAGATTGATAAGGGTAAGCAATCGCAAGACATGCACCATACAGGACCCTCGTATGTCAGTGCATTCGTTTCAATGACCAAACAATTCCAAATCAAGAAAAGTCCTTTTGTCCTAGAGATTTTGGAGGAAGTAATATCTCGGTACATCAAGCTGCCTCAATTTGAAACATATGATGGGACAAAAGACCCCGAAGACCACTTAGAGTACTACCGAACACTGGCTAAGTTGAATGGTTTAAGCGGTGCGGTGGCTTATCAAACTTTTCCCTTAACCTTGAGGAATGTAGCCAACACATTGTTCAAACACCTCAAACTAAATACCATATCATGTTTTGATGAACTAGTATATGTGATCCTTCAACACTTCCTTGATAATAAGCTTCCTGTTAAGGACTCTTCAATCCTAAACACCATCAAACAAAAGTCTGATGAGTCAATCATGGATTATTTAGCTAGATTCATGGCCGAGATGGTCCAAATCCTAGAACTAGATACAAGTGTGGCCCTCAACGCCGTAATCAATGGAGTTAAGCCTCATGGAGACTTTTTTCAATTCTCTTACAAAGAATAAGCTGAAAACTTTTGTTGAGTTTAAGCCTAAAGCCACCTCATACATCCGACAAAAAGACAACATACAGGTACAGCGAGAAGTTGATCAAAGCAGAGGAGATGGAAAGAATGAAAAAATGGAAAAATGCCAAGGACAAACTTCATACTAACAACGACGACAGCTCAGACGCCGAGAGGAAGAGACCAAGGACCCTAACATTCACATCTCACATACTTGTCAATCGTCCAATCTCAAATATTTTGATGGAGGTCCGTGGAGAGAGAAATGTCTGCCAATAGTCGAAAAGAATGCAAAGAAATCCATTAAGAAGAAATTCGAACAAGTACTGTGACTTCCACTATGATAAGGGTCACAATATGGATGAGTGCATTCAACTCAAGAATGCAATTAAAGATGTAATATAACGTGGGCACCTGCGCAAATTTTTGGTGCATGATGCCGAGAGAATCGAAAGACCATCTTAGAGGAGAAGAGAGGAACACAAAGATGATACTCGGTTAACAATGGCCGTGAGAGATGCAAGGGATGTTAATCCCAACGGAGCACCTAACAAAGTAATTAATACAATTGTCAATGGACCTAGTATAGGCCAATTGAATTCTTCAAACTTAGTTAATGCCAGGAATTACGTTTGCAATATTCACGGAAAGAAAGTCAGAATTGATAATACAATATCTTTCGGGGAAGAGGATTTTGAGGGCATATAAAGGCTGTACGACGATGCACTTGTCATCAACATGAGAGTAGCCAACTTTGAAGTCAAGAAGATTCTCATTGACACAGGAAATTCAGCTGATATCATTTTTCAACATGCTTTCTATTAAATGAGGCCCAAGATCAAAGCACAACTGCAATCTTACAAGTATAACCTCTATGCCTTCAATAATCAACCCGTCCAAGTTGTTGGAGTTATCTCTTTGTCAATAGAGATCAACGATGACAAGCATATTATTGAGGACAAAGTGGATTTTCTTGTTGTCAAATGTTGGTCCCCTTACAACATGATAATGGGACAACCATGCCAACATTTATTCAACATTGTCCCCTCAATGACACATCTAAAAGCTAAGTTTTCCACTCTTACGAGGGTTGGTATGTGTAGAGGGGATCAGCAATTGGCACACTTTTTATATATAAGGGCTTTGAGGCGAAAGGAAGCATTTCAGGTTGAGACTTGCTCGGAAAGCAAGTCAATCAACATAGAGAATGCTGAGAATGATACAAAGGAATTTCCTTTGGGAAACGATCTCGAGAAGACGACAAGGATAGGAAAACCTATGTCAGCTAATGTCTAGTAAAGTTTGATTGACTTCCTGCAAGCCAATGCTGACGTATTTGCATGGTCACCATCGGATATGTCCGATATTATGACAAACGTTACGGTGCATAAGCTCCAAATTGACTTGAATGTAAAAAAAGAGACATTTTGCACCAAAAAAACAAGCGGCAATAGAAGAGGAGGTCCAGAAATTGTTGACGGCAAGATTCATTCAAGAAGAGCCTTATCCGACTTGGCTAGCAAATTATGTGCTAGTCAAGAAGTCTAACAGCAAATGGCGAATGTGCATAGACTTCATGGATCTCAATAAGGCCTATCCTAAGGACTGTTTCCCACTACCAAAAATCGATCAGATGGTAGATACAATCGCAAGACATGCATTGCTTTTTTTTATGGATGCTTTCTCCAGTTACAATCAAATCAGGATAGATAAGGCCAATGAAGTCTATACATCTTTTGTTACCAATTTTGAAATGTACTGTTATAAGGTAATGCCCTTCGGGTTGAAGAACGCTAGTGCCACATATTAGATATTAGTAACGAAGATGTTCAAATCTTATATCCATAAGAATGTTGAAGTATATGTGGATAACATGATTGTGAAGAGCATGAAGGAAGATCATCATCTCACTGATCTGGAGGAGACATTTGCCGCATTGAGAAGATATAGCATTAAAATAAACCCACAGAAATGCATTTTTGGCACAACATCAGGAAAATTTCTCGGGTATATGGTCATATAATGAGGCATTGAAGCCAATCTTAGAAAGATTGAAGCCAGAAAGAATATGAAGTCACCTCGCATGGTCAAGGAGGTGTAGGAACTTATTGGGCGAATTGCTGCCCTCAATAGATTCGTATCGAGAAGTGCGGATAGGTGTACAGAATTCTTCAAAAATTTGAAGAATCTAAAGGAATTCAACTGGACTGACGACTGCGAAAGAGCTTTTAATGAGCTCAAAGAATTTCTTGCATTGCCCCCGATACTCTCGACACCTATTCTTGGAGAAAATTTATACCTATATCTGTCGGTCAGCTGCTAAGCACTTTCCTTTGTGTTGGTCCAAATTAGCGGCAAAGATCATTAACCCGTTTATTACATAAGTCATGTTTTGTAAGGGTTAGGGCTTCGATACATAAAGATAGAAAAATTTGTATTGGCAGTGGTTCTCTCGATAAGAAAATTAAAGTCGTACTTTAAAGCTCACTAGATTATTATCCTCACTAATCAACCGTTGCGGCAAGCATTGCAAAGACCTGATTCTTTGGGGAGGATGATGAAATATGCCTTGGAGCTTAGTGCCCATGATGTACAATATAAACCTAGAACGGCACTAAAGGCTTAAATACTAGCGGATTTTCTGGCTAAATTCACCAAAGACGAAGACTGTGTGGAGATTGCCAAGAAACCTATTTGGTTTCTTTATGTCGATGGTTCTTCAACACGAGAAGGGAGTGGTATAGGCCTGGTTCTCCAAGGCCCCCATAATGTGAAAGTTCATTACACTCTGAAATTTGGATTCCCAACCAGTAACAATGAAGTAGAGTATGAAGCTTTAATTACTAGATTGAAATTAGCTAAAGGAATTGGTGCCAAGAAACTCGAAGTGTTCTCTGATTCCCAGCTAATGGTAAATCAGGTCACTAGAAGTTATGCGACAAGAGAAGAAGAGATGAGCAAGTACCTATTGATGGTACAAATGCTCGTAGAAGAATTCCTATCTTTCTCGATTCACAAAATTCTAAGAAGTAAGAATATTGCTACTGACAAGCTATCAAAGTTAGCTAACATGGCATTCCCTCAGCTGAACAAGAAACTTTTCGTCGAATTTCTCTCGTAGAAAAGCTTATCCAATCTCTTGCAAAGTTATGAGTTAGGTCCCTGCCCAAAAGAAGAATCATGGATGAATCCCTTAGTGAATTATCTAAAAGAAGATTCTATCCCCGACAACAAAAAGGAGGCGCGAAGATTGACTTACTAGGCTGCAAACTACACGTTGATCGATGGTCAGCTATACAAGCGTAACATATCCCAACCTTATCTTCGATGCCTTTCCCCAAGGCATATCTGAACTCCATGGTGGCATATGCAGCAAGCATGTGAAGACACAAACATTGTATATTAAAGCACTACGACTCGGCTATTATTGGCTAACTATGAAAGAAGATGTGAAGGATGTTGTCCAGCAGTGTCCTCAATGCCAGAAGCACGAGTTGTCGAGTAAAGCACTTGCAAGTGAATTATGTAGCCTAACCAGTTCTTAGCCTTTCGCCCAATAGGGGCTAGATATTCTCGGACCCTTTCCCAACTCTACTACCTAGTGACAATTCATCATTGTCACCGTAGACTACTTTATTAAGTGGGATGAGGCCGAAGCTGTAGCAAAAATCACTGAGCAGAAAGTGAATGCTTTCATCTTCAACTCCATCATATCTAGATTTGGAGTTCCCTACACAATACTTACAGATAATGGCCTATAGTTTAATAACAACAAGTTCTAAACATTTTTCCAAAAGCATGGCATTCAGCTGAACTATACGTCTGTAGCATACCTTTAGACAAATGGATAAGTCGAAGCCATAAATAAGATCATACTGCACAACCTGAAGTGAAAAGTGGATCAAGTCAGGGTGGAGTAGGCCGACAAACTACCAAACGTCCTATGGGGATATAGAACCACTCACAGAACCTCAATGGGAAAGACACCATTTAAGTTGGCCTACGGCACTTAAGCCGTGTTGCTGATTGAGTTAGACTTGCCTAATCTTCATACACATAATTTTGATGTTATGCTTAATCAAATCGGATTGATAGCGAATTTAGACACTATTGAGGATCCAAGACATTGCAAAAGCCAAGGTTACAATATACCATCATAGAGCAGTAAGATACTACAATAAAAAAGTGAAGCGCAAGGTTTTCCAACCTAGAGATTTGGTCTGCCGTAAGATGGAAGCACTAGGTGCGTGAGCAAATTAGGGAAAGCTTGACGTGAATTAAGAGGATCCTGTCAAGATCCAGGAAGTCATTGGTGAAAGGGCCTATCGACTAGAAAGGTTGGATAGATCCATCATCCTGCGAGCTTAGAACGCCGAGAATCTGAAATTTTATTTCAATTATGTTGAATGATATCTGCCGTCACTCATTTGGTGGCAACCAATGTGCTTTTAAGATGTATTTATGACAGTTATATATTTGATGTCTTTGTGATTTGGCTATAATTACTGAATGAACGAGTTATAGGCTGCATGGCAAACGAATTGATCTAAGTTCTAGCCTGACGCAATAGAAGAACTATACAAATTAACTATACGACTAAGTAATGCGGCTAGTCTACACCTCAAATGGTTAACGGACAGTATAAAAATTAGCGTGTGAAATAAAACATGTCGAGCAAAAATTGGCATGTGAAATAAAACATGCCGAGCAACAATGGGCATGTAAAATAAAACATGCCGAGAAAAAATGGGCATGTGAAATAAAACATGCCTAGAAACGATAGACTTGTGAAATGAAACAGGTCGAAGGATAGCAGGGCATGTGAATTAAAACATGCCAAGAAATAAATGAAAAGAATTAAAGCATTCCGATAATTGAGAGCACAAAGCAACATGCATAAACCAAACAAACTGTGAAAACTCAATTACACAAAATTCACATACACTTGGCATTGCCTTGATTATATTCTAGTGATTAATTACAGGAGAATGCAATATGCCAATACAACAAGTCTTACAACCTATTCTCAGATTCAACAGAAGCGATTCTAAATCTTTTGTTGGGGCTTCCTCAGCAGTTAGTTTCTCGAAGGGGGTAACTTCCTCAGCTTGAGCTTCATTATCACTTTGATCTATACTTTCGGTACCCATCTCATCGCCTTTATCTTCGTCGGCACTACTAACTTTGTCATTGACATCAGTAAAGTCGAGATACGAGAGATCATAATCGAGATGAAGCTTCAAGATCTCTTCCCTTGCCGCTTAAACCCCCCTCTAACAACTTCTTGCGTAGAAGCCTCTCGTATTACCAACTTGGAGTGACTATATCAAGAGCTTCTTCAATTGAAGGTCCCTTCTTCATAGCCTCCTGCAATTTAGCCATACAGCTCTACAAGTTCAAGTTGTTTGTCTCTAACTCCTTTATCTACATCCTAAGCTTATCTTCATCATCGCTCATTGTGTAAATAGTCCGACCCAAGCCCTAGCACTCTTCCTTTTGCTTCTACAGTTCCTCCTTCAAGCTTTCAGACTCTTTGTACTATTGTTCCATTTTGGCCTTTAAGCTAGAGATTTCATCGACGGCGAGATCTTGTGACAATTTCTCGGCAACCAGTTCCTCCTTAAGCCCTCTTACCTCCATCTCAACCCTAATCCTCGCATTCTCGATTGTAGCAACTTGGGCCTTTGATGCATTGTATGTATCCTCAATTTTCTGCAACAAATTCAGTTATTATAATTAAGAATAATTAGATATTATATAGATATAGCAGAAGATATTACCTTCTTTGCATCTCTATAGGCCTAATCTAAAGCCGTAAGGATGTGGCTACTTATCTGGAAAAAGAAAATGTGTTAATTATCCAAAGGAGCTAGAGAAAGAAAATGTTTATAGATACTTACATCATACAATTTGGCCATGGCATGGGCCTTATTACAACTACTGACCCTATTGACATCCTTCTTGGCGATATCTTTGTCTTTCAGAAGAATGACTCCTTCCATTAAAGCTAAAGATTTCATCTTATCTCCCAAGGTCGAGTCAGTGTCCAAAATCTGATGGCTCTAACAAGGGATGAAGTACTCACCAACCTTTCTGTTTGGCAAGAATTGGACACTACTGATGCCGAAAGCTTTAGCACGCATTGCTTCCTTTGCCTATTCGTCTAAGCCCTTGGATTTCTTGACAGGCAGTTGGTCGACAAGTTCCTTTCCTAGTATTTTTTCACCACTTGGAGCTATCGTAATCACCTGCGCTGAGTCTTCTACGGTAATTGCATTTTCATCCTACTCATCAAGGTATGTCTCTCAACTTTCACTATACCTCGACTTGATGGTAATTTGAATAATCATGAACGAAGGCTCCTCAGAACGAACCTCGATCGGTTATATATTCTCATTCTCCCTTACTCTCTCGGCAGGATGAGGATCTGTACAATTGTATGCTTTATTGCAACCTCCTTCGATGGTCTCTTTGCAACAGCAAGCCGTGTGGTAGTTATAGAGGTGGTCCCCCTCTTATCAGCCTTGAACTTGTTAGTCTTGGCCTAAGCAAGCAGCTTTATAGGATCCACCTCTCTAGCACCCATATCTACAAGACAAGTAAATCAATTAATAAAAACAGGGAAAAAAATATGAAAGTACATTTTCCGTGCCGAGCAAGGTTTAAAGGTCACTATTCTCCCCCAAAGTCTCTAGAATGACTTTCCTTATGGCTATATTTGGCATGGTGGCAACACATTAGCATATCTTCTTTTTCAGAAAATATTGGTTCGCTATTTTCATAACACCATATAATTCTCTTAGCGTCTCAGAATAACATTTTGTTTCTCCTTCTCTCCTGAATCTTCTTCGCTACTATTGCATCATTCTACATTAAATCTACATCCTTTGTATGTATCAGCTTAGTCCATTGGGTCCAAAAGTCCAAGTTCTCATTAGACACTATTGACACGAACTTATCATGCCACTTGTGAATCTTGGATTCTAACCCGTCCATGAACTTACGCCTATGCCTTGCAGTAGCAAAATATCACCTGTTAGGCTGCCTTCGGATGGTGAAGAAAAATCTAAACAACCGAGGCATAGCCCTATCCTCAACCTCTTCACATACTATCTCAAAAGCCGTTAAAAGTCGATATGTGTTGGGCGAGAACATACTTGACACGACTCTAAAGTAGTTGAAGAAGCCTTAAACAAAAGCCGAGAAAGGGAAGCGCAGCTCAAAATCCAAATACTTTAAGTATATATGGAACTCGCGCTCCCATGAAAAGCATACTCTCTTCATCTCTCGGCCTCCTCAAGTTCCATGTTCCAGGAAGATCTCACCAGTACTGATTGTACTTTGTGACGAGAACTATGTTGATGAAACTGGCGGTTCCATCAAGAGAGTCACGAAAGTAGGCTATTGTATTGTACAAATACCTTACTGACGACCTCCCTTCCTTATCCTCAAGATAATTATACATAGGAAGCTCGTTAATCCAAGCAAGTTTATCCCACCTTACCACCACACTATCTGCCGAATCGCCCGAAGAACACACCGCCTCACTCCTACTTTGGCGGGGAAGAGTGGCCTCAGTTTTCGTTGCCTCAAAATTGGACAAAACAAGTCGATGAGCAACTTTGTGAACCTTACTTGAACAATTGTACAAAATGAAATAATAGAAGTCGAAGAGTGAGATTCTAAAGATTTGAAAATGAATGAAAATTTTAGGTGTAACCAAAGAAGTAAAACTTGATTGTGAATAGTACCTTATATATGGATGATCCGTTCTTGTAACTGCAAATCTACTCTTTAAAGTATTGATGCACTGATATGATATTCTCGCGGATTGTTGACGCATGTCTCGTAACAAAAATCTAGCAACTGAAAACTTTCTGACAGTTATTAAGCCTGCAACAAAATGATAACTTAGGTGACAAATGTTGTACCTATAGCTTTTTGGCTTCCCGAATGGGTAAGAAATTTGGAATGGTGACATTTCGGCTAAGATATGATCCATCCTACTTCTCATGTTACCCAACATAAATTCAAAGAACCCCTACTTGGCCTCTACTACAATATATATATACATAACTCCCTTTGTCGTCTATTCAAACACGGGAGTTGAGAGGCAAATGTTGATAGTTAGTTTTCACTCAACTTACACTTGTCCTTTCGTTGGCCAAGAAGCCGGGTAATTGAATCTCTCGACATTCTTACTCTTTAGACACTCGGCTATTATGCTGAGTAGAAGAAACGTTCCTGGTTTAAATTCAAATCTATAGCGAACAGTTATTATAAGCACGGTTATAATTTACAACCACTTGCTATTCCTACATATGAAGGGAGATGTTAAGTCAAGAGTGCTCCACGTGTCTTAACAATTACCTCAGCAACTGCCTTAGACACAACTGTTGTCTATAAATACCGGAAAGAAACTTAGTAAGAACTCTAGAACACTTCTCATTCTCTTACTTACTATACTAAATCACCAATTTAACTTAGACATCGAAGTAGTCGCATCGGACTGGCCCTAATACCAAGTATTTTTACTCTTTTTTGCAGGACTATTTCCTAACCCCAAAATTCACCAACAACATAGTTGACTTTGGTGCTTTCATCTCTCTTAGGTGATATAGGAAAAAGGAGACACATTCTAGGAGCATAGGCTTGAGATCACCACCAAGTCTAGGTAAGTGGGTATTTATATGCTTAAAATAGATTTATATCTACTCATTTTGATATGAGTTTACTAACTCATTTTGCTATGATTGAGCTTAGTTGCAAGTTTTCATATGTTGAATGATGAGCTATGTGATGCTACCTTCTATATATGTGATATTAACTTAAACATGTTCTAACTATGGAATCAATTACTATGGTTGTGATGCTAATTTACTATGTGACACTTACTAGGACATGATCTAACTTGATGAAGAATTAGGGACTAACTCTACCTCTTAAGATATTCATTTAAGTGAACTCGATAATAAGGTTTCTAAACAAAAAGATAAAATAATAAAGTAAAGGCTAAGTAGATCAAATAATACATATTTAGCTAAGAAAATCGTGTAGTTGTTCTGATACATGATTTAATGTTTTCATGGCATGACATGAAAAAGGTTTACAAGTCAAGTTTTACTTGGAAAGCTGGGTTTTCTTTGAGCAAACAACTTGATTTACAAAAATTGAGTTTTTGATCATACAAAGTTGCATTGTTTGGGTCCTTATTATAGCCTTAGGCTGTGTTTTGGCTACTCATTGTAACCCTAGGCAAAGCTTCGTATCCCTACTCTCTGGTATCTCCTTATTACCTTAAGCTAGGTTAAGATACCAGTATTGGTGCAAGACATGTACATATGTATGGGATATATTATTAACATTGACTTCTTAGCTGGGGTATAACATAATATATCTTTAATAATAACGTACTAGTGCCATCATGGTATTAGATTATGTTTATATTTATTATTTTTTTATCCACTCTTACTTAGCTTCTAATAAACCGAGTGGATAATTAGTCTTATTCTCAAGTAAGTAAGAAGCTTATACAGTACATTACCACCATAAGGGGGGAAAGACTTTAAGAGCATTAATTAAGGCCAGTTCTTTGAAAAGGAGTAATTAGCTATGAAGTTTATCATTAGATTCAAGGATATTGCTATATAAGAACATCTTAGAGTCATGTCGTAAAGATTTCATATAAAAGTTGACATTGTAAAAGTAAAGTCCTTAGATGGATTATGTATTGTAAAGGAAAATAAAATGTGATTCTTTGGGTGTAATCCTCTTATCTAAGTTTTCACTGTGATTTACTATGTTAATAAAGTGAAGTTTTAGAAGTTTTATGTGCCTTAATCGTCCCTTATTGGCTACAATGCATGGCCAATTAAATCTTAAGTCTCATATAACTTAGTTTCAGTTAAGGCTCTTGATCCAGGTAGTTAACAAATCACAATCAAATAAGACATATCATAAAATAGTTTAGTTAAGATCAGAGACACATAAGCAACCACGTAATTAAACTACTTACAAGTATAATAAAGTATAATCTTAAACCTCTTAGTACTATGAAAAAATACTTCAAAATACAGTTACATATTGATCCCAAGCTTATATAGACTCCCAATTGCTTACTTAGGTGTAGTTTGATGTGTATCTTCACTATGAGTTCATATATTATAAATAAATTTTAGTAGTTATATGAGTATAATATATACTATTATTTTGTATCTTAGTTCATTAACTTAAGTTTAGGGTTTTATTATACTTAGACATTTGGGTTCTTAAGTCAATTAACATAAATTCATCTCTAACTATACTTTTATTCATCCCTTGATTTATCCTTAAATATAATTTACTCAAGAATCTTTAAAAACACTCTCTAACCTTTATCTTTGACTATACTTTTATTCATCTCTTGATTTATCCTTAAATACAATTTACTCAAGAATCCTTAAAAACTCTCTAGCCTATCTCTTGAATCTAACATAACCATATTTTCATACATACTAAATCTCTAATTTAGCTTCTAAATGCATTTTTAATATAGCATTTACTTATAGCTTTTGATCTATTGATTTAGCATGTAATCACATTCTTAGTCAATTCTCTACAACTTCCACTCACATTGATTCAAGACTAGAATCAAACACTCTCCACAATCCTAATCTCAATTTTTGTTCAAAATAACCCTCACTTCATCATATCATTTAAGTAATCTTCAAATTATATATTATTAGAATTTCACCACCAAATATCCCATACTTAAATCCAACACTTCCAACATTCAAGATTCATTCCCATAACATTATTCAACACCAAATTAGGATATAAATCAACCAAAATCATATTCTATATATAATCCTTGAAAAACTATCAATTGTATTTTTTGAAAATAGTAATTAAATAAGATTTAGGGACCTAAAAATAAAAAAAAATAATTTTTATGAAAAACTCTTCATAAAAATTTCATATATATATTATAAGTAATTCATGTAAAGATTTTGAGATTGAAACAACAACATTAAGGGTTTTAAAAACTAAATTGAAAACCATTCAATTTTAATAATTTCATAAGGGCGGTATATTTAGGCTTATAATTGCAATAAAATAACATTTTTTTCTAGAATTTACATGCAAAAATACTTAGAAAACAATTTTTTAAGAAAATTTAGTATTTTTATTAAAATCAGTAAAATTGGGATGAAAATTTAGACTCACTAACAAATCAAGCTTCGGCCACTAACAGCCAAAGGGGATGTGTCGACCCTCTTAGATGTTGCTTCTCCACCCTAATGGCGATGGTGGTGGTGGTTTACTTCCAAGAGTTGCTTAACCCTTCAAACCTCTAATCCCCTAATTCCTTAAAATTCTTCTAAGCTTTTCTTTAAGATTTGCTATTTTTCCTATATCCTAAAGTCGTTAAAATAAATCATAGAAAGAGTGTTTGGATTAAATATGTAAGGTTAGGTTGGTTAGATTATTCTTAAACCTAGGAATGTCCATTTTTCCTAGTTAACTCTAGGTGTCACTAAACTTTACTTTTTAAGCCTAACTACACATTTTAGATTGCCACACCTAATTCTTAAGTTTCCTAATTACCACCTTATTTTTTTTTATTTTTAAATTTTTTTTCTATAATTATTTTAATATATTTCAAGTATTCTAGGTAATTACAAGTATATTTTTATATACATAAAATTACATTTAGCATAAATAAATACTTTTAAATATTATTTTATGTCATTTTATAATTTTTAATATCCATATAATTTATTTTTAATAGCTTGTTAATTATTGGAATTCGTTTTACATGTTTCTGATAAATAACGAATAATATATTTATATTTAACAAATACATCATTTTAGTATCTTAAATCCAAACACGCTGGGTCACTTTTACTAATTTTTCTAGTTTCACCATAAAGTTTGAGTTTAATTAGATAACTTTCATGATCACTCTAAATTTTATGTAATGTTTTCGAACTAACCAATTGTGAGACTTACATAGCATAGCCACATCTAAATAAAGGCTAAGCTCAGTATGCATTGTTGATGTATGTCACATCTAGCATAAAGTAGAGTCTCATAGGTTTTGCTTACCACATGTGTTGAAATGTTAAAGAAAATTAATTTTATAAGGAAAAACAAACTATAGACTATTGTAATTTAATTATATGAATATAGGCCTATCAATGGGATAGATTATGCTCAGTTCTTAACCTTCAAAAAAGAAGAAGAAGAAGAAGAAGAAGAGTAGTGAATAAGAGAGTACTTCCTAATATTCATCATTGATTTCATAGTAAATGGAAAAATTAACAAGACTTAATGATAATTGATGGTAACTAAGATGTATTATTAATGTAACTGTAAAATCAATGATAAATAAAAATGGTAAAACTAATGCAATTTAATGCTAAAATTTAAGAGGAAAATGTACTATTGATGACAATTGTAAAGTTAATGACAAATGAAAATTTGAGAAATGTGACTATAGCTAATATTATTATAATTTAATGGTATGAATATTATTCTCTAAATGTAATGGATAGGTTTGATTTGCCCCTCTTTCGATGTTGTATAATAGTGGCCCAAAAGGAAAAAGAAATGAGAATGATGAAAGGTTAGAAATTTTGAATTTTCATTTTATATGTAAAAAACAATAAATAATAATATGCTTAATATATGTCATCTTTTTTATTATGAATAAATAAATTAGTAAATTATTTTATCTATCTATCTTTGTAAAAACAACTGTAATTTATAATTGGAAAAACATATGACTTAGAAAAAAAGCTAATGTAAAACGTACTTTCAATAAAAATGGTTTTATTGATATTTAATTTCTTATTTATATTTTAAAATAGTTCATTTACATCATCAAAATCGTTCTTATTTTGTCTAAATTGAGTGTAACACATGTTTATTAGTCCTTAAAAAAATTAAATAAATACCAATTATATAAAGTTAATTACCTAAATACCATCATAAAAGTACATCTAAAAAATATGCTTTTACAACAATATACACATGTTGTATATCAAACATAAGACTTTCTTTTTGAGCAGTTGAAAACTATATCTAAAATATGCAATTTTTAACTACCTCAAAAGTATGCCACATGTTATAATTGTAAATACATATATTATCACAAAATCGCATTCAAAACATGTGATTTTGCGACGTAGTACTATTATTGCAAAATCACATGTTTTAAATGCAAGTTTTAATTATACCGAAACAAATATCATATTTATAACATGCAACATTTGTATATTGTTGTAAAATCGTACCTTAAAATGGTGTTTATGTAACATTTTTTATATAGTTTATATTTATGTAATTTTTTTTCTAATTGTATTGGTAAACATACAAAAACCACTATTGAAATTATTTTTCTTTGACTTATGCAGGATGGAGTTGCAAAGAAAATTGTAATTCCTTATTGGTTATTATTTAGATTGATAAACCACAAGTTGTAACTCTTGAGCCATTACTTCTATCATAATTTTGACAACATGCATATTACTTTGATATATATGGTATGGAGTTTACGTTACCATTAGCTCAACAATTTTCATATGACATAATATTACCTTGTGGGGCCAATTGGTCTTATCTAAGAAAACCATAATTGGTTAAATTATTAGTATTCTTCATGTGTGTTGTCCTTTTATTATTCACTAGCAATAAAAACTTGATGTATATATAATTTATGTGAGATATCTTTCCATAAATTTAATTAACATGCGATATTAGCTAACATATTTTTCTTTTTTCTTTTGATGGTTTTTACTATCAAATTATACTAATAAGTTGTATATACCAAAATTTACTATTTTAAATACATTTTCACAAAAATGGGTATGGAGTTAATATAATAATAAAAATGTTTATAAATTGGTTATTAAAAGAAAATCATAAGACATTTGAGTTGATACTATAAAAGTTGGGATTTGGTTTGATCACATGTATACATTTGTGTCTTATGTTATTCATTACTTTAGAAGAGTGATGTGAAACGACACATAGCAAATGATTAAGTTAAGAGAGAAAATGGTAGGAAGGAAGGAAGAGAGAGTTGTTCTCAAGGGACTTAAATGCATGTGTGACAAGTGGAAGTGTTTGATAGCATCAACCTACAATTTTTAGGGAAAAACATTATACTTTTCATCCTGAATGCAATTTAATCTTTAATGGTAACAAACTGATAGCATTTCTCTCAATCCCTTAACGCTTAAAATGAGGAAAGATTTTAAGTATTTATAAAGTTTGGCTGGATTCTTAAATGGACTCCTCTCAATTCTAGATCCATTAAAGACCTTTTCTTAAATGCATGAACCTCCTCAAAAAAGGTTGAAAACAAATAGATCATGCAAAAGTCCTTATTTCAAGCCTATCATACTAATTTCCCTCACATCATCCTAAGATCCATGAACTCGGCTCTTTGCCCTAATAACTTTAACTTAAATAGTCAAAACCTAGATCATGACTTAGCTTAAAACCTAAAAATCAAATTTAGCTCTCTACAAATGCTATATAATTTTTTACTTGTTTTACTTATATTAACTCTTTTATTTTTTTCGAAAGTAAATGATTCAAATATTATACTTACTACATAAAAAGCATTATTGAAATCCTCTAGGTTGCTTCAATAGTGTAATCAACTTGGAACACTTGTAATTTATGATCAATTATTAAGAAGCCAAGACCAATGAAGGACTATGCTGCTTTTATATTTTGTTATATTTCTTTTCTTTTTTCGTCTAAAAAAAAGGGGATTCTTATAATAAAAAACATATACACATGGTAAAAAGTGTACAAATATATGTTTTTAGTAGTGACACAAGTAAGTCATAAACATTATAAAAACACATGCAAGAAAAAAGATAACATTATTAGTAATTGAAACAAGTGACGAATATTGTGATTAACATCTTGTTGACTTATTGCATGAATCATTATGTGTAATGTTCATAATTTATTTTATGGCATTTCCCATCTATCTTGTCACAAACATAAACCATATCCTTAGAATTACCTAGTAAAACAGAGACTAATACATGATACAACTTTTAGGTGATAAGTATATTACAAGTCCGCTATATTTATATGAAAAGCCTATTAAACTAATGTAAGTATTCTATGTATAATCATACATCATATGAAATACTTAAAAATGGACTTAGTTGTTTTTAACACAAACATAAATAACATACATAGTTAGCTTGAAGTATAAAGGACTAAGTGAATTTTCATACAAAATTAAAGTTAAATGATTCAATTGAATGTATAAAGTATTTGATTTGACTTCTCTCACAATTTAGCATATTATTCCTGATATTTTAGAAGACAATGTGAAACACTTACTAAATTATATAAATCAAATGGTTCGATAAGTTATCATGATGGTAAAAAGCCTAACCTAAAGCCATGCATGAAAAAACTTCACGTTGCAAATAATAGTATAGTGCAAAATTTCAATTACATTATTTCGAACTTAAGACAACCCTAATTAGCTAAATTCTTAGCATGCTCCGTTTTGTATGATCCATTTGCCTCAGTAGTGTTAACATGATTTATCAGCTTAGTACTATTCTATTTTATGGTTTTCCACAATTTTGTTACACTTATTGGTTATAAATACCAAATTTACCTTTTAAAATACTTTCTCATGAAAATAGGCATTGAAATTAAAGGGGGAAAAAAAAAAGATCTAATGGTTGTTACATTCAGTTTTAATAAAGAAAATATATAATTTCTATTTGAACTTTGACATTGTATTTTATAATTGTATACCCTTTTACCAGTACTTATCTATGCTTTTCGATTCATTCTATTTTTTTTTTCCTAATAATAATTTCAAATACTAAATTCATAAACATATGTCCTTGATATCCTTTAGCTTTCACATTAGTAAAACTGAGTTGGATCACTCAATAGACAACTAAGGATTATACTCCTTTTACCTTTTCCTTTTCTATTTTCCTTAAAGGATAATTATATTTTATTTTAAAGGAGAGAAGATTCGAATTTAATCCATTTTATTAAGAAATCAATATTCATATCACTAAATTATAAAAAATTTAATCATAAAATGGTATTGTTATTAATATAAATAAGTAATGAATACATGAAATGGTCTATTAATTGACTTCCGTTTGTACAATATTTATACAATATATCATTTTTGGATTACCTATTTGATAAGTCAAAATTAGCTTATTTATGCTCGTCTTGAAAAGACTAAAATTTTTATTTTACTTTTAAAGATTAAATCTAAGAGAAATTCTTAAAACTAATCTTAGGTTTGAGACATGAGAATGGACTTGAAATTGATACACAATTATGAGTTTTATTCTTTTTTCCATGTTCATAAAAATTTTTAGAAAGCAAAAGAGTTTATTTGAAATTGACCATTTCGGTTTAAATGGAGCATATTTAAGCACGTGGATTTACTATTTCGTTATATTAAACATTTCCCATTACATTACATGACTTCACTTCATTCTAATAAATTAAATGCAATTAAAATTGGTATAATTCGATGGTAAGGATATTCATTTAAAAAAAAAAACACAACATAAAAATTAGCCATTTCACCGCCTTATGCCTTTATCATCATTTGTCATGTTAGAAGCCACGATATCCAAGTATTCCAAGTAGGTATAGTGTACAAGCGCCGTAAAAAATTTTTGAAAACACAACGGAACACTCGCACCTAAGTAAGCTTGAGGCAAGCATCAAACTTTTTTTTTTTTTAATTAAAGAGAAAACTTAATAACTAAAAGGACCCGCTGCAAATGCATACTGAAAAACTTCAAAAGAATATTTAAAGTCCGGGGGTAGTTTGGGCATTAAGGAATATTCAAGGGCTGCTTCTTTCTTTCCTTTAGCTCTCTCTCTTTCTCTCTTCAAATTCTCTCTCTATCTCTTATAAAATCAACAATCCTTTCCAATTTGAAACCCTAATTTTATTTTATTCAAACTAGGCTCCTGTATAAATCCGGTTTAACCCATAGCTTCTCAATCCATTAACCCATAGCTTCTCAATCCAATCCCTAAACCTAATCAGACATGCAAACACCTCTCTCATTCGATTCGATCTCAACCTAGTGTCAGATTTCCAAAAAAAAAAAAACTACTGGTACTATATCCCTAATTCGTTGTTATGGCTAACGGAACAGATTCGGACGAGGTTGTGGTGCTATCTAAGGTTCGTCCAGGATTGAAAAGAGAGCTTGCCTTCGCTTTGAAGGCGCAATCAGAGATCTGCGGGAATTTGGGCCGCACTCGCGCTAGAAATTCCCAAAATGCCCTTGGCGACATGACGCCGGCTTCAGCCACTAAGCGTTTGAAGAAGAGTTTGGTTGAGAAAAAAAAACCGGTTGTTGATGTGGAGGAATCGGCGGTCGTGATGAGTGAAGAAGAAGCGAAGAGTGATGTTGTCGATGTTGAAGAGGAGAATAAGGTTAAAGATGGGGGTTTAACGAATAATGTTGTTGTGGAATGCGAAAAAGGGAGTTTTTTTGAACCAGAGAGTGTGAATTATCAGAATGATGTTACGCCGTTGGTTGAGAAAGGTGATTGTGCAGAGAATTCGATGTCAGAAAACGCGTTTGTCCGAAGGTTTACTCGGTCGGTATTGAAACCAAAAGAGGATGACAGCGGATTGGCGAATACCCCAACGAAGTTGGAGATGAAAATGTCCAAGAAGATTGCATTAAGAAAGCCCTTTTTGACTTTGAAGGATTTCCTGGAGACTGGTTTGCTTGAGGGATACGATGTTATCTACTCATGGAGGAATTCAAGGGTATATATATATATTTTAACTTCTTGTTGGATCATGTAATTTGTGTTTCTGTCGCCACTTTTTTTTACTTGAATTTTTTAACCTTTTTTTTTTTTGTGTGGGTTGTTTATATGTTGTGCTGATATGATTTTTTATGATCTCAGCGATTGCAAAGACAAGTTAATCCGCTCCATGGGGTGGTTAGATGTACCGGGATATTGTGCTTTTGCACTGATTGTAAAGGGGTCGAAGTAAGTCAGATGTGTTATGCTTTATGTAGTTAGCAGATGTGCCAGCTTGTTTGGTGTTTATTACTTTCTGTGTGGTTTTAGTTAGTAAAGTGGATTGATTAAGGAGAGCGTTTGTTTCAATCTAGGTTGTATCTCCTACTGTATTTGAGTTGCATGCTGGGAGCAGTAATAAACGTCCACCTGAATATATTTGCTTGAAGAATGGAAGGAGCCTTCGTCAGGTTATGGTTGCGGTCAAGGATTCCCCATTGGAAACCCTGGAGCAGTCTGTCCTATCAGTCCTGGGGTCTTCAGCTGTTAATAAATGTATCGTTTGTTTAAATTGCAGAGGTTGGTCAGAGTGATTATTTTATTTGAGTTGTTATATATCTTGTGAAACTGAGAGAATTCCAACTGCTAAGGCAATGCTATTGCCCTTGGTGTATTTTAGGAGATATATCTCAGGGTGGTGAATCGAAATCAACGATGCTCTGTAAGTCATGTTTGGAACTGAAAGGGACAGAGTCTTCCTCTGATCAAGTTGTTGATACCCCTGAGAGGTATGGTTTGCTTTTTGAGTACAACTTTTAAAGGGGTTTTCATCTAGATTGTCGTCTTAATTTGTGCACCCAAGTTTAAGCATATTGAGGTTTTCCATAAAGACAAAGCTTTTTAAGTGCTTATTAGATGGTGGAGATGTAGAAGATAGCATTAAAATATTAGTATAATCACATTTTAAGTTGCTTTTGAGCTGGTTCCAATCCAGTCCTTTATCCAGGGGTTCTATAAAAAATATGAAGAAAAGCAAAAAGGTTCTTGTTCTGGAAGTGGCAGGTCCTTGGACCCATCCACTACTAATCATATTGGTATTTGATTTCCTATTGTTTATAAGTAGAAAACTGATTGTGGCTGTGAAAGAATCCTAATTTAAAGGTGGAAGCTGTTTAGTGGCCTATAAATTTGCTTTATTGTTTTGCGTTCTCTACTTAATTGGTTAGAAGCTTACATATCTGATAGTGTAAATTTAGGATGACATTAAGGGTGATTTTATCATAATAATTATGAAGAGACAATAGGGTGATTGGAGTGAGGATCAACAATGATGAGAGAATTCCTCTTGCATTTGAGTGTGAGAATCTTTGTCAGAATATGGCAAGGGCATGTCACTGAATGCAATAGCAGACAAGTGGCCTTGTGATTTACTATGTCCTTTACTATGCAGGAGTGGGATAATTTGACTAATCAATAGTAGATGATATTCCCTTTCTTACGATCAAAATGGAGTCCCTCAATACCGAATGTTTAGAGTTGTTAAGTGCAGTTTTATAACTTTTTAGCTACCAAAAGTATAGATGGCACTACCTTGGACTTATTAATGACAAAAGGACCTCAATTGAGGCTGTAAATGAGTGGTTTGAGATGATATAACATACAGTACCAAGCTCGGGCTTGACACAGATTTAAAGCTTGAGCTGAAGTCAAATTCAATTGGGCTTATTGCAAATAATTATCAGTCCTGTGTATCTATCCATCTTTTTTAAAGTTAAGGATTTGCTGATCTTGGAATGGGTTTACAGCTACCAAGAGAGTGAAATTGGTTAAACTTCTTGAAACATAATTCTGAACTGTTTTGTGTTTCTGTTGCTTTCTTTCTTAGGAGAATTGTGGAATCTTATTGCAGGGTATCCCACATGAGCTTCAGTTTGTGTTACTCATATTTCTAACAGACTTGTGTTCGTTTTTTCTTCACTATTTGTGCTTTTTTTACATATATTGCATGTGGTCCTACTTGTGCAGATTATCGAAATCACATCCAGTTTTGAAGTCATCGGATGCTTTAAATGTCAGCTTGAGTGCATCAAAGACTATCTCAAGCACATCCAAGATCAACATGTTTGAGATTAAGAAATATGGACGTATAACTAGGAAGTTAGTATTCTCCAGTTGGTTATGTTTGTTCTATGATTGCTGACCCTTGAAATTTCTATGCCAGAAGTCCTGATGCCTTGTTCTGCTTCTGTTCTCTTGAAGGGATTTGCGATTGCATAAGCTGGTTTTTGAAGATGACATATTGCCGGATGGAACTGAAGTCGGATATTATGTTCAAGGAAAGGTGGTGTTTTAATGTTACACTTGCTCATCACTGTGTCTGCTATGTGAACTTTATTCTTATGTTTTCTGTTATCTCTAATGAGCAGAAGTTGCTGGTTGGTTATATAAAGGGACATGGAATCTATTGTACTTGCTGTCAATCACAGGTACTGGATAAAGTAAATGTGATTATATTCCCTTGCATATATTGGATAATTATATTTGTAAAACGGTTTGTCATTCATCTTGCAGATTAGTGCCTCACAATTCGAAGCTCATGCTGGTTATGCATCGCGCCGCAAGCCGTGAGTGTTTGCTCAAGCCCCCGTTAGTTCAGAAATTTGCATGATTTAGATTTGAGCATGTTCTTTAAAATTCATATAATGCGTTAATTTTGTAAATTGTAACCTTACTGGAATTTCTAGCTTTCTATTTAAGTCCAAAGTGGCAACATGTGTGCAAGCAGGAAGTCAGGGGACTTATGGGGACTGATTTAGTTTTAAGAAGTGAATAAAGGATTCAGAACTGTGGATTACTGACGTGTTTGATTTATTTGCAGTTACTTGCATATTTATACTTCTAATGGTGTGTCCCTTCATGAATTGGCAATATCTTTATCAAAGAATCGGAAGTTCTCCACCAGCGAGAATGATGACCTTTGCTCCATTTGTTTTGATGGAGGGGATCTTTTATGCTGTGATACTTGTCCGAGGGCTTTCCACTTAGGTGAGTGTTTCATATACATTTGAATGCCTTGTTCTTTTTCTGTGGCACTATTTTTACCCTGATGGTCTCTGCCTTAAGTTTGTAGCTTATGTATTGTAAATATCTATTTCATGGATGTATTATAGTATTTTTATTATCGTGATTCTAACATGTTTTTAATGTTTCATCGCTTGCTGCTGATCTTTATATTTTGTTTGTTAATCTCTTGTGGTTGCTTGGGAAGATATTACTGTATTTGTAAAGTTCGGTTTTTAACAGTTTCGATAAATGTGTTTGCTCCCTTTATCTTAAAGGGTAATTGCATATTGTTTCTATTTTGGTCATTTGCAGAGTGCATGTCTCTGGCCAGTATCCCCAGTGGTACCTGGAATTGCAGATATTGCCAGAATATGTACATGAAAGAGCGCTTTGTGGAGCGTAATGCCAATGCTATAGCAGCTGGTAGGGTTATTGGATCTGATGCTATTGAACAAATAACTAAGAGATGCATACGCATTGTCAAACCCCCAGAGGAGGATGAAGTTGGTGGTTGTGCATTGTGCAGGTACCATTCTAAAAGCTTTTATTTTTCTTTTGGTGCATTACATCTTTGCTGATGGGGGGAATACTACTATGGTGATGTTTAGTATAGATGATGTGGTACACACCATGATAATCCATTGATATAAATTTGCAATCATAACTGGTGGTTTTGCCAGTATATGTTAGTTTGTACAGACTTGATGGGTCTGGTGGTCCAATAGGTGGAAAGTATGCCCAAATCTTTGGTTGCTTAATAGGAGATTGAGATCCTTTTGGTTGTGCTTGGGTCAGGTTTTAAGTACGAAGTTGGTTTAAGCATTCCCAATTTTGGCTGAGCTTTTGAAGAATGTGGTCCTACCTGTCACAGTTTAGCCTATTTTTTATTCGTTAGCTACTGTTGAAGTTCTCAGTTACACCAATATTTTCTTTTTGGGGTGTCAGGTTCATGGTAATGCTATGACCTTTTCTTGTGTTAAATAAGTGATGACTAGGATTTGGACCCTAATCCTGTAACTGCCACAATTTTGCTATTTCTTCCATTGAGCTTATTTTGTGAATTCTTTGGTTTGGGCAGAAAGCATAACTTTTCCCGAAAAGGATTTGGTCCAAAAACAGTGATTATTTGTGATCAGGTATCCTTGTTTTTAGGTGTAATGTTTCTGTCTTTTTGGAATTTTTCTATCATATTGCTCTAACAGATATGGCTTTTGTTAACCAGTGCGAGAAGGAATTTCATGTGAAGTGTTTACAAGATCACAATATAGCAGATTTGAAGGTTCCAAGATTTCTTCTTTTTTATCATTTGATGTTCCCTCTATTTATGTAGCTGTTTAATATGGAGTTAGATTAATATGGGTCTTGTTCATTAACAGGAATTGCCACAAGGGAAGTGGTTCTGTTGCTCAGAATGCTCTACCATTCATTCTTCATTGGAGAAGTTGGTACTTAAAGGAGAAGAGGAGCTGCCAGCCGCCCTCTTGGATGTTATTAGAAAAAAGCGGGAGGAAAAAGAACCTGGAATTTCATCGGATCTCAATGTCAAATGGAGAGTGCTTAATGTCAAAATGGATTCATCCGATGAAATTAGACGATTGCTATCAAAGACGGTGTCCATTTTCCATGTTAGTGACACATTAATTTCACTTAGATGACTGTTGATTCTTGTGAAGACAATAGGAGTAAACAACATAAAATGAATTGAAGTTTGAGCCTCTTCTTTGCATGAAGAATTCTCTTTAATGCTTTTAATTGATCTTTGCAAGAGAGTTGCCTATTATGGAGATTCTTCTTGGTGATTTAATTGCTTACTGGTCTCTTTGTTCCTTTTTCCTCAGGATTGCTTTGATCCTATCACTGAAACAGCTACGGGCCGTGATCTTATTCCAGCGATGGTGTATGGGTGAGCAAATACTATATAAAATGCTTTCTTGTGCCAGATTATATGTGGATTCTTTAATGTAAAATTTTCTTTTCAGGAGGAGCTACAAAGGCCAAGAATACAGTGGAATGTTTTGCATTATATTAACTGTGAAGTGAGTATTGTGTCTTATTGTAAGTTATATTTTCAGTTTGATGGTAAATTTTTACAAGTTCGATCCTTCTGCAGCCATGCAGTTGTTTGTGCTGGACTTCTTCGTGTGTTTGGGCAGGAAGTGGCTGAACTTCCTCTAGTTGCTACAGTTACAGATCTACAAGGAAGGGTGAGCTCGAGTTGATACATTCTTTTCTTATGTCACTAGAGTGTACTTTTGTCCAGCGGTATCTGCAACATGTTGAGCCTTTTCTTCTTATGCCTGAAAAAAATAAGTGATGGTATAAGATACTTATAAAATTGTTTTTTGCAGGGTTATTTTCAATCTGTGTTGATGTGTATTGAGACCTTTCTAGCATCTCTCAGTGTAAAGAGCCTGGTTCTTCCTGCTGCCACAGAAGCAGAGTCTATATGGACAAATCGATTTGGTTTTCAAAAGATGGAAACTGATGAGGTAAATGCAGTTTTAGCTTTTGCATTTTGTTGAGCTGTTTTCTCATACTTAGCTAATTATTTATGTATTTATCACACAGCTTAAGTCTTTGCGGAGAAGTTACCAGATGATGGTCTTTCAAGGAACATCAGTACTGCAGAAATTGATTCCTCCATCCAACACTACTGTTAAAGAAGAGAACAGTTGAGTGGCGGTATCTAAGAAATCCTCTATCGTTTTGGTTTTCAGTTCACTGATAATTTCTTGGGAGGGGAGATCAGGATTTCTTCTTCGGGAGGTTTGTACAGGACAATTTTGATGTACAGGTTATGGACGAAGCTCCCTGATCTTTACAAGGCAAGAAGTTAGAATTTTGTTGTGGTAGTATAGTGAAAAAGGAAAGGAGGGTTGTGGCCTCGGCAACCCAAATATTTTGGACTTAGGAATTTTGGCAGTGCTCTGGACTGTTAATGACTAGTTGGAAGAGGAATCTGAATGACATCGTTTTTGAAAGCTTGATTGTACTCAAGACACATGAAAGCAATTCCAAATCTTTCGGTTTGGCAGTGGTGTTGGAGTTGATCTTCAATTGTATATTGCATAGTATTGTATTCTTCTTTCTTCGTCCTGCATTTTAGTAGCTTCTGTGAAATAAAATAGAAAATTTGTCCCTCATCGAAAACTCTTTCAGTATAATCTGGTTTGGGTTGTCTAAACAATGTGCAGACTTTGCTGGATCATTGTTTAAGGGAAATCCAAAATCTAAGCATTAGGCCTTAGAAGCAACTCTAGTGGCGAGTCTATGCGATTTTCCTGATCTCTGATTTAATTATAATCTCATATGCGATCATGCGAATTTTAAAATTTACTGAACATGGGAAGTCGTGTCGTTCTTTGATATAGATGTCCCGAGAACAAACATATTCATAACTGGAAAAATACTAATGTTGTGCAAGAAAGAAGGCTCAGGAAACAAGTCAGAAACCTAAACTAAAGCTAAAACCAGTTGCCACGAAAATGCTTGAAATAGGTTACCCGAAAATAAAAACAAAAAAAAGCTTGAAATAGTAACCCCGTCCTTACAGTCTTCTTCTCCTAACCCCATCATTTTAATGCCAAAAAAGCGTCCTTCACATTATTTGATGGTATATTATCTTATCATCTGATCGATTTTCCAAGCTTAATGATTCCCCTACACTAAAAAGCTCACGAGTACTATGCAACAAAGGGAGGCTATCGATTACTGGGATTATAAAGCGGCGGGCATAGTGTTATACATGCATGTTTGAAGGGAGCTACGGTCATCGTTTCTGGTCGATGTGGAAAGTATCCACGAGTTGGAGGGGAAGTACACATCTGCTAAGGAGATGACCGTGCGCTGTACTCGAGCACCTGGTACAAGAGTTTGATTTTTTTTTTTTCTCCTGGTTCATGTGTTACCCCACTAGTAATTCAATTTCTTATACATCACACTCTTAAAAATAAAGGATATTACTAGAATAAGATCACTGCAACCAAGGCTGATTTTAGATTAACAGATGTATTATGTATACAAATATTAAACTATTACATTAGATGTTTGGCAAATTGCACAAACTAATAATCTTTTGATCGCGATATCGCCGAGTTGTCTCTAGTTGAAACCTTAAGTATTCACGTGTTTGTCACGTTTCAGTCTTCACAGTTCACAGTTTTGTATCACAATTCGGGTATTATGTTCACTCTGTTTCAATGTACTGAAACCTTCCTACCATCTCTCGATGCAAATATGAATTAATCTGGTTCTTCATGCTGCCATAGAAGCAGTAACGGAAAAATCGATTTGGTTTTTCATCCCACATCCATCAGCCGTTCGATATATACTATGTTGGCAACCAAACAAGAAAATGGAAATGAAAGGAAGTCGATAGAAAGGTAAAAAAAAGGAAGGAAAAGAAAGGAAAGAAATCAAAGGAAATGTAATGTTTATTCTTGTTTGGATATAAAAAGTAAAAATAAAAAGAAATTGGTAGAAATATTCCATTTTCATATGATAATAAGACCATATTATCCTCTCCTCTTTTTTTATCTCTCTTATCACAAGTCTACTTTAGTCATTTCCTTACCTATTCACTCATTTCTATTGATTTTTTCCCAATTTTGGAGAGAAAGAAAATGTGCTTTTGAAAAAAAAGATTTCCACTCATTTCCATTGCAACCAATACACAAATTCCTTCCATTTCCATTGATTTCCATTGATTATTACCCATCCAAACACAGTATTAGTCTGATTTGTTTAGAAAAGTCAGAACTAATAGGAGCTTTGTGGAAAAGGGTTTAGAAACAACTCTCTACCTGTGTTTGTGGATTTTCCTGAACTCGGATAAAAGGATCATGCGCGGACCTAAACAGGAAACTTTTCATTTTTCCATGACAAAATTATAATCTCCAAATGATTTACTTATCTCTCAAATTTACTGAAAAACGGAAGCGTTTCATGTTTTGATATCGATATTGTTAGAAAACACGCATTCATGACTGTGGACAAGAACCTTTGAAATAGGCAACATTCATACAGACAAGTAAGGTTTGAGATATATGGACATGCACCGCACGGTCAATTACATTACGGTACCATTGTCAACCCTAGAAACCCCAAACCTAGGTCACAAACCTACATCAAATCTAGACTAACACCACAAATTGATCAAAAACAAGAAATCCCCCGAAACATAAGAACATAAAATCAAGCATTGTTATTCGAGGTTGAAGTTAAAGACGATGAAGAAGTTACAGATTCCAATATCATCATACTAACTTCCCGTGCCAACTCAGCCCTCTTAGCCATCAAGTTAGCTTCCTCAAATCTCAACATAACCCACTTATCATTCAAACCCCTCAGTTTCTCTTTCCCATAAACCTTTCAATCCCTCTCTCCAAACCCCATTTCCATGCAGAAAACATTGCTTACAATCTTCAACCAAGATTGGAAATTTCTCCAATTCAACATTACCCTTTTGCTCCTTCTCCTCTTCTCTCTCCTCCGCTACAACACCCATATTCATTTCCTCCTCTTCCTCCTCTTCTTCATTCAAAGTTCACTCCTTTTTATTCGGGTTAGGGTTTTCTTTGCTCTTGTTTTTGCCCCAGATGGTTCGGGAAATTTCGTAGAGTTTCCTGTCATGGAGGGTTTTGATTAGGGATTTGGATCGAGCTTATTTGTGGTACTTGGCGCGTAAACGATGGATCTTATCGGTGAATTGGGAATGGGTGAATTTGGGTCCTAGGGTTTGTTGACGAGATCGAAGAGTGGAGAGTCACTCGGAATTTGAGAAGTTGAATTGGAATGTGTTTTCGAGAATTTGGAAAAGGATTAGAGGAGCCGGATCTCGTCTTCATCGGTGAATACTTTGTCTGATCGGGTTTTGGGTTCGTGCGTGGTGGTGGGTTGCGGAGATGTATGGTGATGGTCTTGGCTGACGGTAGTGGTGGTGGTGGAGATGGGAAGGTTGCTGCTCCGTCTGGTGGAATAGGGTGCCGACATGGTTGTTTTTGTGACCCCCACGTTCTAGAGAGCTTTTGAGGTAGGCAGGACAAATGAAATCGTAGCGATAAACTGTCAAAATGGTTCCCTTGGTCAATCGGAGCAGCACCGGTTCTGGACGGCGTTAGGAGTATGGTGAATCGTGGGAGAAAGTAAATATAATAATAATAAATAAAATAAATAAATTGAAAAATGAATTTTGCTTGTTTGAAATTAGCATGGCACCATTTCCAATGTCGAGTAATATTTGTATATTTTTATTTTTTAAAATATTATATTGGTAGGAACTTCAATGACCTCATCTACTATTTTAATAAAAAATAATCAAGTTTTTTTATCTTATTCTTAATTTATTATCTATTAAATTTAAATAATTAAAAATATAATTAACTTAATTATTCAAATTTAATAAATATTGAATTAATAGTACAATAAAAGGTAGTACTAGTTTCGAAAAATCCTATATTGGCACATAATGCATTGTTAATACTTGTGTAAAAATTATATATTAATGGTATATTTAGTTCGCTAAATGAAAAAATAATAAAATGGAATAGCTATTACATGGTAACGAAATAGAAATATAATAAAATATAAATGTATATTATAGTGTTTAGTTGGATGTAACTAAGGTAGAAAAGGGAAGAAATTCATGATCTTTACTTTTGTTGAGTAATGCTCATTTCTTAATTTTCAAGGAATCTTGTTTCATTAAAATAGATATTATGAGATGAGAAAAATAACTAAACAATGTAATTAGGGAGTGAATAAGTAATAAGGGGGTATTTTGTTCCTTTCACCCTTAAGCGAACATGGTGATTGTTAGTAATTTTTAGTTAATTATATGTAAGAGTAAAAATTAAAAGTGAAAAAGTTATACCTTTTTTAGGAAGTTAGAATTTTTATAAAGAGAAAACATTTAGTTTTACACAAAAGTTTAATTACTAGTTGTATAATGTGTATAGTAGAAATTGCAAAAAACTTGCAATATTTATTTATTGCATTTTAGCTCAATAAGGATGTGAAAATATCAATTAAAAATAGAAGTTAAAGACCATTTATTTATTCAATTAATATTTTATTTTCTTAAAATATATAACACACAAAAAATAGAATTTGGCCTTAATAGTATAGATTTATCAAATGATTAATTATATAGGGTTATGACAGTTCCTCACTTAAATAAGCATTATGTATTAATGAAGTAAAAAAACTCCTTATATATGAATTTGCTAATTTCTCTTAAATCTTACATAATTGGAGAAGATAATGCTATCGTATGAGTTACTTCTAAAAAAAATCACAAAGCATACAAAAAAGATTAGCTAAATGGAGAGAAGGTGGAGTAAATCGTTGTTCTAAAATAGAATATCCTTGCTCATACCTAAAATGAACTAATGCCATGTTTGGTATGTCGGGTAGATTAAAGTATAATTACGATTCCGGATTCCATTCATTTTCTCTATGTTTGAAAGTATATTTAGAAACCAGCACAATTATGATTCCAGCTTCAAAGAGAAATGTGATACTACCTTTATGAAATTTGATTTTATGGAATTGGAGATTTCATTCCTCCTATACTTATTATTATTATATATAGGGGTGTGGGTACAAATGTAAAGGTTACGTCTGTACTGTTTATGAAGTTATGCTATTAATAACTTAATTTTATGATTAGTGATATTTTAATAATTCAATGCATGACAAACAAGCAACTTAAAGTAAAAGAGATATAGAGGAGAATATCAGGCTTAGGATTTATAAAGCTTTAGTTTTCTGCCTATTACTTTCTTCTAACTTCACTGTTGGAGACTCAATTTACTTTATCGGTGTCATTTTACTTGATCCACTAAATCAAAATAAATCACGAGAAGTTTACAAATATTTGCCACACTTGGTCTTCACCACTCTTTGCTCTACTTAATAACCTTTCTATAATTTAAGCTAATTACAGATTTACAAAGTACAATCAAACTTTTCTTAAACAACACTCAAATAATAAATAATGTTTACAAAACAAAAGTAGGAATAACATTATTAATCTTAGATAGATTAGCACATAAACATAAATGAAGATAGTTAAATAAACGACTTCAGTTTAACTCTTTGAAGAAGTCTTTGAGAAGCATTCTATGCTCGTTCGAATAATAGAAATTTATCATGATCATAGTATAATGTATATGTTTTTCTTTCTTAGAAACATTCTAATATTTTTGAATTGTCTCTTCTTTTATTCTAAAGTCTTCCAACGTCTATATTGTTGATGATTATTTCTATCTCATGTTTATCCAAACCCAACGTTTAAAAAGATGATCCATAAATATTTGGAGAAAATCTTGAAATTTGAATTTTAATTTGAACTTATCTCGATTAGATCTCTTTTATTGAATATACTTAATCAACAACTCCAAATAAATTTGAATTTTGAATTTTATATCTCATAAATTTTTAAATCATCCTTATCGTTATCTAAACTTAGATATTTTCTTTAATTATATCAAAAGTTAATTCGTTTAGCAATAATCTCTATGGATCTTAATTCTTACTTAAGTGAAATGAAGATTAAGTGTATTTCCCTAATACACCCAATCAAGTTGAGCTAGGTTTTGTTTACTTCAAATATGATGTTGTGTTATTTTTCAAAATTACTTTTCTAAACCAACTATCTGAACAACCTTCTGAAGATGTCTTAATTTACTTATTTTTAAATTCTCTGAACAATTTTTTGAAGTACTGTGTTGATTATTCTCATATAAGCTTCTAAAATATTCGCTAAATATTTTTTAGAATTGTCTTTTTTTTAATCAACTTAGGTCTTTTGAATAAGTCTCTGAATGCAACTTAATTTACAATTTTAAACTTTATGAAGAATTGTCTAAATACCTGTACACTTGTTAGTATATCAACATTTCTCTCTTTTTGCTATTATCAAAATTCATGAGAGATATTTAATATTCTCCCCCATTTTAACAATAACAAAACACTTGTAAGTACAAAAACATATAACAATATGAATCGATATCCAACAAACAATGAAGAAGAAACATTATTAATAACAATTATAAGTTGTTGTGCTATTATGTTATGTATGCTTGCTTATATTTAGTACTTAATTATTTTTGGCTTCTTTACTCCTTTTTCTATTATCAGAGGCTATTTAATAACTCCCTCTTAATATATAATTAGATAACATTTGCAGAAACTTAAATGGATTTTCATTGATGAAAAAGAAAGTACATAGCATGGTCTATAAGTGGATTTGACATTAGAAAACAAAAGACTTAACAAGAGCTGATTGAAATAGAAGAGAACCTAACAACAAAACATAAAAGACAAAACACTTGATAGAGATCAATGACCAATCACTCACTCCTGAGCTCGAGGGCTTTCTTAGGTGGCTCATTGAGCTATTCAAGGTGAGTTAAATGTCGAGGAGCAATGTTTTCCCCAATTCGATTTGCTAGGCTACTTTGCTCTTCACACCATCCAGGAAGTTGTCGAGGTGATCTACCGGCATACAGAGTTGACCCCTCCATAATATCCCAATCTAAACACCAAATCAAGAAAACAGCTATCTCTATAGTGTCGAGGTTGAGTTGAGAATTGCTAGGAGCCGACCATCCAAGTTTGATCTGAAAGTGAGTTGTCCCTCGACCCAACCTTTGTCCAGCCCAACAATTTGAGTACCAAATTGCTGTTGCTGACTAAACTTGATTAGAGACCCCTCTTTGCTCGACCTGTAGTGTTATTTAGACTGTAGATTGAGTGAAATGTGTACGTACTGTCTTTTCTAACATCCATACTGTTCTTTCTGATGGTAAATATTCTTTTACACGATTATATGTTTTCTTTGTAAATTATTCTTCTTTTTCTTAGTAGCTAGGGATCCATTTATGTAATTTTCTATTATTTAGGACTTACCCTAACTAGGTACTATAAATACTTGCATAATGTAATAGTTGTAACATCAACATAGAGAAAGAATGCATTGAACTTTTATTCTTTCTTGAGTTAAGTGTCCCTTTTTACTTACTCTTGAGCTACTCTTATTTAGCCCATTATGCGTGGACTAGTAGCAAATGACCTTTCGCCATACTTGTGCATCATATCAAGTGTAACTCGAGTTTGTGTAAGGCGTTGGTGCATCATATCCATCGTTGGTGTACCGGAACCCTTGCTTATTATAAGCTCTAAAGTTAAGCTAAGTGACTGTAGGATTGAACTTATAACACAAAGTTTAGGGCAATCGGTTAAAGAATCCGATTAAACCCAAATTATGAACTATTGATAGAAAAATTAGCAAAAATGACCTCATAAACTTGAATTTAAGAAAATAAATAATAAAATAGGAGATTATAAAATTTTCAAATTTTAAGTATAATAATTGTTAATTATCGAAAAGGCGAAAAATGTAATCTAATAACTAATAAATTATTAGAGATAAATTATATGTATACCAAAAACTATAGAATGACCTAAATAATAATTAGGAATGTTTACATACACCCCACATGTATTTACGTGTAGATAAAAATATGCGAAATTTCTTAAATTGTCTAAAAACTTATTAAATAATTAAGGAAAATTACTAATTAATTAAGAAAAAATTAGAGAAATCAGGAATGAGGTGGATGTGGTTGTGGCAAGTCAGGAATGTGAAGAAAAAATTGCCTAATCAAAATCAAGCAACACAAAAGCCAAAAACTAAGGGATTTGGACAATGTTTTATTTAATTTAATATACATTTATTACCACAAAGCTCTATAAATAGGGAAAAAATTTACAAAGCTCCTTTAGACAGTTAGGAATCAGAGAAAAATAGAGAGCATTGAAATTCAAGAGAAAAACCAGAGAAAAAAAGAAAGAAAGGAAAACTATGTAGTTAGGGCTAATAAGCCAAACCCATACACCATTACTACCTGGGATTAGGCCACCACCGCCACCACCACCACCGCCACCACCGCCACCACCACCTCATTCTAGACCCACCATTTAGGTCGACCAACACACTTGGATCGGAGTTGGACGGCCAAAAGGCATTGAACCGGGTGAGTCCCTTATCTGCTCCAATTTTGTATAAATTTTTAAAATTAGTTATTTTGCCCAAAAAATTATGAAACTTGTTATTTTGAGGTTTTATTGTATGTAGATTTAGGGAAAAATTGTGATTAAGTTTAATCATGTCTGATAATATATGATTCTTAACAAATTAAGCAAAACCAAGCATGATTAGAACTAGAAATAAATAGGCTTAGGAGTGTAGTTTGGAACTCAAATTTTTTTTGTAGAATGCTTAAGTGATATAGAATAGTGCTATGAAGCCATTTTTTTAAAATTAATTTTCAAAATTTTTAAGTAGATTTTTAGCCCTAAAATGATGGAAAAATTGGGTAATTTTGGGGTTAATTAAGTGATTAAGTAATTAATTACTGATTTAGATAGTAATTAGATGTTTAGGGATGTTAATCCCTATTGTGGAAACCAAATCCTAGCCTTTGGAGTATTAAGTGTAAATAATTTAGGAATTAGGTAGTAATTGTAGGAAATTAGGAATATGTAGAATTGGAAATTTAATGAATATGAAAAATTAGGGTTATTTAGATAATATAATAATAAAAATCAGAATATACTAAATCTGAAACAAAATTTAATTTTAGGTAATTGTATAAAAAATGTAAGATTCTCCAATTAGGATTAGCGTGTACCGAATAGTTTAGAATACTAAATTAAGACCCCATAGGATACTAGAATACTTGAGCTTAATATGATTAATTTCACATTAGGATTTGAGCATATTTAAGATTCCAAAATTAAAACTAGAATCTAATTTAGGATCCGAACCTGAAATAGGGTAGAAAGAATCATTAGTACATAATAGGTATTCATAGAAAAAAATAAGTTAAATTATAACTTAGAATATGAATCCTTAAAGTATAAGTACTAAAAAGACCTATTTGTATTATAGGATACTCAGAGACGAATCAACTTGCAATTAAGTGATCGGGCGATTGAGAAATTCCAAGTAAGTTAGGTTATTACTTACTGTATTAGAGTACTATTTTTATGGTACTTAGAGACTTAGGATTATATATGGTTGTGATTATAAGTAGTTTAAGTATGTGTTTGATGTATCTGAATTCGTGTTGAAATTTGTAATATGATTGACTTCGTGTTATGATTGAATTGGTGTGGAATTGTTTGAAAACCCTAAATGAAATTTAATCTTATTTGATTCTAATGACCTAAAATGTCATGCATTGCAACCTGTTAGGGGATCATTAGGATTCTCCAACCAAATACCGACCTCTTCGAAAGGGATAATGCAGGATTGCATAATGGTCCCTTCTTCATCCTTAGTCAAACAAAGTGACAGGAGAGGAGGTCGCGGTGAAGGTGAAGTCAATGGTTGGAAGATAGTCGCGGGAGGAGTGATGTCTCCATTGTATAAGCTTGGGTTTGGTTGTAAGCTGCTGCATAACATGGAAACTCCTCAACCCGGATTAGAGCGGGTGAAATTTCTTTGATTTCACAACAGACCAGACTATATTGTACGATGATACTTGATTGTTGCATTGCATGAAAATAATTGTTTGATAATCTTGTTTGTGTTTGTATACATTCATGAGTCTCCAATTCAACTTACTGAGCTGTAGTTGCTCATACCCTTATAGATCCTTTTGCAGGTCCTGATTTCTGAATACTTCAAGTATTATGCCGCTTTACAATTATCCAGATGTTAGTTCTTTTGAAGCCAAGGGTATGAGGATCAATTTACTTAGTAGTGATGTGTAGCTAGAGTGTCCTTTGTAGTTTGAGGATGAAAGACTGATAGTTGTTATGTAAATTAGTGAACTGTTATGTTTATGTAAAATTTCTTGGGAAGTTCTGTGGACTTTACATATAATTATATATGTTTATTAAAAATTTGTGATATTTACCATAATTGTAGTTAAACATTTAATTGGACTGTTTACTTCAAAATGAGGAATCTTTGACGCCTTGTATAGATCATGTCTATGGTAGGTACTATAAGGCCAGTTACTATCATAGAATGGTTTATACGGCGGAACTGTTGTGACTCTGTAACTTCGGGGCGTAACACTTATCCTTCGACTACCATTTATTTTTTGAGCCATCTTGTGGCTTAAACCCATCCTTTTCGTTACGCATGATATTGGGTTTGTGTGTTCATTCGTAAATTTGTATCATCTTAGTATTAGAGCTTAGCTACATTCAAAGTTGGATTCTATTTCTATGTTCTTGGAGTGGTTTATTATTGCTCTCGTGTGATAACTGTTTTATTGTAAACCCTGGAGTATAGTAGTTGAGAATTGTTCTATGCTCTGTTTTCCCCTATTTTCAATACACAAAAACAATGTGGTTGACTGCTCATTTGTTGTGTAATTGTCGTACGAAGAATCCATCAATGTCAAACTCAAGTGTTCAAGGAATTTTGGCAAAATAAGAAAGTAGTACTCGACATAGCTAAGGACATGAAGGAAGCTTTACACCTTAGTTAGTGAGTGACCGCTTAGATAGGCTTATTGACTTGGTAGCTAGTTTGGTGGCTATTATCCAAGAAGATAGACAACAAGCAAGAAATAACCCCACTAGAGAACATGAATAGCAAGGGTGAGGCAATGGATAGTTTAGCTGAGTTAATGCCCTAACTTAACCACCTCAAGCTAAAGGAGTTGGTAAGGATGCTAGATGAAGGCTAGCGCTTAAAGAGATTAAGGAGGAAGTAGAAGGAGATGATGAGGCAGAGGAGTACTACGAGCTTGAGGAAAGAAATGTATGAGCCCCTAGAGTTAAAGGACTGAGAATGCGGATTCCGAGTTTTTCTAGAAGTGGTGATGCCGATGATTACCTAGATTGGGTAGATAAGATTAAAAAGTAGTTTGAATGTTACGAAGTGCTCGATAATGCAAAGGTTAGACTTACTGTGTTGGAGTTCACTGGTTATGCCGCCTTGTGGTGGAAAAACTTGCAAGCTACCAGAAGAAGGGAAAGAGAATAAGAGATTAGGAGTTGGGATGAAATGAGGAGAGTTATGTAGATGAGGTTTTGTACCGAGCTATTATTTGTAAGATGCCTTGAAAAGACTACAAGAACTGAGACGAGGAGGATCAAGTGTGGACACTTATGTTAAGGAATTCCAAATGCTAATGATTTGATGTGAAGTTGTAGAGTCAAATGACCGAATTGTAACTCAATTCATTGGTGGATTGAAGTACGAGATTGGGGATGTCCTAGAAACCTTGGATATTAGAACGCTTGATGACATGATCTAAGCCATCCAGAGAATAGAAGGCGCTAAATAGGAAGGTTCTGACCGCTAATCAACTGACCAGGCAATAGCCAAACTGTTTCGAGTAGACTTGTGCTAACAGAACCAAGTAAGGTTGCTGAGACCCGACTCATTTTGGCTACTCGAGCTAAGGAGAAGGAATCCTTGAGGAAGTTTGAGAAGGGCTAGAGTTCAAGGAGGAAGACGAGTGAGATCAAGTGTTTCAAATGCTTAGGATTTGGACACATGGCTACTTAGTGTCTGAATAAGCTAATAATGGTGATTCAAAGCGAGGTGTCGACTATTGAAGTCAACAGTACTAATGAAGAAGTAGAGGAGTTGAAAGAGGACGGATAGATTGAACTATCTAAGGAGGAAGTTATTTATGGCGAGTAAGGAAACTTTTTGCTGACCACTCTAGTGTTGAGAAGGATGATGAGTGTTAGTCCCGTACCCGAGGTGAACAAAGGGAAAATCTTTTCCATATTGGATGCAAGGTGAACGAATCACTATGCGCACTGATCATTGCCAATGGGAGTTGCACCAATGCGGCCTTTGCATTTATGGTCCAGCAGTTGAAATTGCTAACCAAACCCCACCCGAAACCTTACTTCATTGGCTTAGTGATAAGGGAGCCCTATAGGTGAACAAGCAAGTGCCTGTGCCAATCTGCATTAGCAAGTACTGAGACGAAGTGCTGTATGATGTGCTGCCCATGAGTGTGTCCCATATTCTACTTAGATGACTATGTATGTTTGATCGAGCTGTTATATATGATGGAAGGAGGAATACATGTTTTGTGGAGCATAAAGGTAGGAGGATGAAATTAAGTCCAATGACTGTTGAGTAGGTAAAGGTCATACAGTCCCAACTTAGTCGAACCCTAAAGAAAGAGGCTTTGGTGATGACTCAAGCCGAATTGAAAAGGGAAATGGAGCTCAAAGGACTAACTTATTTGCTTATCCGAAGAATTTTAGAGCTAAGACCTAACAAGGAGGAGTTGCCCATTGAGGTGAAAACCTTATTAAAGGAATTCACTGACTTGTTTCTATAGGAACTATTGAAAGGTTTACCCCTAATTTGAGGCATTGAGCATGCAATAGACCTATAGGCAGGAACTGTACTCCCAAACAAGCTTGCCTATAGGCTGAATCTCGAATAGGTCGCCGACATGTAGAAGCAAGTAGATAGGCTAATGGAGAAAGGGTATGTGCATGAGTCCCTTAGCCCCTATGCCATTGTAGCCTTGTTAGTGCCGAAGAAGGATGGTTCTTGGAGGATGCGTATGAATAGTCGAGCGATTAATCGAATCACCATCAAGTACATGTATCCCATACCCAAGCTTAATGATATGCTCGATGAGTTAAGTGGAGCAAGGGTGTTCTCCAAGATCGACCTCAAATTTGGATACCATCAAATTGAATGCATGAAGGTGATAGTAGAAGACTACATTTAAGATACGACATGGTTTATATGAATGGGTTGTAATGCCATTTGGGTTGTCTAACACACTGAGCACGTTTATGTACCTAATAAATCATGTGCTCTGAGAATTCATAGAAAGATTTATCGAAGTTTATTTCAATGACATTTTGGTGTACAGCCTTAACTTGGAGACTTACAAGGAGCATCTCCGAAAAGTCTTTGCAAAACTTTGAGCAAAATAGCTCTACGCCAATCTGAAAAAGTGTGACTTTTCTCGACCTAAGGTGATCTTCTTAGGGTTTGTTGTGAGTGGAAGTGGCATTGGAGCCGACAATGAGAAGGTAAGAGCGATGATAGAGTGGCCTAAGCTGACCTATTCTATGGATGTGAGAAGTTTCCACGGCCTGGCATCATTTTACTGTAGATTTATAAAGAATTTTAGTATGATTGTGGCTCCACTCACCAAACTCTCAAAGAAGAATGTTGAATTTAGATAGGGAGAGAAGGAGTAGAGGAGTTTTGAGGAAGCAAAGGAGAGGCTAACTACAACCTTCGTCTTAGCTTTACTGATTTTTGAAAAAGTGTTTGAAGTAAAGTGTGATGCATTCGGACTAGGCATAGGTACTGTGCTAATGCAAAAAGGCTAACTTATAACTTATTTTAGTGAGAAACTTTGGGGAGCTATACTTAACTATTTAGTCTATGATAAGGAGTTCTACTCCTTAATTCGAGCCCTAACAGTATGGCAACAGTTTTTGCTGCCTAAGGAATTTGTGATTTACATCGATCATGAATCCTTGAGATATCTAAAGAGCCAACTGAAGTTGTCCTAGAAACAAGCCAAATAGGTTAAGTTCATGGAGGGTTTTTCTTATGCCGTAAAATATAACAATGGAAAGAACAATGTAGTGGCTGATGCTTTATTGAGACGACATACCCTCCTGATTGAGCTGCAAACAAGACTACTTGGTTTTTCAACCATAAAGAGTTTGTATGATGAAGACCCACACTTTGGTCGTATCTATGCCCGATGTAAGGAAGGACGGGCATTGGATGACTATCATAAGGAAGATGGATACTTATTTAGGAAGAGAAAGCTACATATCTCGACTTGTTCCATGAGAGAATTGCTAGTGCGTGAAGCACATGGAAGAGGATTAATAGGACATTTTGGCCAACGTTAAACCTATGGAATACTCTCTGAGAGATTCTTTCGACTGAAAATGATGAGAGACTTACAATTTGTGTTGGAAAAGTGTGTGACTTATAGGAAGGCCAAGAGCTAAGCTGAGTAAGGACATTATCTACCTTTGCTCATCCCAACCAAACCATGGTCTAAGTTATGTATGGACTTCATGTTAGAATTGCTAAGGACGTCCTGAGGGAAGGACTCCATCATGGTGGTCGTGGATCGAATTAGCAAGATGGCACATTTTGTACCCTGTTCCAAAACTAACGATGCTTCAACTATCTCTTTTCTTTTCTTGTAGGAGGTGATCAAGCTTTACGGTGTGCCCAGAACCATTGTTTTGGACTAAGACCCTATGTTCATGAACTACTTTTGGAGGACGATGTGGAGGCAAATGGGAACCAAGCTATTGTACAGCATGTCTTGGCATCCACAAATTGATGGACAAATCGAAGTTGTTAATAGAACTATAGGAACTTTATTGTGGGTTGTTATCAAACGAAACATGGTTGATTGGGATCTCTGCCTGCCAATCATTGAGTTTGCTTATAACAGGATCGCTTATAGTGTAACTAGCACGTCTCCATTCAAGGTTGCCTATGGGTTTAACCCCAAGCTCCTAATAGATTAAGCACCTTAATCGAAGCTTGATGATGACAGACCAGCCATTGAAAGAGTTGAGGCCATCAAAGCTATGCACCAGAAGGTTATAGAGTAATTGAGTCGAGCTAATACTAAGCTCAAGAAGCGAAGCCGATGATGGAAGAAGAGAGAATTTCATCTAAGTGATTTGGTCTAGATATATCTCAACAAGGAACAATTCCCAAACTTAAGGAAGAGTAAGTTGTCTCTTAGAGTCGACGGACCTTTCGAAGTGCTTGAAAGGATCAATCTTAATGCTTATAGGATTGAATTACCTGAAGGATATGGAGTCTTAGACTCCTTTAATATTGCCGATCTCTAACCTTATACTCCTAAAGATGAGTAGCTTAGAGCCAAACCAGATTTGATCCCAAATCTTAAACAACTTGGAGGAGATGATAGAGATTAAAGATTGATCAATCGCTCCCAAGGTTGAAGGCTTTGTTAGGTAGTTTACTAAGCTGTCCGAGGTGAGTTAAGCACTGAAGAGCAATGTTTTCCCTAGTCCAATCTATCGGGCTACTTTGCTCTTCACACCATCCAAGAAGCTATTGAGGTGATTTGCCGGCATGCGGAGCTGACTCCTTTGCAATACCTCAGTCTAAACACCAAATTAGGAAAATAGCCATCTCCACAGTACCGAGGTCGAGTTGAGAATTGTTAGGAGCCGACCATCTAAGATCGGTTTGAAAGTGAGTTATCCCTCGAGCTAACCTTTGTCCAGCCCAGCAATCTGAGTGTTGAACTACCAACGTTAACCAAACCTGATGAGGGACCCCTCCCTGCTTACCCTGCAGTGTTATTTGGATAGTAGATTGAGTGAAACACGTGTACTATCCTTTCTAATAGTAAATATTCTTTTGCATGATTACGTGTTTTCCCTATAAATTATTCTCCTTTTTCTTAGTAGCTAAGGATCCATTTATGTAATTTTCTGTTATTTAAGAGTTACCCTAATTGGGCACTATAAATACTCACATATTGTAATAGCCGCAACATCAATATAGAGAAGGAATACACTAAACTTTTATTCCCTCTTGAGCTAAGTGTCCCTTTTTGCTTACTCTTGAGTTACTCTTATCTAGCCCATTGAGCTTGGACTAGTGGCGAATGACCTCTAGCCATACTTGTACATCATATCAAGTGTAACCCAAGCTCGTGTGAGACATTGGTGCATCATATCCATTGTCGGTGCATGAGAACCCCTAGTCATCCTTCGGCTACAGTTTACTTTTCGAGCCATCTTGCGGTTCGGACCTATCCTTTTAGTTATGTGTGATAATGGGCTTGTGTGTTCATTCATGAATCTATATCACACTTAAAGTTGGTTTAAAGTCTTTCACAGCAGTTAGGGTGGATTTAGCTTGACTAAATGTACTATCATTCTTGTTGGATCCAATAAAAAGAGTTTCAATGTTCCTTTCAGGAGTAGTCTAACCTTTTGGGTTAAGAACAGGTGTTGTAGTTTCAATAGGAGGACTCTTAAGTTCTGGAGATTAAGGAAAGATAACTGGACTTTTTTTCAAATTCTTAAGCAGGTAGCTGATTAGGTTGATTAGCTTGTGATGTGGTAATCACAATAGAATGATGTTCAGGTGCTAGGGTTTGAAGATTTGGTTTAGAAGCAGGTGATTCAGATAGTGTATCAGTAGGTTGAACTTCTTCATTAGCTTTGGATTTAATCATTGTCTCTTTGACCCAGACTTTAAATAAGTCCTTCGTGCTTGAAAGTTGATCCTTTATAACCATCCTAAGTACTTCCTTGATTCCTTAAGAAATTTGCTTAAAAAATATAGAACTTTTAACTTGTTTGGAGGAAGGAATTTGTAATTCTGTACTTTTTGAATCGCTATTTGAAAGTGATCCAACCACTTCTTTGAATTCAATCCCACCAGTCTTTTTTACTACTTTCCTTTTCTTCTTTTGACCTTTAACAATAGGTTCCATACCCTTTTTCCTTTTCTTCTCACCATCCTTCTTTTCAACAACAATCACCTTCTTCCCAATGTTGGAAGAGTGAACATAAACTCCTCCATTGTGAGAATGCAAGAGTTTGTCAGTCATATAGATGCTCATCTGCTTGAAAAATTTGCTATCTTAGCCTAATAGGATAGTAAGGACAGGTTGTGTCACTTGTTAATTTTAGCTTCTTAAACTTAAACAAAGCCATCAACAAACTTCCATATGGCCTAGCATCTAAATGTTGCCATATATGCCTCATTATCAAATTCACTACATCTACTTTCCTTTTGCCCAACATAGCCATCACAACTAAAGCATTTTCCCTAGTCACAGAAGTTGCACTACCCCTCTTAAGTGGTTCAAAAGTATTGACAAATTTGTGAAAAATCCTAACTAGCAATTCAAATTCAACGCTAAATATATCTTTACCAACACCTAGCTCAATTTCATCATTTAACTTAGTAAAAATATTTTCTTTAGTCAACTGTACCAAACTTTCATCTTCTTGGATTTCTTTAATACAAAAACACTTCAAGATATTCTTTTTTGAAATCTTAATTTTTTGATTCAACACTACAGATTTCTACACATCCTGATGCTTACTATCTAACTTCCGTTAAAATTCATCTACTAGCTCACCATGGACAACATCTCTCATGTTTGCTAAATTATTCAGTCCTAAAGCATCAAGATACTCCTTCTAGTAAAAACCATTTTTGTTAAAGAACTTTAAATCCAAGAAAAAAGATTCTTTGATAGATATACTCTTAATTTACACAGTGTATTTCTTCTTTGGTTTATCCCTTTGTTTGGAAGGTGGCTTCTTTGTGATCATCGCTTTTTAAGTCTTCTGCATAGATTGAGGAGTATCCTTCGAAGTCCTCTTCACAAGTTGTGAAGCCTTAGTCTTGTGAACTATTTTCTTCGGTTTAGGTTTAGGAGGTTGTTCAGGGGGATCCATCTCAATTTTAGATTTTTCTTCAAATGACTTTTCTAAAGAACTTGAGTCCTCTGATTCAACAACTTTTTTAGATGAAGAAGATGAACTGGACTTTTACACATCTTGAGAAGTTTTCTAAGTGACTTCTTAGTTTGGTTCAAAACCATTCTTTTAGGTCACTTCTTAAATTAGTTCATCCGAGGGTTCATCTCGAAATTCTAAGGTTTGGGTCTTTTTAGACGGTTCTTGTTGAGGTTTAGTAGGTGGATTGGGTTATGGTTCCAGTAGGTTAGTCTCTTGTTCAACAAGATCAATAGGATTATCTTGATTGCTTGGGATTTTGGTTTTGGTTCCTTTGGCAACAATGCATGAAGATTTTTTGGGAGACATTTTCTTTAAGAGAGAATGAATGTGAGGAGATGAAGGGTCTGAAAGAATGGGAAGAAGAAGAGAAAACAATAGCTTTATACTCGGTAAAAAAAATACTAACAAATCGTGTAGTCCTTATCCTGCATGCATGTAGGCTAATTAATTGGACCCACTTCTAAGATATTTTAGGACCCACTAAGCAATTTTTAAGACCTACTTTATGCACTTTTCCCATGCATTACACATGATTAAAAAAACAAAAGACATGCATTCATGCTTTGGACATGGAAGCTTAGAGAAAGAAAAACTTTACCAGCATGTATCCAATTTGTGAACTTAAGGGAACTAATTAAATATTCTCTATGCTAACAGAAAGGTTTACACACATCAATTTATTGTAAATAAATTCAAGCCTTAATTTATCCAAAGGTTTTGTAAATATATTTGCAAATTGATATTCAATGGGTAGAAAATTAATACTTACATCGTTATTTGTAGCATGGTCATGAATGAAATGATGTCTTATTTCTATGTGTTTTGACCTTGAGTGATGAATTGGACTTTTCGTTAAATTAATGGCACTAGTATTGTCACATTTCATGGGTATATTTTTATAATTTATCCCATAATCATTCAATTGTTGTTTTAATCAAAGAATTTGTGCACAACAATTCTAAATAGAAACATATTCAGGTTTTACAGTTGAAAGGGTAACAAAGTTTTATTTCTTAGAAGACTAAGAAACTAACTTGTCCTCTAAGAACTGGCAAGTACTTAAAGTACTCTTCTTATCTACTTCGTAACATGTATAACAAACATTTGAATATCCTATGAGATCAAAATTTTGATTCTTAGGATACTAAATTCCTAATTTTATAGTACTTTTTATATATTTAAAGATTTTTTTAACTGTAGTTAAGTATGTTTCTATTTGTGAACTTTAAAATATAGCATAAACATAAGTACTAAACAAAATATTAGGACGTGAAGTTGTTAAGTATAGTAAAGATCCAATTAAACTTCGATATAATTTCTCATTTACCTTTTTACCATTACCTGTGATATCAAGCTTTGTTTAGGTACTCATAGGAGTTAAAAAATCCTTAGTATTTTCAAAATCAATTTTCTTCAATATTTGTCTGGTGTATTTCTCTTGGTGAATAAAAATTCTATTCTCTGTTTATTTGATTTGTAATCCCAAGAAAAAGTTTAGTTCTCTCATGAGTGACATCTCAAATTTAGTCTACATCAAGCTTGAAAACTATTGACAATATTTTTCATTAGTTGTATAAAAAACATTGTCATCAACATAAATATGTACAACTAACTTGTCTTCTTCATGATACTTCATGAATAGTGTAGTATCAACTTTTCTCTTTTGAAAATCATTTTTAATTAAAAATTGACTTAATTTCTAGTACTAAGCACGATGAGCTTGTTTAAGACCACATAATGCCTTTTTCAACTTATATACATGATCTGATTTGAATGAATCTTCAAATCTAGGTGGTTGTTTAATATATACTTCTTCTTTTATAAAACCATTTAGAAAAGCACTTTTGATATCCATCTATAACAATTTGAAAATTTTCAAATAAGTAAATGCAAGAAGTAATCTTATAGCTTCAAGTTTAGCCATAAGAGCATAAGTTTCATCATAGTTGTTATAGGCTGTAAATATATATAATTAGTATAGAATATTTACTAGTTTAAAATAGAAATTTATTTTCCATTTTTAGTCTATTAAATCCTATATATATGTAACTTATGAATCAATGAAAAGATAGAATTTCTCAATAGCTCTCTTTGCATTACATGGTATCAGAGCAACGGGAAAATTATTTATGAGAAAATATAATTGTAAACCCTACTTTTAGTGGGCCTAAGACTTGATTAAGAGTACCTTCCGAACGTTCTTAAAGATCAACTAAACCAAAAACTTAAGTTTATATTTAGAAACAAATTAAATTTTTACAATTTAAAAGCCAATTGTCGATAAAACCCAAGCTTGAAGAACTGTGAGCTCTAAAGTTACTTAAAACCCTAAACCTTAAAACCATTAAGGAATTTTAACCCTAAATAATTAATCAATAATTTAATTTGAATAATTTCATTCAACTTTAGAAAATTTCACAATTCTACAAAAATCAAATCATAAATTACAAAACAATATAAGATAAAAATCTTAAAACAATTTTCTATAAGGTTATGCCCTTATCTTCATGTACAAGCCTTACACATAAATAAGTAGACCAACCAATCACCTTAGATAACTTATCAATTGAGAGTTGGAATCATTTATCAATTGATAACTTATCAAAATCTAGTGATAAGACAATTTCCTTATCACCTCTTCACTTATACTACATATGGACAATTTTTCACAAGAATTCATAAGCTTAATTTTAATAAATGTGACAAGACCACTTTATGGCCTAAAAAGACTTCCAATGGTAGATCTAAAAAGGGGAGAAAGGGGGGCCATGCACTTGTCATTCACCTATCAATCACTTCTTCTTATACATCACTATTCACCCCTTAATGCTTACATCATCAAGAGTTACAATTGTTGACTTTGTGTAAGCTACAAGACAACACTTTCAAGACATTTAAACACTCATTCTCTCTCCATTTCCAACCGGCCACACTCTCCATCATTTCTCTCCCTTTCAGTTTCAGTTTCACTTCATCTTTCTCTCCTTTGAAACAAACATAAAAAAGGAGAAACAACCTTACCCCACAAAATCAATTTTTCTTCCATTCTTGAAGCTTCACTCACGGCATTTTTTTCTTTTGTTCTTGTGTCATTTTCTTTCACCATCCAAGACCTTTTAAGACCATTAGAATCTTCCATAAACCCCATTCCAAAAGACCAAAAGATTTGAGTTTCAAAAGGGTGGCAAAAAGGAGGAGGCAAAGTTAAAAGCTTAAGTGGAACCTTAGTGCACAAACACCAAACTTTGCGTTAAGGATGAGTAAGTGTTTCTTGTGATGTGTGGATTAGTATTTATGTTAGGGGACCTTGATTTCTTGAAGATATAAGTAAGGTTTAAGTTGTTATAGTACCAAAAATCGTTTTAAGAAACAAGCCATGAAACCCTTACATGAAGTTGAAACATGAGCATGTAAAGTTGATGTTTTGTAAAGACATTTGTTTAATGCTTTGAATGGAAGATTTTAAGCTAAGAAAATCTTAGAATGAGAAATTTAATGGAGGATAAGCATGCTGGACGTGAGGGTTCCATAGTCATTTGGATGTTGATTTTGTTTCCATTAAGTTAAACATGTTCAAATCTAGACTTAAGTTAAAGAAAAATCCATTATGTGAGGTTTTATGAAGAAACCAAATTTGTATGATATGAGCTATGATATGGAGGTTTTATTAAGTATAAGATCTTTTATTTCTTTATGTGGAGCATGAGTTAAAGGATCATTTGATGGAAGAAAACTTAAGTTAAGATTTGGACATAAGTAGTCTAAGTACATAATCTATCACCTAAACTTAAGGAAATGATGAAACAAGTTGAAAAACTAAGTAAGGACCCCTTGGAACCATCATGAACAGATCTGGAACGTGGGAGAAAGAAGCCTAAAAATATGATAAAAGTGAATGAACAAAGTGAAAAGATTAACCAAAGCAAGTATGATAAGCATACAAAGCCTAAACTCAAAACCGAGCTTAAAACTTTCAAAACAAGCCTAGAACTCTAAGCTGGGCCTTCAATAAAAATCTGACTAGTACCTTAAAGTACCAAGAGAGGTTGTTTTGAAGCCCATAAGAAATCCACCTAAGGCCCCATAAACCCACCAAAGTCATTAACTTTAGTTTGAACAAAAAACAAGCCCAACTTAAGCCCACTAAAGGGCCCAAGAAGTAGTTGTTAGCCTTAGGAATATAAATCAAAGTTGTAAATCTGATCTCAAGGAGTATTTTAAGCTTAGGATAAAATCTAAAGACCAAGCCCAAATAATTTCTTAAGTTATTAAAAAACCCATTTACCAAACAAGGCCCAAAAACACTCTAACACATGAGGAACGCTACTATTCTGACCCATGGATAGAATTTTATACTCATTTCAAAAATCTAACCTTACCACGTTAAAGTACACTCAAAAACGATGAAGATTGACTATAAGATCATAAAAATTGGATTTAAAACGAAAAAGTTATAAGCGATTGAACTTTGAGTAAAAATCGGGAAAAATTACGAAAACTAGTCAAAGATATAACTTAAGGAAAATTTACTTAGTTTCTTAAGTTTGCTTCAATTCCTTATAAAAATTATTTCAATGACCAGGAGACACCGTTTACGGAGACGACTTACCTCCTGATTACTTTGACTGACCCATATGGCAGAGTGAGTAAATTCCTGATGACTCTTTACTTGATTGTGCTTGTAGAAATAGATGCACCTAAACTTATATATATGAATTTGGATGCTTGTGGGATATGGGAGATGCATGTGTATGAATTTGTGGATGAATGTGAGACTTGTTAAGTATATTTAATAAGGGGAATTGCTTGCATCATATATACATATGAATTGTATGGAATGAAATTGTCTGATCACCCTGAACATCGAGTTAATCTCTTATGCAATTAAGAAATCAAAATGAATCATGCATACCCCATATTGCATACGGATAACACCGACTGCCGCTTCACGCAGAAGATGAGAAGGGACTCACAGGAATACGAGTTTCCTGTAGGATTGGACACTAGCTACGCCATCATATATATTGAGTCTCTATCTTAAGCTGATGAGCTTACTAGGCGCCGAGAGATGCCAACCGTCGATGAGGGGCCGAGTCTTGTGGCTTCTGCTTAGGGCGTGTGTTTGTGGACTGTGGGGGCCACCACACCGCTAGACTTGGGATTTTAAAAGATATGATTTGATTTTGGTAAAGGAAGTATATATATATAGTTTAGTTTTGGTATGAGCACGATAGTGCACATGAAATAAAACCCAAGGTCTAGAACCCGGATTTTGGTTTAGGTCGGTTAATTATCTCCAAACCCCGACTTTAGGGGGCGAAATTCTGAGTCGTATGCAGTTCTTAGGTCATTGCATGCGTTGTTTGGCATACTGATTGTTCATGCATTCATATGATTATGCATATAATAAACTTTTGCTATGTGGTACTGACGAGGGCATTTATCTCACTAAGCGTAACCTTACATCCCTATAGATTTTTGTTGATACAGGAGAACCTCTTCGTCAATCCGGGCCGAGGCATGCCTGTGGTAAGTCTCGTATAGAGACGGGTTGGAGCGATTAGAGAGCGTAGAGGACATTTTGTAATAGATTATAGATATTTAGATACTTTTATGTTTTTGTGCATAACTTAGATTTTATGCAGTTCCGTTATGAACTGCATTTGTTTGTAATATTGTTTTGGTGTGGGTCTCACGAGCCTACATAATTAGTTAAATTATAACATAGAAGAAATTTTAGTTAAATTACTTTATATTACTAGTCTATGGGCCTAGTGGTAATGTAGAGTGGAAGGAGCCTTATGTGTTGTATGAAAGGCCTATGATTAGCAAGGGGGTTGATAATAGACCTTTATACGGTACACGGTGACCTATCACGACAATGATACTGTTGGGTCGTTATAATAATTTTGAGAAGTGCATTTTTAGATGAAGCAACATCCGTACATCTACTTGTCAGGAGAGTGCATTTTGGAGTATGCTTTCTTTCATCATTGTCGGCTTAGGAAGACACCCCACCCATTGATGAGGGTTTTTGAAGAGTTCAGAGGCCAAAAGCTACATGCATGACATACATGCTCTACCACTTAGTCCACCACTAGTTTCACGCGCTAGTGCGTAAGGGCACGTGTAGCACCGTTCTCTTCTTTGATTTTGTTGCTTGATTCGCTTAGCATTATATAGCCTAGGTTTGTGGTTCCTTTGATTAATACTTATTTGGGTGAGGAATTGTTAGGGTATGATTTGTACCTTTGACGTGATTTAAGTCCACGTGGTTGTTCATCAGTCTTGTTTGTTTTAGTGCATCATTTCCATTGATTTGTGGTTATTGTTTTTGATTTGTGATTCATTGGTTCCGCTATTTTTGGTGTATTTGTGTTAGCATCGGTTTTATAGAATGGGTTGACGTGATTTGGGTATGGGTTTGGTTTGTTTGTATTAATTGGGTTGATCTACAGTGAAGGTTTATTTGGGTTAGTTTCATTTATTTTACTGTTTGTGGAATTCTATACTGGTGTTATGAGTAACATAAAGAACACAAAATCTGTTGTTATGCCTGATGTGGTGCTTGTGATGTCAAAGATTGTAGAACATAAACTCAATAAGACTAATTATTTGGATTAGAGTAAAATTGTAAGGCTTTATTTGTGGAGTATTGACAAGGATGATCACTTGATTGATAATCCACCTAAAGATGAGAATTTAAAGCAAACTTAGCTAAGGGAGGATGCTCAATTGTTCTTGCAAATATACAATTCTATTGATAGTGAGGTAATTAGGTTGATCAATCACTATGAATTTGTTAAAGAATTGATGGAATACTTAGATTTCTTGTATTCTGGAAAAGGGAATGTTTCCTGTATTTATGAGGTCCACAAAGCTTTTTATCGTGCTAAGAAACAAGATAAGTCTTTAATGAGCTCTTTACGGACTTTAAGAAGACTTATGAAGAGCTTAACATGTTATTACCCTTTAGTCCTGATGTGACAATTCAATAAGCTCAAAGGGAACAAATGTTTGTGATGAGTTTTTTAGTTGGTCTTCCAATTGAGTTTAAAATAGCTAAATCTCATGTTCTCTCTAGCTCTACTATCTCATCTTTGCAAGATACATACAGACGGATACTCTGTATGGAGACTCCTCAATTTGTTCAGATTAGTAGTGCTCTTGTAAGTCATCATTTTGAGTATGAAGTTGGATGACAGCAATTTAGGAGCAGTGGTAGGGGAGTTGATACCTAGGGACAAAATTCAAGAGTGATTGTATGTCACTATTGTCATAAGCTAAGGCATATGAAGCATGATTGTAGACAATTGTAGAATAGGAATCAAGGATTCCGATCAGCATAGGTTACTTCTTCTACTGATGCATCTGGCAAATCTATTATGGCTTTTGCAAATGAATTTGCCATGTTCTCACGGTATTAAGAATTGTTAAAGTCTTCATCTACTCCAGTTACTGCCATTGCTAAGTTAGGTAAACCAAACACGTCTCTTGTTTCTTCATCTTCTAAATAGATCATTGACTCTGGTGCTACAGATCACATGATAGGTAATTCTAGTTTATTGTCTACTTTTCAAACTCATACGTCCTCCTCTCCTGTTACTTTAGCTAATGGGTCAAGATCTCATGTTCTTGGGTTTGACATAGATCCAACTCCATCAGTTCATCTGTCCTATGTTTTAAACTTGCTCGATTTGTCCTTCAATCTAATTTTTGTCAATAAACTCATCCATTTACTTAACTATTGATCTCATTTTTTCTTAGTCATTGTCTATTTCTAGATCTTATGATGAGGAGGACTATGGGTAAAGGACATAAATTCGGGGGTCTCTACATTTTAGACACAAAGGCACCAAAGCTAGTCACTTGCTTTGGTGTTGTAACCCTGTTTGAAGCTCATTATCGATTGGGTCATCCATCTCTCCCTTTGTTGAAGAAACTTTGTCTTCAGTTCCACAATTTAGAGTCATTACATTATGAGGCTTGTTAGTATGCAAAACATCATCGCATTAGTTTGAGTCCTAGAGTTAATAAACGAGAAAATGCTTCTTTTGAGTTAGTCTATTCAAATGTATGGGGTCCTTGTCTAGTGACATCTAAATTTGGATTTAGGTATTTTGTCACTTTTGTTGAGGATTATTTTTGTATGACTTGGTTGTACATAATGAAGAATTTCTCTGAATTATTCTCTCATTTTTGTTCTTTTTGTGCTGAAATTAAGACTTAGTTTAATGGTTCAGTCCAAATGTTGTGAAGTGATAATGCTAATGAGTACTTATTTGAATCTTTTCAATCTTACATGATTAAAAATGGCATTATTCGCTAAACTTCTTATGTAGACACACCGTCTCAAAATTGTGTTGCTGAGAGAAAAAATAGGCATTTTCTTGAAATTGCTTGGGCTTTGTTGTTTCAAATGCTTGTTCCCAAACACTTTTGGGTTGACCTAGTATCTATAGCTTGTTTTTTAATTAATTGTATGCCTTTAGTTGTTTTGAATAATGAGACTCCTTACCATACTCTTTTCCTGAATAAGCCTTTGTTTCCTATTGAACCAAAAATATTTGGTTGTACTTGTTTTGTTCGAGATATGTGTCCTCAAGTTACAAAACTTGATCCCAAGTCATTGAAATGTATTTTTCTTGGGTATTCTTGTGTTTGAAAGGGATATAGCTGCTATTTTCTTAGTCTTGATAGATATTTGGTGTCAATTGATATTACTTTTTGTGAGGATGTTTCTTTTTCTCCATTTTCCATCAATGTAGGTCAAGGGGAGGATGATGATTTGTTAACCTATATAGTTACATCCACTACTTTTACTCCTAAACCTCTCCTTTAGGTTTAATCTCACAGACAAGATGCCTTTAAAGTAGCTCTTGATGTATGTCTCAAACTCATCATTAGATCCAATCTCCAGGGACAATCTTCCTATTGCCCTCCATAACGTAAATGTTAGTGTACGTATACTATCTCCTCTTTTGTGTCTTATGCTCATCTGTTAGCCTTCTTTTATTCTTTTGTTGCATCTCTTGATTCTATTTCTATTCCTAAAACTATTCATGAAGCTTTATCCCACTAAGGATGGCATAATGTAATGATAGAGGAGATGGATGCCTTAAATAAGAGTGATACTTAGAATTTGGTAAATTTACTTTTAGGGAAGAAGGCTATCGGATGTAAATGGTTTTTTTTTTTTTTTTGTTAAAGTAAATCTTAATGGATTAATTGCTTAGTTGAAAGCTCATCTTGTTGCTAAAGGATATGCCTAGACTTATGGAATAGATTATTTTGACACTTTTTCTCCTGTTGCTAAGTTGACATCTATCAAGTTATTTATTTCTATGGCAGTAGTACATAATTGGCCTCTACATTAGTTAGGTATCAAGAATGCTTTTCTGCATGGGGATCTTCACAAGGAAGTCTATATGGAGTAAACTCCTGGATTTGTTACTCAAGGGGAGTCGGGAAAGGTTTGTCATCTTCGTAAATCTTTGTATGGATTGAAGTGGAGCCCTCATGCTTAGTTTGGAAAATTTAGTCAAGTAGTTAAGGGATTTGGGATGCTGAAAAGCAAATCTGATCATTTTGTTTTTTATAGATGCTTCATGGCCAGTATTATTTTGTTAGTGGTATATGTTAAAGATTTATCATTATTGGCAATGATACTTCTGGTATTTCAGCTCTCAAATCCTTTCTTCATAGTCACTTTCAAACTAAGGATTTAGGAATGTTGAAATACTTCTTAGGTGTTGAGGTAATGAGGAGTAAGAAAGGAATTTTTTTTATCTCCACGAAAATATGTACATGACTTATTGTTTGAAACGGGAAAATTAGGTACTAAACAATGTAGTACACCAATAATTCTTAATTTGTAGCTAACTAAGGAAGGTGAGTTGTTTGAGGATCCTGAGAGATATAGACGGTTGGTTAGGAAATTAAATTATCTCACAATAACCCATCTAGATATTGCATATTTGGACAATGTTGTGAGTCAGTACATGTCATCCCTAACAATTGATCATTGGGATGTTGTAAAGCAAATCTTATGCTATTTAAAAGGGAGCACTCGGATATGGTATCTTGTATAAAAATCATGGCCATACTGATATTGAATGTTTTACAGATTATGACTGGGCAGGATGTAAGGAAGACAGGAGATCTACTTCAAGTTATTGTGTTTTTGTTGGAGGAAATTTGGTTTCATGGAAAAACAATAAGTAGAAGGTTGTATCTCGATTAAGTGTAGAATTAGAATATAGAGTGATGGCACAGTTGTGTGAAGTAATGTGAATATATCAGCTCTTAAAAGAAGTAAGGCTCAACATCTCACTTTTTGCAAAATTATGGTGTGATAACCGGGTTGATCTTCATATTGCATTGAATCTAGTGTTACATGAATGAATTAAACACATTTAGATTAACTGTCATTTTGTTTGTGAGAAAATTTAGCAAAGGTTAATCTCTGTAGGATTTGTGAAGATTGAAGAACAAATAGGAGACCTCTTTACAAAGCCTTTAAATGGGGTTGGGGTTAATTATTTTTGTAACAAGCTGAGAATGATTAATCTCTATGCTTTAGCTTGAGGGGGAGTATAATAGCCTGTAAATATATATAATTACTATAGAATATTTACTAGTTTAAAATAGAAATTTACTTTTCATTTTTAGTCTATTAAATCCTATATATATGTAACTTATGAATTAATAAGAAGATAGAATTTCTTGATAGCTCTCTTTGCATTATAATAGTCTATTCCTTTTTCTCGAGAGTATCCTCTAGCAACTAAACAAGCTTTATTTCTTACTATTTTTCTATGTTCATTTTCTTGAAAACCCATTTAGCGCCTATAATTGACTTATCCTTAGGTCTTGGAACTAGATTCCATACTTAATTTTTCTAAAATTGACTAAGTTCCTCTTGCATAGTTAAGATCCAATTATTATCATTTAAAGCTTCATCAACTGAATGAGGTTCAATTTCATATATTAAAGCAAAATGGTTTTCAAAATTTTGTAAGCTTAATTTTGTTCTTATTCCAGATCTAACATTACCAATCATGAGTTCAGGAAGATGATCAATTTTAAATTTAAGTGTCAATGATGGTGTATGAAAGTGTTCAGAACCTTTTGACTTACCTTCTGGACATATTTCACCAAACTTGGTATTAGTCTCTAAAGAACCTTCTAATCTTGGTTCCGTTTTAGATACATCAGGCATTTTTCAAGCTTTTGATGTTCTTTCTGATGGGGGTTCTAACTTACCTTTTGAATCAAGTCATATAGGACTCTTTTTATTAAACGCAATTAGCAATCTATCATCTAATTCTTTATTGCCTGTTTCTTCTACAAACTTGATATTTATTGATTCCTCTACCACTTTTGTTTTTTGTTTTTATTGTATATTTGATATGCCTTCGAGTTCAAAGAGTAGCCTAGAAAGATGGCTTCATTGGCTCTCTCTTTAAACTTTCCCAATACTTTTTCTATTTTCTTTATAAAACACTTGCAACCAAATAGGTGAAAGTGTGAAATAGTAGGTTTTCTTCCTTTATAAATCTCATAAGCAGTTTTATTTATTAAAGGCCTAACATATACTCGATTTATAACATAATAAGTTGTTGATGCTACTTTGGCCTAAAAATGATTTGATCTACCACTTTCATTTAGTAGTGTTCTTGTCATTTCTTGGATAGTCCTATTTTTCTTTCAATTACTCCATTTTGTTGCAGAGTATAGGGTGCTGAAAAGTTATGAGTGATACCTTTTTCTTCACAAAAAGAAATAAAATAAGAATTTGTAAATTCTTTTCCATGATTAGTTTGTAGACTAATGATGGAGAGGCCTTTTTTGTTTTGAACTCTTTTGAAAAATATTTCAAAAGTTTTAAAAGCGTTACTTTTATGATGCAAGAACACGATTCAAGTAAATCTTGAGAAGTTATCTACTATGATAAGTCCATATTTATCTCTTCCAAGACTAAGAGTGCCAGTTGGACCAAACAGATCTAAATGCAACAATTCTAAAGGTCTTTAAGTAGATATAATTTTCTTACTTTTATGTGATGATAAACTCATCTTATTCTTTAGACAAGCAGCATAATGAATATTTCAAGAGTATGCAATTTTGGCAATCCTTTAATTAAGTTCTTTTTAGATAATTTCTCTAGTTGAGAAAAATTTACATGTCCTAACTTTTTGTGCCAAAGTATAATATAATCATTCATAGATATAAAGCAACTTTCAAATGATATTTTAGATGGTTTAATTAAATAAATATTCTTCTTTTTGAATCCTTTGAACAACTTAAATCCATCCTTATTAAAACTAATACACTTGTCATGCTCAAACGTTATTCTGTACCCTTTGTCATACAACTAACTTATGGTTAACAAGTTGTACTTTAATCCTTTAACCAATATTACATTTTCAATTGTGTATAGTATCAAACCAATTGTACTTACTAAAATTATTTTTACCTTTACCATTGTCACTAAATTTCACATATCCATCTTTCTTCCATTTCAAGTTTGTGAACAACGAAGCATCACCTATCACGTATCTTGAGCATCCACTACTAAGATAGCATGTTCCTTTTAACTTAGCTTTGTGTTCTTGTACACATTACAACACAATCAAGTTTGTTTACAAACTTGGCGAAGCTTGGGTTCATGAAAATTCAAGTTGGACTTTTGAATTGAACCTTGATTATTATTGAGCTTACACTTTTTGAAAAAGTAATATTTTTCTATGTGTCATAGTTTACTACGTAAAAAACAAGCATAAGGTTTTTGCTTAATATACCCGTTACTTGCTGCTCTCCTTTAACTTAGATCCTTTCTAACATACCTTCTGTTTAACCTTCTATTATACCCTTTGAAGGGATGCTTATCGTTATTTTGAGAGTATTATCTATTGTACCTTTTGACAGATTCAACCTTTTTGTCTTTATCCTTTTCCTTGACTGTTTCTTAATTTTCATATTTTAATTTAACAAATACTATTTCTCTCTTCATTTTAGATGTTTCTTCAAATTTGAAACCAAGTTTAGGTTTTGACTAGAAATTAGCATTTGTAGTTTCTTATCACTTTCATCAAACTTTTGAAACGTGTTTGTAGTTGACTTTGATAAATTCTCCACATGTTTTTTCAAAGTTTTGATTTCTTCTTTCAAAATAATATTTTCATTGACTAAAACATGTAATCCTTCAAAGTCATTTTTCAAGAAATCATTTTTATTTGCTAATAATTTATTTGCTTGATTAAGAACTTACTTTTCATTTTTTAACGTCTTTACTGTAGATTTAAGCTTAGAAATCTTGTCATTTGACTAAGAAAGAACTTTAAGCAATTTGTTGATTTCAACACGTCTATCATCAGGTACTTCTAAGTCAAAGTCAGAATTAGTTTCAAAATCTACCTTAGAGAATGTCATAAGACACAAATTTACTTCTTTACAATCTTCCAAACTCTCTGACTCGGTTTCTAAATCTTCCAAATCATTCCATATAGCCATAAGAGATTTGTGTTTCTTCCTAAATTTCTCTATCTTCTTGATCAACATCGGACATTCATACTTGATATATCTTGGCTTTTTGCATTTATAACATAGAATTTCCTTTTTGAACTTTTTCTTCTCTTTTTTCTTGATTTCCTTACCTGCATCATTAGCATAGCTTTTATTGGGAGGAAATCTTTTAGTAAAGGTTTTCTTACTTTTCTCCTTTAGCTATTTGTTGAGTTTTATAGCTAGAAGTGTCACATCCTCGTCCTCTTCTTTAGATGAGTCTTCTTCTTCAGAATCAACGTTTGATTCTTTGGCTTTAAAGGCTATGGTCTTCTTCTTTGTATTCTTTGATTTGAGAAAATCAGTTTTATATGCCATGAGTTTGTATATAATTGACTCAGTGTTAATCTCGTTAGATCATAAGCTTCTTCTATGGTATTTTTCTTTGCATTCCAAATTTTAGATAAGATCCTTAGCATCTTGTGTCACGCTCTAAACAGGAGAAGTCGTAACAGTCCTACCGTGTAAATTAACTTAAGATGGAAGTTGACCTGACAGTTGTTATCGTGGATATAGTTCACATAAGGCATACTTGATTCAATCGACTTAGAGCATTCATTTTGATATTTGTGAATGATTAAACCTGTAGTATAGCTTTACAAAATACATGTTCTATGCAACTTGTTGTCTTATAACACAATAATATTTACATAAAGGTTTCATATCTAGAGTTATAATTTATAATAAAAGTTTACCAAAAGCTACAGGTCTTGAAGTCTATTTACAATAAGATAAAAAATTAGTAAGCATTCTAGGGAATTCTCAAATAGTTTCCTCAGAACTCAAAAAGAAAAGTTAAAAGCCTAGATTCAGTAGATTATTTATTCCTCACTTTCTTGGCCAACTGTACACTAACCTAGAGGTAGTGATATTTTAACATCTTGGCCTTCACTCGTTACCTATAAAACAATCTATGGGGATGTGAAGACAACTAGCTTAGTAAGTAAGAGGGAATCAAAAGAGTACCATACAATCATAAACAAGATTTTTAATTATGATGAAATGCAATGAAATTAATCACTTAAAACATCATACAATGTTATCCAATCTATTATGAGGTTAGAGAAATTACATCCGCTCTAACCTGGATTGAGTAGTTTTATCGAGACTTAAATCAGACCAAATATGGGCTTGTATAATAGAGAACACCTTCCTTCCATGACTACCTTTGAACTATGACCCTTATCCTTGCTACGACCTCCTCACTTGTCACTTAGTTCAATTAAAGATGAGGAAACGATCATTTTAGCTATCTTCATTGAAAGGGGTTGGTATTTGGTCTGACACTCCTAATCGTTCCCCTAATGAATGCTATGTATGTACAGTTTTGTTAGTGGTCAAATTACTATTAGTTTCATTTAGGGGTGATCGGATAAGTTTACATAATACAAAAACAATGCAATCATACAGAACAGTATGCTAAGGAGTTCAACTCCCGTCATAACAGATTACTAATCACACATATGGTATGCACACAAACAACTATTTACAATCACAAACAAAGTATTTTTAATCTTTTAGATACTTTAATATAGTATCTTAACAAGTGGTAAGCTACGATCTAACTTACTTGTTCAGATGCTCATTGTAGAAAATTTGTGTCCTCAACGTTCTGTTCACTAAGAGACCTTATACATATATAAAACCTAAATTTAGTTTTCTAAGAGTTATAAAAACATTAGAATTCTATTTAAAAGTATTCTATTAAATTGTTATATATAAAAAAAAATATATATTTTTAAAGTATATTATTATTTTCTTTATATAATAAAATATAGTTTTATTATATAAGTTAAGTTAAGTTATTAAATATTAATAATATGTACGATTATACTATTAAGTATAATATATCATTTCGATCGTATCGAAATATACTTTTAATTAGTTAAATCACGTTTCTATTATGATGAGGTTATTGTAATACGTAAATTCTCATAATATTATAGAGATATAAGCTATATTTTCTACGGTTGTCTAATTTTTGTAGAAATAGTGTCATTAGGTTAATACATGTCTATTGATATATACTACGGGTTCTATTTCGAGAGATGACTTCTAAAGGGTGTTTTAAGTTTTTAATATACTTATGCATGCCTATAATGAATATTATCATATTATACTTATTTTATGTACTTAAACTATTGTTTATATGATTTGCCAATATAACTCCATAATAGGAGTATTATCTAATCCTATTATGTATATAATACATCTAGGTCATAAAATTATCATTAAATATATTAAAATTTCACTTTTCATCAAATCTGACTAGCATGTATATGTGTAGTTTTTATTTCATTATTTATCACATTTTAGTTTATTATTGCTAAAACAAGCCTCGGTTCGTAATTTAGGCTATTTTATTACATAAATTCATAATAAATAGCTTGGGTCACCAAATAATTCTACAAAAAAATTTATAGATTCCTAAAAATATGAAGAATTTAGTCATCACTTGGTTTCATGCTATCGATTTATCACCTATATACTTGAAATTACAATTTTACCCCTAAATTGCATTTAATTACCTAAATATTATCCTTTTAATGCCAAATTATTTTCAATATATCTCAATATCATTACAAGTCACCAGAAGTCAGTACATATCATTTTCATAAATTAATTTCATCAAAACCTATTTATTTCATATTTTTACCCTAATTCTAGTTATTTTTAGGGTTAAAAATTACATTAAATACTAAAAATACTAAATTAAAAATATGGCTACATAGCAATCAAATATATATCATTTGTATTCTATAAAAAATATTTTGAGTTATAAATAACACCATTTAGTACATTTATTTCTCATTTCAAAAATCGGATAAATAGTAACTTATTTAAATAAATATATAAAATATTTAAAATTTTACAAAAATAATTTTTTTTTATAATTTTCTATAAAATTTTACTATTTTTAGATTTAGAAAATAAGGGAAGAACATGATAGAAAATTGGATCACTTGCTTATCAAATCTTTGGCTACCGTTAGGTAATGGAAAGTTGTCGGAACAACCAAGTGTTGGGGGTACTCTATGATGGTGGAATGGCTTCATAGCAGGTCAGGGTTTGGTCCACGAGCTATATTTAGCCAATCCCTTGCTTTGTTTTCTTTTTTTTTTTCTATTTTTCTACGATTTTTTTTTTATTTTTCTTTGAGTGTTCTTGGTTCCTAAAGTGTTAATTGGAATCAAGAAGTCATATTTATAAGAAGTTGGGGTTGGTTAAATTTTCTTAGCTTTTATGAATATTTTTTCCTTTAATTTATTATCTAATAAGTGTTAATATGAGGTGTCCTTGGCCAAATGATTTGGAGGTGATTCATCTAATCCAGCTGCTAAGGAGATGCCACGGCAATTTCCAGCAAATTCTAGGTTGTTTGATTACAATTTAGATAAGTTTAAGTTGATTTTAGTGAATTTATTAATAATATATGTATTATGTTAATATTTTTTGCTTATTTATTATATACATGTATATATCCTATATATATATCACGTGTAATGTATATATGTACTCATATAATTATGTTTCTAACATATCTTTTATTTTTAAGATATGTTTCTTATTTATTTTTATGAATTCATCACATATTATATATAATTATGTAATTTTGGGTTAATTTACGAGTATAATTATTATATATACCGGATATACTCATAAAAATACCTGTATACTTATACAGTATATTATGCTACATTATTTCCTTTTATCACCTAATTAACTTATTTCTAATTCTTCGTCATATTCCGAGATCGATTTTAAGGGTTTTGATCATTTTTACTTTATATTAAATAATCACATTTTTAACGGTAAAATTGGAATTTTAGATCATTATTTTTAAAATTTAACTTTATTAGATCACTTAAACTAACTTTTTTTATCTCAGTCATAAAGTTTGGACTTAATCGGATAAATATCCTTAAATACCCTAAATTTAGATTTGGTTGTCTTAAATGTGATTTTAGGGGCTTACATCTTATGTACCATATATGCATTGCTAATTGTTTTGCTAAAAGAAGACAATTCATTAGTTATAGCAATGAATTTGCTAAAAGAGTCCTTGATTTCTTCACTAAGAAGAATTCAAAAAGTTTCATATTGGTGAACTAATGAGTTGGTTATCATATCATTGATAGTCTCTATGTCTTCATAAGTTTGCACTAAGGTGTCCCAAATAACTTTAGCTATAGCACAAAAAGAACTTTGATCATGTAATAGTACTCAAAAGTATATTTTTAGCCTTTGAATTAAGCTCAGCTTTGGTGATATCCTTATTTGATGTAATAATAGTTAGAACTTTGAGATCTTTTATTAAGATGATTTATCAAGTTTGATGCTTTTACATGAGTCTCCATCCTGAATTTTTAATAAGAAAAGTTAATTCAATAAAAAAATGGTGCTTTGCTAGGTTGAACTATTAAACTACCACTTGGTTTACTCATGATCTTAAACTCTAAATGATATTAGAGCGAGAGTTTTATACTAATTGTTGGTCTTGTATAAGATATCAAGAGGGGAGATAAATTGATATCTTTAGAAAATTTTTAAAACTTTTTCAATGTGAATCAAAATTATCCCTCTTAATAATTTAATTTGGTGATTAATGGTACTTTAATAATTCAACACACGAATAACAACACGAATAAGCAACTCAAAGTAAAAGTGATAAGGAGGAGAATATCAGGCTTAGGATTTATAGAGATTTGTCCTTTTGCCTACTTCTCTCTTTCAAATCTATTATTGGGGACCTGGTCTATTTTATTGGTGTCATTTTACTTAATTCACTGAATCAAAATAAATCATAAGAAGTTTACAAGAATCTACTATACTTAATCCACGGCATCTTCAATCGTAAGGTCAGGTCTATATTGACAACTGACCTTCATTTTTTCCATGAAGCCCATGAAACTTAGACCCATCTTTTTGCACATTGCAAGCCCTTGACCACTTGTGTACTCCATCAACTAATGAACCCTAGTTCTATCATTTTGTCATGCTCAACAAGGATTACTTGCCCCTAATAGGAGCAGCAGAAATACTACCATATCAACACGTCAGGGTTTCATACTTCTCATGACAATGGGGTTTCATTTCGGTTACCAGACCTTAGGAAGAAACGTGGTGTGCTCATTCCCTCACTTCATTGTGCAACTCCATTGTTCTAGCATAAGCTCCCAACGCTTCAAGCGTAACTGGGTCCGGATGCGTTCTGTCTTTAGCTCGTCCAAGTTGTGGCATGGTGCTCGCGTAAAAGGAGCTATGGTTCTGCTCGGGCTTATGACCTGCTAGTTGGATTTAAATTCCACAGGTGCTGTTGTGAATGGGAGCTTAGGTAGCGTCTCTTAGTTTGGCTAGGAGCTGCTTGGACTTGTAGTTGCTGTTTTGCTTCTCGGATAGAACATGGCCGTCCTCCTTGTTCAGTTTGGTCGGAGCTCTATTGTAGCAGCTCGACTTCATTTTCTTGTAACTCGTATCCTCAATACCTTGAGGAGCTGGGCTTGAGGAGCTGGGCTAGTGGAGTGCTGATCTTTAGTGGGTGAAAATTCCTTGTTTGTCCAGCTCTTCTCAGTAATGTTTGGCACGTGAAGAAAGTGCTTGGGTATTGTAAGTCGCAGTTTAGGTCTATTGAGAGCAGCTCGATTCTGGTCGTGGTCAAGTTTGTTGCTGTTCAGGTTCCTCTATCTTGGATTCGGCTCACTGTTGCCATTCAGAGTTCGTTTTGTCCATGGAGTTCAATTCTTTATTGTTTGCTTGATTCTTGCTTTAGTTGAGATTTCTTTTGCTCTTGTGTATGGATGTGAAACTTGATCATATGCTGTTCAGGTCTCTTTGGAGCTATTTGACTGGGCAAAGTAAATCAAAGGTGCATAGGTAAGCTTGAGATTATAATGAACCGCTTTCACAGGAGAGGTCTTATGCTCTCTTTCAGTTATTTCTTTGCTCTAATAATTTAATTAATTTTTCTTTTCTTTTTAACTTTACTTCTCATATTTAACACCTCTTGCAGATTCTCACTTGACGAAACTCATAGCCGTAGATTCGAAAACCCCTCGCTCCAATCTACCTCTTCATGATGATATACGTACACCAATCGTGGTGTCCAGTAAAACAAGCTTCTATGAGGCACATCTGATTTCACAGATCGGGTAGAGGAACCATTTATTACTTCACATCTTCTTTTGCCGAAAGCCCAATAATTCCCCCGTTTAATAGAGAGTTGTCTTCCATAAGGTTGTCTTGATAAGGGTTCAAGAACTTTCGAAGCGCTATGAACCTAAGTGTAATAACTTTTGCTAGCATGATGTCTGGTTTCTTAGAACAAGATGAAATATCCATCAAATAATCGGTTCAGTAATCTACCATCATGTATAGGATGGTATTTTGATTTGTTTGGTTTTGAGATGTACGATAAACTCTTCGGTTCTTTCTACATAAGCAGCACAGATTTTTTTTCTTTGTTCTCTCTATTTTTTTTTTAGCATCTTTTAAAAAATATTCTGCACAATTTGGCTAGTGAAGTTCCATATAGATACCTTTGTTTCACATAGTTGGACTAAGCTTTTGGTCAATTTTCCTCCACCATTTCAATGTGAAATTGATATGTCCTCATTGTCCCTGTTTTGCAGGTAGCAAAATTAATATTTAGGAGTTACATTTTGAGTAACCACTATCTTGAACTTGCCGTAGTCAACAAATCAGCATGGTTTAAAGATGATTTCTTCACAATTTGGATTGTGACTATTTGCAAACTAATAGTCAAAGGTCTATGATTGAAACTTGCAGGTTACATTGCGAAGTTGCCACAGTTAATGAATTGATATGGTTTATAGAGGGTAAACTTTTCGTCGCCCAAATCGTGATTGTTTGCAAATCGAAGGTCAAAAGTCACCGACCATAACTTAAGGACCACATCTCAAACTTGTAGTAGTTAACAAATCCACTCAGTTTAAAAAGAGTAGACCGTTTACCACTCAAATCATGATTATTTGCAAAACGAAAGTCAAAAGTCTATGGTCGTAACTTGAGGACCACATCTCAAACTTGCAATAGTTAGCAAATTAGCATGGTTTAAAAAGAGTAGATTCTTTATTGTCAAGAGCATGACTGTTAACAAACTGAAGGCCAAAGGTGATCGATCTCGATTAACAAGTGATAGGGAAATGGAGAGCAATGGTAGGATCAACTACAAGTATCATTTTTTAGGTCGTATGTGACCTCCTTTTGTGATCTTCATAATTTGAGGCATTCATAAAGCCAATTACAATTTGTAATGAGTGCATGAGTGTTGAACACAAGCTTTTCACATGAGCATACAAACACATAAGAGTTGATTGTTTGAGTTGAATGTGAGCCTTAAACATGTGAAATGAATATGAGGATCCTTATAGAGAGGTTATAAATTTTTTCTATATCTAAAAATTCTAAATCATCCTGTTTTGATAGGGAGGATCCTCATAGAGAGGCAACCCTATAGCATACTTGGGCTAATAATAATAAAAGAAAGTTTTTGGCATCCACTTAGTAAACATCATATATACATTAGTATATATAATGTGACCAATTGCGTAGAAAATTTAGATGGTATGGAAGATGAAGATTCTCATTTATACTGTATGAATGGTGATAAATTATAAGAGATTAAATAATACTATAGAAGATGACTCGTATGACATAAAAGATAAAACACAATTAGTAAATAGCATATTAAAGATCAATGGAGCATTTTTAAGCCCAAAAGCCATAACAAGCCATTTGTTCTTTATATCTTATTCATGCTACTACCTAAGTATGTTTGTAAATATTTGAACATTATGAGAGAATCTATTAGAAGATAGGACAATAATTGTACAGTTGTTAAATGCTTTCTAGAGCTGTTCTAATATGCCAAAATTCACTTTTTACAATCAAACTTGCTAAATCATTAACACTATGATTTGTGGCCATGATCCCTTCAACATTAATTTCAAGTCAATTACTTGAAGAATTATTGCAAGCAGTAGTCCATACTTAGAGTCCATGGCTATATTCTTACTCGTACACTTGCCACGATTTTAAAAAACTTGCCATTTGAAGTTCATTTTGTCCAGATTATATAAATAGATGTTAGACACATATACAAAAGAGTAAACAGACTCTAGAGTGATAGAATAGAAGAGTTCTAAGGGTTTTATTCAATTTTATCACAAAAGTTCTTGTTTTTATCATGTCTATAATGTATGCCGAGCTTGGTCCTTTTTTTTTTTTTCCTTTCAATTTTTATAAATTAGTCTTCTTTAAATTGACTAGTATTAAACCTTACCCGTTTAATATTAACCATCGACTAGGGTTTAAAGAAAACCGGTTCTTTTATATTTTGAAAATACTTTGGAGTTGCTGCCGGATTGGAGTTGGGAAAGAAAAAAGTTAAGTTATAACCAATTAGGTGGATTGGTTATAACTTAGCTACTAGTCTTAGCAAGAAAACCAATTTTACAAAACGGTTTTCTAAAACGAGAGATCTAAATCTAGGAGCTAAGATTTTTAAACCCTTATGGGTAATATTAACTTTTCAAATTTAATTTTAACTTTAAAAATTACCTTTTAATTCTATAAAATAGAACTTAATTATTTAACTAAATTGGATAACTTAAGTAATCTAAACTAAAAAAAGGAAAAATAGTTTTTTTTTTTTTTACAGTCGCCTTATAGGTGACTACGTATCCGCTATTCGGAATTAAGCATACGTAGTTCTTTTTTGTAAAATTTTAGTATGTTGGGTTTGTTTTAATTTGAAAATACATTGGATTTACATTTTTAATCCAATTTGATTTATTTAAGGAAATTTCTAAAAAAAAGGTCCTAAATTGGAAAATTTTATTTTTTTGAAAGTTCTAAAGAGCCCTAATTTTGAAAATGTCCATTTATTTTTATTTATTTTGGAAAACTCGATTTTTCTAAGTGTTAAAAACAATTTTTATTCATTAACTTATTTATTTATTTTTATTTTTATTATTTTTTATATTATCTTATTTGTTTCTTATTTTATCTATTTCTAAAAAGAAATAAACTATTCCATTTCTTTTTTTTTTNCGTATCCGCTATTCGGAATTAAGCATACGTAGTTCTTTTTTGTAAAATTTTAGTATGTTGGGTTTGTTTTAATTTGAAAATACATTGGATTTACATTTTTAATCCAATTTGATTTATTTAAGGAAATTTCTAAAAAAAAGGTCCTAAATTGGAAAATTTTATTTTTTTGAAAGTTCTAAAGAGCCCTAATTTTGAAAATGTCCATTTATTTTTATTTATTTTGGAAAACTCGATTTTTCTAAGTGTTAAAAACAATTTTTATTTATTAAATTTTTTATCATATTATCTTATTTCATTATTAGTTATTCTATTTTATCAATTTTTATTAAACTAAAAAAAAGAAAAAAGAAAAAAAAATATATATCTATATATCTATATATATAGACTCCTTTTTTTTTTATTGTTCTTCCTTTTTTTTTTCTTTTTTCTCTTTTTTTTCCTTCTTTTTTTTTTCGCTTACATTTACATTCTAAAATAAATAAATAAATAAAAAAAAAGCTGGATCAAAGGGTTGGAGTAGAGTTGGTGTGCAGGTTGGACCTATAGGTGTGGACTCGGGTTTAGGTTAGATCTAAGTTAGCTTTAATGGTTTGCGAGTTGCATTATTAAGAAGCAAAAGAGTGGCATCTTGGCTTGAATTGACCACCAAAATAAGCGAGAAATGGGATATTTATGAGTTTTGGATTGGGATTAGGGTAAGGAGAGGATAGGTTCAATGCGTAAGTCAAAGGAAACGGAATGGACAATTGTTAGAGTGGAGGGTGGCGGTGGAGTTGGGTAGTATGCGGTAGAGGTTGCTAGTTGTGAGTAGGTGATCAGTTTTGGGGTTAAGGACCAAGGCAAGCTCAACTGTAAGGTTGATTTAGCTTAGTGATCACCGTACGTAATGGTTCTGAAGAAGAGTTATCGTAGGTTATGGTTTTAGATGTAAGCGTTTGGCCGCGTAGCTAGGAGTACGGCCAAGAGTGAGGGTGGTTAGGCTTGGACGCTCGCGTTGTGGGGAAGCTAACTAAGGGTATCTAGTGCCTCTAGAATGGTTAGGGAGAGGGGATCGAAGAGAGATGATGACCTTGGGTGTAAAGAGAGGAAGTGATTGAGGAAGAGAGAGAGAGTTCGTCAGTGAGTTTTTTTTGTGCTTGTGTGTGGATAAGGAAGCTCTATATATAGTCTCCTGAGCTAGCACAAGCATCGAAAGCTTGTTAATGGTCGAAATCTGCTATTAATGCCTTAGGGTGAAAATTGACCTTTTGTGATTTTATAAGCTTGATTTGGGTAAGTGAATAGATGAATGAAGACGAGATCTTGGTAAAAAATGAAACTAGGCTATGCTTCGTTTGCAATTTCACTATTCATTTGGTGAAATTGCAACAAAAAAAGGTTCAAAATTCGTGCTAAAACTAGCTAACTGAGAAGGAAAGCACGGAAGACTTGGGGAAAATGACAAGAAAAAGGAAGAAAGAGGAGAGAAAGTGGAGTTGACGTGGTGCCATATCAGTTGTGTTGTCTAGCTTTAGGGTACCGTGTATCTAATATCGACACATGGTAGTTGACATGGAATGTCGTGTGGCACTATGTCAGCGTCAGCCAATCCGAGGCTACTACGTGTCAAGACACGTGGCATAGTAAAACCTTGACACATGGCAGCTCCTAATGTGGTAGTGCTGTTTGTTCTTTTGAAAAAAAGAAAAAGGCTTTCTATGCCTTTGCCAAGATTCAAACTCCTAACCTTATGCTTAAACCCAATAGCATGCTCATGTGCTAATCCGTTAGGCCATTAGCTTGTACCTTATCTATATGTGCAATTAAAGGTTAGGTCAGCTTGGGCCATATTCAAATCTAAGTCTAAGTCCAATGGTCATTTCTTTAAATTTAAAAATCTATTCTATTAAACTACTTAAGAATTTATTATCTTCTAAATTCCTTAAATCTTCTATTTTCTGTGACTTTTCAATTTTCTATGTGTTTTTCTTAATTTTTCCATTTTTTTGCATTTCTTTTTTTTTTTAATGCTTTTTCCTATTTTCCTATTAATTCAAGTGCCTTATCCATATGTGTAATTTTTTTATGTATTTTTCAAATTGGGTGTTAATTCAATTTTCTATGTATTTTTTAGCCTAGGGTTTCAAATTAATTATTAAATTATATATATTAAAGTTGCAAGACTAATATGTAAATAGAATTACTGTAATTGAAGGGATTTGTTATAAGCTTAGAGATAGGTTATAGATTTCTTTTGAAATCAAGATTGATATCTTGTTTGTTGTTTATGGAATTCCTATTCTTAATGCTGTTCTAATTTATTCTATTATAGAAGCAATTCGTATAGAATGTAATCATGATTATAAATTAATAAAGAAATAATTCCTGTTAATTCAACGACTTTAGAAACTTTAGGCTATTGCATATTAATCTCTTGGTCATTAGAGTATATATATCACTATTTATGGTTAATTAGGGTTTTTGTTAATTGATTTCATTATTATTTATTAGTTATCAATTAGTTCTTGTTCTTAAAATCCCTTTAATCCTTTAATTTATCATTACCATTGTTATTTACTTTTAATTAGAGTAATTTAGTACGAGTGAATAAGTGTTCAATCCTTATAGGATTGACAACCCTAAACCTTAGAGTCCTTTATACTATTACTTGACAAGTGTACTTGCTTAAGTAGTGCAGTATACACGGATCAGTCAAACATAAGCCTTTATACATGAGTGTAACATAAGCATTAAACTTATTGTGAGTCTTTAGCATGACATGAGTCTAATCATGATGTGAATATGAACATGACATGAGCCTTAAATACCACGTGGCTCCTAAACATGATGCGAGGCCTGAACATGACATGAGTCTTGAACACTAGATGACTCTTGAATACGATGTGAAGCTTGAACAAGACGTGACCCCTTGAACATGACGTAAGCCTTGAGCATTGTGTAAACCTTGAACACGACATGAGTTTTGATCACAATGTGAACCTTAAATATAAGCCCTGGGCATGAGTGAATATGAGAGTTGAATATGATGTGAGGCTTGATCCTGGCATGAGTCTTGAGCATGTGAATCGAACATGAACTTGTTAGTAACACGCAACAATACTTGAATTGAACATTAATAGTTGGATGTAGCCTTATTTCTTATATTGTCCTTGTCATTTCTTCTTCAACTTCCCATTCGTATAGTTGTGCAATTCTTGTTTCATTTGCACTTTATTTTACTAATTCTCTTACTTTCCTTTGTTGTTGCAGGTAATCACTCCCTCCTCTCCTAATTGGTAGCAACTATGCGTAAGCATTGCTATAACTTTCAAGAATCAATAAAAGGAGGTGGCATGGCATTATATGTAAGCCTCACAATTGGACTATTTGGATTTAGTACATAAAATTTAGGATGATTGTGAAAGTTGTCCAATCGAGCTTAAATTTTTATGATAAAACTAAGAACATTAGTAGATGTGACCCCATAAGTTTGGATTTATGGAAATGCAATAATTAAATAATTAAATATTTAGGTTATACGTATATTATCCATTATTTATTGAAAACGCATAAAATTGGTTCTGATAATTAATAAGTCACTAGAGATAAAATATATGCATATAAAAAATCATGAAATAACTTAAATAATATTTAGGAGTATTTGTTTGTACTAAGTATGAATTTATTATGTAAGGAAATATACCTAAAATTACTTAAAATACCTAATATATCCTAAAATATACTAAATAAATTAAAGAAAATTTATAAGATATCATGAAAATTAGGTAGCAATCTGTTATGTTGTCCTTAGAGGAGTGGCAACTACTTTTATGCAAATGAAGGAGATTATGATAGATTAACGATAAGTAAACCTTAGAAAAGGTTGTGATTAAGGACACTTGGCAATCTCATTTTTTTCAACCGACCAAAAGTGAGCTCTACAAATTCCTAAGAGCTCATCTAAATTCAATTTAGTCCCTCTAGTGTTTAGGAAAAATAGAGAGCGGTTAAAGAGAGGATTGTTTGTATTTTAGAAGAATTATGCAAAATTAGGGCATTTTAGGACAAAATCATGGCCCCACCATCTAAATAAGACCTGATGTGAAGCTAACACCACCATTCAATGGAGGAGGTAGTGCTTGGAGCTACCAACAATACCCCTACAGTCAACAGTGGCTAGAGACATTGACACTGGTAAGTGCTTAAATCCATTCGATTTTGCTTAAATTGATAAAATTAGTATTTTGATAAAGGCATATTTTAATCATGTTTTAAGAATTATTATTGATTTTATATAAATCATTAAGAAATGGTACTTAAGTATTCTCATTTGGATATTTCAGGTCTTGGAGGATTTAGAGTGGAAATAAAATCAATTTAGAGGAATTTTACGCAACCAAACAAAGCCTGAATTGATCTATGACACTTTGGAATTGAAGGCAGCTGGCCTGCACTTTACATTGGCGGCTTTGGAGTTCTACACCTCTGGCCTTTATGGTCGGCCTTTACAAAGACGACATCTATTCGAAAGCCAACCTTTGTTTTCTTTATAAATAGCCATGTGATTGATATTTTAGAGGGACTTTTCATCTTCTTTAGAATTAGAAAATCTCAGAAGCCAACCCTTGTTTTCGTGATCATTGAGAAGACTTTGCTTTTGCTGTGGAGATCATCCTTGGAGTTGCAATTGAAGTTTTAATTCATCATAATTACAAAATTGGTGATTTCTATCCTATTTTTATTAATGCAATTCTGTGATTTGTTCTTATTTCTAATCATGAACTCCTTTGCGAATGCAATTGTTATTTATGCTTTTATTTTAATTCCATGGCTGGCTAGGTTTTAATTGTAGGAAATTGATGAAACTCTAGATAGTTGAGATGATAATTATATTCATGTTATAGGAAGATTTCGATTATAATTATCTATTGATTATAATTGTCAGAAACACTATTGATACAAGAGTTGATATAGGGTTTGTTAGAAATTCTTGATTAAACTGATTAGCTAATGTAAGAGTGGTGTTAATTAGATTAAATAGAAATTATCTAGAGATTAATGCAATGTTTTGAGTTAATTATTTGCTAAGATATTAGGGATAATTGATTTAGGATATTAGACGATCATAGCATCGAGAGATATATAATTATGATTTAGAATTCACTATTAATTGGAGATATAAAAGTTGACCAATTAATTAAAGGTTTAAATCCTTAAGTTTTAAGGAATGATAATTTCACTTAAATGACTATATAGCTATTAATCTATATAACATGGTGACAGTTTGATTTGCATAACTAGGGTGGATTTTATTTTTCCTACATTCTCAATTAATTGCTTCGTTTTAGATATATTCTCGTAATTTTCTTTTTGACAATTTTACAGTAATTAGAAATTAGTTAACTCACAATTCAATCTTGATTACTTAACTATTGATAAGAGTTGTCATACAATTAGTAATTTCTTAGTCCTTGAGGGATCGACAACCTTATTCACACTTTATTACTCGATTCTGACATAGTATACTTGCTAGAGTTCGCGATATTTATATTTATAGTTTGAGCGGATCATATTTTCAACCAAAAGTTATGAAAATTTTTAAGTCTCGCAATATATTGCTCTTAACAAATTGCTAAAATCAAGCCAATTTTTGTTTTAATTTTCAAAAACCTTATTGGTGTTATTTCAACTCCAAAATTTTTCTGTAAAATATCTATTATGTATATTAGATTGCCATATAATTTTTTTTTTTTGTGAAAAATATTTTTAATATTTTTATTTGAATTTTAGACCCTAAAATCCTATTAAAATGGCTATTTATCAACATATATTTAGTAATTTTCAAGTAATTGACTTAGATTTTGATTTGAGGTGAACTTTGATATTTTGTAATGTTGAGTGATAAGTTTTGTGGTGTTGGGAGCATTAGGTTTGAATATTATGGATTTGGGGTGTGTGTGTGTGTGTATATATATGTATGTATGTATGTATGTATGTAATAAGTGAGGTACTTAAATGACAGAGTTAAGAGGAGTTGATTTAACCTGAAGTGAAAATAGGCTATATGATGAACTTTGAATTTGATTGTGACCTAAAGTTACAAGTGTTTATGCTAAAATATGAAGTACCTTTGGATTAGAAGCGAATTTAGAACCTAAATTAGAAATTAGAAGTATAGGGTGAACTAGGTTGTTGACTAAGAATTAAATCAAAAACTTATTATACCTAAAATATAGTTAGTTGGACTTTACAAAAATGATCAAGGGAGTTTCTATGACTTATGTATAAAATTATAATTAGAAGTTGAACTAGAAATTGATTCAAAAGTTGAATCAGAAACTAGTTGAGGATGAGCCTAACTATAGGTAACATGAAACTTGGACAACTAAGTAAAATATAATCTTAACCTGAAGACATTAATCTGAATTATAGAATTTAGCTTATACGTAGTAAGTGTATAAACACTAAAATGTTATTTCTATTATAAGGATTGTTGGCGAAGGCACAACATAAGTTACACTTTAAGTAATCAAGTGAAAGAATCCAGGTAAGTTTGAGATCAATACATTACTTTATTTTGAAGTATTATTTATAGTACTTGGAGGCCTAAGATTGCACTTAGTTGTGCATGCCTGTGTGTGTCTTTTTGAACTTAATTGTGCACTGCTGATTTGCTATTTTGGAATGTAATTGATGCGTCTCTAAGGTTGAACACATGGAGAAGCACCACAATGAAGCAAACTGAAAGAAACAGAAGAAAAGCTAGTAAAGTCTGGATAGTTATTGAATGGATATGATACAACACTGGATCTTAGTTGACCTATAATTCGCCGGATGTAACTCACTGGTTCGAACTGAAGGGTCACTTGCCATTACTCTTTGCTAAAGGAAATAAATAAGTGTTGAAGGATAATGAGAACACTAAGGTTACAAAAAAAAAAAAAAAAAAAAAAAAACGTGAATAATTTCTCTATTGATGATTCATTGTCTATATACAAATAAATGGGGTTTTATGTACTTGCTTACTGGGTTACTTTACATGTATGAAAAGACAAAAGGGTGTAAACCTCTAAATTTTTTGACTTAACATTTGAAGTAGACTTAAGAGTGTTAGATATTCTTAAGAGTTGATAAGGTTAGTTAAGATAAAAATTCTAAAATAACAACTGAAGATTTAAGTGCGTATAGAAACTTTTATACCCTAAACGTATTTAAATACTAAAGATTTCATTCAAAAGTAGTAAAAACCATATAACTATAACTTTAAGAATATAAAAGTACTAATTTACCATAACTTACTCTAAAACCCTATTGACAATATATCCTTAGTATCTTACCAAATCACTAGTAAAAGATCAAAGATAACTTTTAATCATTCATAAATACATATAAAAATAATTATAGATCACTTTCATCTTCTAATTATATAACTAGGTTAGTATTATAAAGAGTTAAGTGTTCAGTTGATGCTTATATTACATATAGTAGGTATTAGTATCCTAAATGACATTTTTCATAATAGTCACATTAAGTAGCCTGCCAAATAATGTAGGATATAAATACCTAGAGGAAAATCTCATTACCTATTCTTACTAATCATTTCAATAAACCCTATATTTCCTTTCATTTCCTTAATTTTCTTCCTAATTTTCCCTAATTGCTTCATTATGTACACTTAAATTACATGTAATCCTAAAGAGTTGACTAAGTCAACATTTGACCAAGTCAAAGGTTGACCAAGTCAATATGTTGAAAAGTCAACAAAATGTTATTGTCATGTAGAGATTTCTTCCTTTTCCTTAACTTTCTACACAATTCATTTTTTTTTCCAATTTCACCCCTCCTTTATCATCCACTTCTTCCCCACTTAGACTCCATTTGTCTTCATTTTTTTTATACACAACAACAACACAAAACAAAGCTCTTTTCTCCCTCACCCCAAAACCGTGATCACCCTTACTCCCTTATTCCCATACTTTTTCAACTTCACTTTCACAATTCTAACTACTAAAACAAACCATCATATCTTATATACTTGTCTTCTTATTCATATTATAAGGAGAAAAAAGGTATGTTATTATGCGATTTTCCATCTTATGTAGTAGTTAGATGTATAAGTTAGGTTAGTATAAAAACTTTGTATAATATATACATATGTGTTGTTGAAGATAGAAAGCGCCATATTCATGTTTAGAGTACATGTAGAAATACCTATGTACATGCAACAAATGAATACATAAGAAGTGTATGTGTAAGGGTTTTGGTGAGATTCTTAGTCTAAGTATAGGAAATCCTTAAATAATTGGAAGAGGAACACAGATACATTTGCTTAAATATACGTATACAAGAATACACTTGATGAACACATTTATGGATACTCTTATACATAAGTACCCTTTATGTACATAACTAAAAAGGAAGAGTATACTAACTATACATATATATACCTTGCTAAATAAGCTCTTAAAGTGCAAAAATATGGGTTTGGTGAAGCTTTTTTAAGAGGGTATACTAGGCATACGAAAATATGTATGTAACCGTATGTATATACAGTATATGTATAAGTATACTAGTATACATACAAGTACATTAGAAGTGTATGTATACATAACCTATGTGTAGAATACATTAGAGTATAAGTATGAAGTATGGACATATGTAATTAATGACATAAGCGGTAACATAAGCAATTGATGACATAAGTGATGACATAAGCCTATAAAATAGTAAAATATAAGATGACATAAGGAAATAATATATATATGTATACACATACATATGAGTCAAAACTTCTTTAAGCTCTTAATACATATCTTAAATTGAATTAGTCTTAACTAAGCACATAAATTAGTAAATACAATGTAAAATCATTTAAGTGTAAGAATCTAATGACTAACCAAATCATTGAGTATTAAAACAAGATATAAAATTAAGCAATAAGAATAGTTAAGCTTCAATAGTTAAAATTTCAATAAATTTAGTCCATATCTTAAAACATAGGTCTTAACGTCTAAAACGGACATCACTGTGTGAACGTCTGTCCAAAAACGATGAAAAACGACTATAAGATCGTAAATATTGAAGATAGAATGAAAAAGTTATATATGATTAATAATATGGTTCAATCGGATAAAAATTGATAGTAATCTAAGTAGAATTAGGTAAATAGATTTCTAGAACCATTAGTTAATTCAATTGCTTACTATTGCTGTTCTATCGTAATGATCAGGTAATCCTAACGCGGGTGAGGATCTTCTGACTGATTATTATGACTAGAGTGAGTCGTTATGGTTAAGTGAGTATTTATCCTATGATTCCATGCTTGTATGTGATTGTAGCTAATGAACTTAAATGATTATGTTAATTGAATGTTGTATAGGGTCAGGAAATGCCTGTATGTATTATTATATGCTGATTTGTGAATTTACCTTAAATATGGATAACAAATTGTTGTTGCATAGTAGTATAAACAATGATTGTATGCGATATTGTTTGGTTAATTGGACTTAATTGTACTTGTCTAATAAAGAGAAACTGGTACATGCATTGATATGCATCGCATTAACCTAAATTCCGGTCATCACATCATACGGCGGTAACGAGAGGCTATTTGAGGGTTGTTATTATAAATTTATTGATTCTGTATGGTGCGCTCATACAAAATGACCTTACCTTGGTCTGCGAGAATACTAAGCATTGGAGGCATCAATTGCCTAGCTAAGGGTCAAGTTTAGAGACCTCCGTTTTGGAGTGAGTGTAGATTATGGGGGCCTACTCACGATTATACAAGAACTTGGTTTTTATGAAAATAAAGGACTTGTTTGATTTAAATACGGAATGTAAAGTTCCATAGTAAAGTAAGTTCTAGTATAATACCCGAATCTGACTAGTGCCATGTATACTCCAACCCTGACTTTAGAGGGCGTTAAATCTAAGTTACGTATAGTGACTAGTTAACTATACGTTACGTATTGTTTGGCATTCTATTTGTTCATTCATTCATATGTATGAATATAATGTATTTATAACTTGCTTATGGTGTAGTTGAGGGTTTTGCTCACTAAGCTTAAGCTTACACCCCCTTAGATTTTTGCTGTAGGATGGCTTATTCGTTGAGGTTGGTCAGGGGATGCTAGAGGTTAGCTTGGGGACCTAGGCAAGGGCGGGTCATTTGGTGTTTTGAAAGAACTGATTATGTAGACTTTTATTTATGTACTTTTTATTTTGTCAGTAATATAGACATATATGTATCAAATCACTACTTACTATAAACTTTGTAGTTTAAATGTTATATAAATATGTCATGTGATGATATCATTTGAATTTGTATATTTCTACGAGGCTTGGATGTTGTAGAGCCTTGTATATTGTGTAAAGAGTTCTTGTTTAGAAGGCGTCTACCACGACTAAACCGTTTTCAATTCATGATAGTATTCTTACAATTGGGTTACATAATACATATTAAAAAGGGTAAAAGAGAAAGAATATTCAGTATAGAAAAGTAACAAATCCTTTTGGAATGTTGTGCCAGAACACATGTGTCATTCGGTGGTTGGATGTCAGAAATATGGTACAAGGTGGCAAAAAGAGAAAAGAGGGGTTGCAATCAGGGGTTGACTTGATCTGGATCAAGTTAGAGCCCTATCAGTCCTATTGTAGAGTAGTTAGCTTGAGTTGCGGTTGGGTGCTTATGATTGGCTTAGGAGTTTAGCTCGAATAATCTTGGAGTTGCCTCCTCAGATGTCTTATCATAGTACAGTTGCTGGATAGGAGTAGGTCTAGTGTACGTAAGGGTCTAATAGTCAGGTCAACAAGGGATTGGTTCGGAATAGGAATCTTCATCTTGGATATGGCTTTGAGCTAGTATCTTCTGAGTGAGTTCTTAGAGTTCTCTAGCTTGGCTATGAGTAATCAGTCTAAGGGGCTGATTTCTATCATTTGCCTAGGGGTCGGAAAGATTTGTCCTCAAATCTAGAGTGGTCTTTGGTTGTCCTTCTTATACATTCATATGGCCTTCTTCTGGTTGGTGCGAAATCATGTTGGATGCATTAAAGGAACAACGTAGTCATCAGGTACCTTAATCTGGTAGGCATTGTGGTTAACTTTCTTTAGGACTTTGAAAAGACAATCAGCTTATGGGGATAGCTTGTTTTATCTTAAGTGTGGAAATCACTCATGGCTGAGGTGAATCTTTATCGAGTCTCTTAGCTGGAAAGAAATAGTTTGGTGGCCTCGACTACTAATCTCTTGCTATCTCTGATTGAACTTAATGATCTTCTTGGTTATAGACTAGTGTAGTTCTTGAAATTCTTGAGCTTAGTTATCTCCAGATTGACTCTCTTCAACAGTTGTAGGGTTGCTAATCATATCTAAGGGGATAGTAGGATTGAGGCCATAAACGACCTTGAATGGGGTCTTTCTAATGGTACTATGGACAATTTGGTTGTATGCGAATTCTACAACTAGTAGACATAGATCCCAATCCCTTCAATTCTTTCTTATGACAGCTCTGAGTAGATTGCCTAACGTCCTATTTACTACTTCAATCTAGCCATCAGTTTGCAGGTGGTTACTAGAGCTGAATATAAGTTTAGTTTCAAGCCTTCTTTAAAGAGTCTTCTAAAAATAGCTCAAAAATTTTGTATCCCAATCTGAGACAATAGTCTTTGGTATCCTATGTAGTTAGACAATTTCCTGTAAAAACAAATTAGAAATATATAAATCATCATTAATTTGATGGCATGGGTGTGCCATTTTGCTGAAGCGGTCCACTATAACAAATATAGAATCTTTTCCTTTAGATGTTTGAGGTAACCCTAGGACAAAGTCCATGTTAAGGTTGGCCCAAGGTAAGGTTGGCATTGATAGAGGCATGTATTCTCCATGGGGTTCTCTCTTCCCCTTAGCTTACTTACATACTTCACAACTACCAACTAATTTATGGACATCCTTGGCTAAACTTGACTAGAAAAAGTTCTCCATCAATAGATTAGCTGTCTTAGTTTCCCTAAAGTGACCTAATAATCTACCATTAGGAGCTTTCCTGATCAATAGCTCACATGTGGAATAGTTCGGTATGCATAACCTTTGGCCCTTAAATAGATAGCCTTCCTTAAGATAATATCCTATAATAGCAATTCCATCTCGACACTACTTTATGATAAGACCAAAATGAGGATCATGAGTGTACTACTCAGTAATGAGTGAAAATCTCAATAATTTTTTTTGCAAGGTGGTCAGTAAGGTTTGCCAACGTGATAAAGCATCGGTGACCACATTTGCACTTCCTTTCTTATGCCAAATCACATATGAAAATCCTTCCATGAACTCCAACCACTTGGCTTACCTCTTCAAGAGTTTGTTCTGACTCTCAAGATACTTTAAAGACTCATGGTTTGTATATATGACAAACTCTCGTGGTGGTAAATAATGTTGCTAGACAATAAGGGCACAAAAAAGAGAGTACAACTCTTTCTTGTACATAGAATAGTTCAAGGCAACACCACTAAGCTTCTCATTGTGGTAGGCAACAGGTCTTCACTCTTACATTAGGACATCACTAATTCGAACTCCTGATGCATCACATTCTAACTCGAAGGGTTCATTAAAATTTGGTGGTGATTGGACAGGTGTCGAGGTGAGCTTCTCCTTGATTTCTCTAAAGCTTTATTCTGCTCGATTATTCCATTTGAATCCTTCACTCCTTTTTGTTAGCTCAGTCAAATGGGCGGCTATGGTATTGAAGTTCTTGATAAATCACCTATAGAAGGAAGCTAGACTGTGGAAATTCAAACTTCAGTGACATTCTTCAGTGTTAGCTACTCTAGAACAGCTCTGATCTTCTACTCATTTACTCAGATTCCTTCCCCTGACACCACAAACCTTAGAAAAATCACTTCATCCTAGCAAAAGTTACACTTCTTCAAATTCCCATATAACTTCTTAGTTTGTAGAATGTCAAATACTTTGCTGAGATGTTAAACATGGTTGTTCAGGTTGGCACTATATACTAGTATGTCATCAAAGTACATGACCACACACCTTTTGATCAAGGGGTGCATCACATGTTTCATTAACCTCATGAATGTGCTCAACACATTAGTAAGTCTGAACGGCATAACCAATCATTCGTAGAGACCATGCCTAGTCTTGAAGGTAGTCTTCTAGTCATCACTTGGTCTCATACCAATTTGGTTGTAGTCACTTCATAGATCAATCTTTGAAAATATTTTGGCACTGTGGAGCTCATCCAACATGTCATTGAGCCTTAGTATTTGATATTTGTACTTGATAGTAATTTAGTTGATTACTTGGCTGTTGATGCACATTTGCCATGAACCATCATTCTACGGAACGAATAAAGTTGGTACTGTACAAGGGCTCATGCTCTCCCTCACATATCCTCGCTCTATGAGCTCATCCACCTATCTCTTCAATTTAACAACTTGTTTAGGGTTCATTCTATATTTAGGTCGACTTGGTAGAGCGATGCTTAGTTATAGATCAATACAGTAGTTAATGCCTTAGACTAGAGGTACTCCTCTAGGCAGTTCTTTAGGAAACAAATTAGAAAACTAATTTAGTAGGCTTCAGATTTCATCAAGAATATCTTGTAAATTTCTCATCTCTAACAATCTTCTGATCAACAAGAACATAGGCTCTTCAACTTTTTCAATAGCTCGAAGCTCTCTTTGGCTCATCACTAAGGCTTTATTCTTACTAGCTCGGGTGAGCTGATTATAGGTTTCAGTTACTTGGGATAGGTTATGGGTTGCAATACAATCTTCCTTCCATCCTTAACAAAGGCATAGGTGTTCTTATACCTGTTGTAAGTAATATGTCGGTTAAATAACCAAGGTTATCCAAGCAACAGATGTGAAGTTCCTACGGGGATGACATCACACAATACTTTATCCCTATACACACTCTTAACACTAAATGTATGATTGCTTGTTTAGTCACATATAAGATACCCTTATCATGAAGCCAATATAGCTTATAAGATTGGGTATGCCTTGAGGTTGGTAGACCCAACCTCTGCATAAAGGATTGCGCAACTACATTATTATGGCTCCCTCCATCCACTATAACGGTGTGTAATTATCCTTTTATGGTACATTTAATATGAAATAAATTTTCCCTCTGGTTTTCTTTAGAGCTTGGTAGGGAACTCAATACTCGTCTTAAAACTAGGGTCATCACTTCTCCTTGGTCAACATAGACACATGTTTCCTCTTCTTCCTCAACTTCTACCTCTCAAACATCCTTCTCCTCCTTAGGCTTGCTCTCATTGGTGTTATCTACTACATCTCCTCAGAGCATAATGACACATCGGTTTGGATACTCAGTGGCCATGTGTCAAAAACCTAAGCATTTAAAGCACTTTACCTCACTAATCTTCCGTCTGGAGGTTTGTCCTTTCTCCGATGTTCTTAGGGTCAGCCTAGCTTCAATGCAACTCGACAATCTTGTTCGACCTTGCTGGCCCTCTTGGCTATCGTCAGATTGATCATTCCTTTCTTCTACTTAGTATGGCCTATACGGCTTAACTTGGATAGGTCGGTACGGTATAGGGGCACGAGAGAATGTTGGCCTAGGTTTGATCAAAGCACTTCTCCTCTGTTTTTCAACCCTTTACTCTATCTTAATCGCCTCTTCTAAGGTACAAAACCTTTTCACTTCCACAATGTTGTGAATCTCATATGTGAGTCTAGAAATGAATCTCAATACTGTGCGGGCCTCTAGTTCTTCTACATCGGCTCGGATCATAAGCATTTAGAACTCTCTTACGTAGTTAGCAATAGATTGGCCTCCTTGGCGAAGTTCCTGCAACTTTGAAAACGTATCTTGTAAGTAGGTCTTAGGCATAAATCTACCCCTTAACAACCTTTTCCCACCACATTATGACATACCCAGTAAATTCCAGTACAATAAGTCGGACTTTGATAGCATTTGTATACCCATAATAGTTAAACACCTTCTAGACTTTCTCTTCCCACTCCAAGTATTCATCTGCATCTGCATCTCCACTCCTACTGAAGGGTGGGATTTGAACCTTGACATTGTCTAGCCCTCGAGGAGTTTGGCATCTTCCTCCTTATGCTTGGTAATAGTTAGATTCTTCTTCTTCCTCCCCAAACTCTTCAACATCTAGCTCCTCATCATCTTCCTCAATCTTCTTTAACTTTAGTCTTAGTCTAGCAGCTCGGTCTGCTACTCCTCTAGCTCATTATGGTTAAACAGGGTGATTGGTTCGGTTACCTTGGCCATAATATCTCTTAAGGGCATTTTCTCATGGGTTATGGTGTCATACACCTTAGGGTTGTTGTTTGTTAACTTGCATTGCTATGACTAGACTCTCATTAAGGTTTGTGAGTTTGTTAAGTTTGTCATCAACTAACCTTGAGGTGTTACTACTATTATGACCATGACCAAGTTAAGCACCACTACTTTAGTTACCAATAACACCTTGAACACTTGAATCTAACATGGTACAATACTTCTCGAATAAATTAACAGCTCACTAACAACTTTAATACCCAATAATCATTCAAATAGAATAGAAATAAACTTGCTCTATTTTTGTAATGAAAAATAGAGTAATAATGAAACCATACTTACTAAAACACAAACACACTGCAGTAGCTACAGAAGGAGTACAGCAACTACTAGCAGTAAAGTGAACCAAAACTTCAATGTAACTTCACACATTCCCTTTTGAAATCATACTCTGATACTAGCGAAGCTAATGCATCTTTGGGGTTAGACACATGGAGAAGCACCATAACAAAATGAATCTAAAGAAATGAAAGAAAAGCTACCAAAGTTTGGGCAACTACTAAATGGATATGATGCACTACTTTATCCTACTTAGCCTATAATCTGTTGGATATGACTCACCGGTCCAAAATGAAGGGTCATTCGCTATTACCTATTGCTAAAAGGAATAGATAAGAGTTGAAGGATAATGTAAACACTAAGGTTGCACAAAGGAAATGTGAATAATTTCTCTATTGATGATTCGTTGTTTGTGTACAAATAAATGGGAGTTTATATACTCATCCATTAGGGTTACTTTACATGTATGAAAAGACAAAATGGTATTCTTACAATTAAGTTACATAATATATACTAAAAGGGGTAAAAGAGATAAAGAATATTTAATATGGAAAAGTCATGATTCCTTCTAGAATGTTGTACTAGAAGACATGTATTGTTCGGTAGTTGGATGTCAGAAATATGGTATAAGGTGGTGAAAAAAGAAAAGAGAGGTTGTAGTCAGGGGCTGACCTGATCTGGATCAAGTCGGAGCCTAGTTAGTCCTGCTATAGAGTGGTCAGCTTGAGTTGGGGTCAAGTGCTTGTGATCGTCTCAAGAGTTTAGCTTGTATAGTCTTGGAGTTGCCTCCTTAAATGTCTTATCATAGCATAGTTGTTGAGCAAGAGTAGGTTTGGTGGACGTAAAGGTTAGATAGTCAAGTTGGCAAGGGATTAGTTCGAAATAAGAATCTCTATCTCGGATATGGCTTTAGGCTATTATCCTCTGAGTGAATCCTTCGAGTCTTTTAGCTCGACTGTGAGTAATTGGTCCTGGGGGCTGATTCTTATTAGTAATTGTTTGTAATGTATGAAATTAAGTGATTACCTTAAAATGGACATAACTATATTAGACTTGAAACCTTAAACTAGGCATGTATTGCAATCTACTAGGGGATGTTTAGGGTTCTCTAGCTAAATACCGACCTCTTTGAAGGAGATAGTGATGTAGCATAATGATCCCTCTTCGTCCTTAGTCAAACTAAGTGATGGGAGAGTAGATCCCAACGAAGGTGAAGATAATGGTTTGAAGGTAGTTACGTAAGAAGCGGTGTCTCTATTACATAAGCCTAAGTTTGGTCATGAGTTATTGCATTCATGTTGAAATTCTTTAACCTGGATTAAAGCGGGTGAAATTTCTCTAATCTCACAACAGATCGGATAACATTGTGTAATGGGATTTGCTTATTGCATTATATCTAACTAACTGTTTATGTTTGTGTTTACGTATAGTCTTATTTCTTTGTCCCTACTTACTAAACGGTTGGTTGCTAATACTCTTTTGGATCTTTTTATAGGTGCTGACTAAAATGCTATGTTATAACAAACCAAAGGTTAGTCACTTTTGGACTCTATGGGAGTGAGGTCATAAATGGATGAACTACTAGACTTTTGAAGTTTTTGTCTCCATAGTTTGGTCTTTTAAAAAATAGATTATGTAAATATTTTTTGGCATAAACCAGTATGTTATGTAAACATTTTATTGACCATCAAAGTTTTTAATATAAGTTTAAAGCCTTTGACGTATAAAATAAAGTTATTTTTATATGAACTGTTTATTTTAAAGTAGGTTAGTCGTAAACGTTTTGTATGAATCAAGCCTATGATAGTGGCTATGAGGTCACTTTCTATCATAGATTAGTTTACGCGAAGAGATTGTTACAACTTTAACGCTTTGGGGCATGACATTGCATATGAGTAGTCTTGTGTGATGAATAGCTCCAATAATGTTATCCTTCATATCAATGAAGGGGGTGTTATAAACCTATATATGGCATCAAACACCATAGCATGCTTGTGTTGAGTGCTACATGTACGTCGAGCCTAGTGCACATGCACGCTTTGAGCATTGCTAGCATACAAGCATCAAGCCTCTTGCACTTAGGTGCTTTAAGTGTCACGTATAAGGATTGTTGTATGAAGTATAATAAGTAATGATCATCACCATGCAAGGCTAATCTCTCAATATATAGTATCCATTTATGACTTTCCTCCCTCAATTATTAACATGTAGAGAAAGGGTATGTTAATGAGTCTTGATGCCTCTCATTCCCTCATAACACCATTGTAAACATAATGTTGTATTGTAGTATACTAGTTTTTTGAGAGTCACAATACATTGGATGGGTACACAAATTTTGTCTTACGACAATACATTGTTTACATAGGAGCAATTATATAAAACCTTCATTGCATATGCATATTTGTAACTAACCACTTATGGTAGTAGACACTATCTTAAGCCTTATTTCATGTAATCTTCTTGATCACTTAGTATCTGATAAGTATGAGTCGTAATTGAAATATGTAGAATTAATGATAATGAAGTTCATTTTTTGACTTTCATGCTCTTTTATTTCCTTAGCACTTTTGTTAGCTTTTATGAAGATGTTTTGTCATTGTGTAGTTAGGAGTGCTAGCTCTTCACTTAGTGACAACGTGTTAGAAGATAATGTAATGGGATGGCTTCGATCCTCTTAATGACTTATAATGTCTTGAAAGATAATGAGGGGCATATCTTGGCTGAGTGGCAAAATGGCCAAGGATAGTGTAGTCGTTGCTAGAGATATGCCCCTTGTTATCTTGATTAAGTGAGAAAATAAACATTACTTCTAAACGTATGAAGTCTTTAACAACAAAGTATGTTCAACTAAGTAGTGCTATTGTCTAGTGTAAACTAGTAAGATTGCATTGCTATCTCTTATTTTTTTTCTTAAAAATGACACTATGCGGTAAGAAGCAAAGGCTCGACCTAGTTACACTAGTGTTAAGCAACATGAGCTACAAATTTTAGATTGATATAATTGCAAGACTACTAGACTCTTTTCTCTAAGAGGCCTCTTGTAGAATTAACATAATTATGAGATTGCTTAGACTCAATGATATAAGGGGATATCTTTTAGGATATGCATAATTATAAGATTGCTTAGACTCAATGATCTAAGGGAGTCTCTTATAGAATAAATGTAATTGTGAGACTAGATAGACTCAGTGATCTAGAGATCTTACATGTTATCTTACGTATTGAGGCAAGACTTTTACTTGCTAATGATAGCATCTAAAAGATCCCTTTCAACAAGTGTTCAATTGCATATACACAATGATAGTGGTATTGATTACTTAGGATCAATAATTCTTCCTCATTAGTTAAGGGAGTATTTCTCATTAGTTGACTACTTAACATGGCTTACTAGGGTATTACCTAGGTTTGAACATCAATATGCTATGTGCTCATCAATGGGATTGTCTCTATTACTTGATGGCAAGAAACATAACAATTGCTTAGCATGAGAGCTATTGATCATACGTATACCATATTACAGACAAGTATACTTAGTTAAGTTATAACATAGATTTAAAATGAATTTTTAAGTTTGAATGCCAACCTAACGAGGAGCTAAGTTATATGAGTATATCTAATTATTCCTAGCAAGTGTATCCTTTCTAATTTATTCAATTACCTAACTTCTTTTAATAGAAGATTTTATTGAATAGACCAAGATTAAATTAAATAAACTAAATATTGAAAGCAAGGATTGCAAAGAGATCAAATATCAAAATAATCAACAGAAATAAAGAAATTAAAATAACTAATTACTGACAAAATAATTAAATAGCATATTAACTAAATAAAATGAAAATAACAACTAACACTTTCCTTAGTAAATCTTAATTGTTGTTTACTACCTAGTTTTAGGGCTTGTTCAATCTCAATTGCATTATTAGACCATAGAGATTCCTAATCCTATTCTAATAGAGATTGGATTTTGATAAGCTAGACTCGTGTCTCTATCTAACTGTTAATTTTGAAACCCTCTCTACTCGAATCACTATTGAATAAAGCATCTCAAGATTGCATGAGATATATAGATCTTGCCATTAGGTCACCTTAACCTACAAAAATTAAATACCTAATCTCTTAGTGCACCTAATCTCTTCTAACTATACTTGTCTATTTACTATAGCCCTCATGACTCTGTAGCAAACTTAGATGTTAAATTAATACCTCGAGTAATATTAATCTAATATAATAAAAGCAGTATAACTAGAATGCAATAAGCAAATTCATTGAAAGAATTTCATAAATAAAATCACCCTTCTAAACATAGGGTTTAACAACAATTTACTAAGTTTATTGAAATAAGGACATAAAAACTAGGAAAAGAAAATACATGATAGAGAAGCCCCCTTGTAATATTCTAAAACCTTAACAATTTTGCAAGAGGGTCTCCTTATGATCTTAGGTTTAAGAGTCTATTTATAGGAAGTGCTCTTAAGATTATAAAGAAAATCTAACAAAAATAGAATACTGGAATTCGTAATGTCTTCATACCCCTAGTACATGGCCATGGTGGTAGGTTGTGGTCGTGCCTTTCATTTGAAACTTCAAAATTCAAGTTGAATTCTTTTACTTGGGGACCATGGGTAAAGACTACAGGCGTGGTCTTTGACTGTAGTCGTTGCTAGACTTCCATTCTTGCTTAAAATTTCTCTACTTCACTTTGTTAGTCATGATTTTACTCCAAAATTGCCCAAAATTGTCTCAAAATCCTTAAAATCTTCATAAAGTACTCCCGAAGTCCCTAAAAGTGATAAATAAACAAATTAAGCTCAAAATAATGCCAAATTATAAAAAATAAAGTCGAAACAATGCAAAATTACTATTAAAAATATATGTTACTTTTGCGTTATCAAATTCCTTCACACTTAAGATTTTACTTGTCCTAAAGCAAAATAAAGAAGATGTTAGAGGATAAGATGGAAAAATTTAATTTTAGAAAAGTTTACCTTTGTTATCTTATTGGTTTAGCAAAAATTCTTTCTAGAATTACCCTTGTTTCTCAACTTAACAATGAACTTAGACACTTAAATAGTACTAAATTGAAACTTGCTGAAATTCCGTGATTAATCTAGAGAATTTATAGTTAATCATGACACTTATGCAAAAACTAAACTAGAGATCATAGCAGACATAAGCTAATCAAGAAAAAGTCATAAGGATTTTTTTGGATCTGACTTAAGAGGAGTGAAATCTTCCTTAAGTATTTTTAAGAAAAACTAGATTAGGTGCATATTATATCAATTCATTCTCTGATTGTCCCTCTATGTCTCTTAATTTTGTTAGGAGGTTTTATCAATTCATTTTAATTTCCTTTGTTTGAGCTTGATTGGCATTGGGAAAGTACTTTGCTCTTCTATGAGACTAAGGGGATCGTTACTAATTCAACTCTTTTTAATTTAGTGGTTGCCAACGGAAAAGCACCTTACTCTTCTGATAGACTAAGGCCAATCCTTAGCAACCATAATTATTTTCTTTTACTTTTTCTTGATTGACAATGGGAAAGAGTCTTGCTCTTATGAGGGGCCAAGATTGATGTATACCGATCCTTAGCAATTTATTCAATCAACTCAATTGAATTATGCAATTTACTTTACTCCTCCAACTATTTTGATTTTTTAAAGGACTTTCAAATGACAAATCTTTTTTGTTCACCCAACTTAAAATTTTAAAAATAAAGGATAGATAATTATCCTCTAAAATTAAGCTCAAAAATCAAAATGATTAGACTTTACCCATTCATATCTACTCTATTGCTTAGTTTATGCCTAAGCTTAAGAGAAGGGTAACTTTAAACTCTAAAGATTTAATAATTCAATTTCAACAAAGTATCTTAAATTCATAAAGGAATGAGTAGATTCGAAAAAATTTATGCTTGCTTAATACATATGTAGGTCGTATATTCCTAAAATTTTGGTAAATTTTGCCATTAGCTGGGAATACAATAATATACAATAGCATATATAATCTATCCTTTCCCTACGCTTGAGTCGAACATTATCCTTAATGTACATGATCATTCAAATCAAGTATCTAAGTGGGGGATAAAACAAATAAAATGATAATAATAAATGAAAAAGAAAAGAAACTAAGAGTTTTCTTGATTTTATTGTCGAGTTCCTTTTAAAATCTAAAGTCCAAAAATGAATTCCATCAGATTGTTAAGCACTTGGTTTTCATTTTCCATCAACACTAACTAACTAAAGAAAAGAAAAGGAAAAAGTTAACTAGAATAAAATAATTGAAATAAACTACTTGCTAATTTAAGTTTTGAAAGTTAGTATCCTGCAAACTTAAAAGCATGAAAAGTAGTTAGAGCAGCAACTAAAAACTTAGTTAAACAATATAATCATCCAAACAAAAATAAACATAAACCAAGTTTTTGTAAGAAAAAGAAAAGAAAAGAAAAGAAAAATAAATAGGAGATCACTCCCTATCCTTAGTCTCGTCATCGTCTTCATCTTCATCTTCTTCTTCTTCAATCTCCTCTTTAGTAGCTTCTTCCATAGAATCTAGCTCAGACATTGGTGGTTATGGTGGTGGTTGAATCAGGAGATGTTGTGCTTGACTAAGGCTTGGTCTACTTTATGTTGCAAAATCCTTTGTCTCTTGAAAACATTCCTTATGAATCTCTTGATAGCACCTATTATTGAGGAGGACTTAGCTAAAGGCCTAGAGGATGATGAAATGGCAGCCTCTTTAGCTAGTTCTAGTGATGCATTAGTTGGTGGTGATAGGTACATGGATTTGATAGAGGCATACCTAAAGGGGATGGTGATGTGCCTCGAAAGAGTGCTTACTATAGTGTGGGTAGGTCTTTTAGAGAAAGCTACTAAAGAAGGGAAAGGTATGGTTACAGATGGAATCAAAATGCAAGAGGGAAAGAAGAGTTTAAGCATCACAAACTACTTGCAAATGTGATGCACTACTCAAGCACTCATGAACTACTACATCGTAAGATGTAACTCATCGGTCCGAAGTAGTAGGTTGCTTGCTGGCATAACCTTACTCAAGGGTTTCTATGAGCTAGGTTTGGTAAGGTTCTTGAAGCTGAGAGGAATTTACAAAGGAGGTAAATTTCATTAATAAGGCAGAAAAATATGATTACAAAGCAATGCAAGAGATTATTTATATTGGTTTCTACTAGGGTTACTTATACTAGCTAATTTACTAAAATGGATAAGAACAATTACATGTACAAATGTAAAATGGAGAAGGATAATCTCATAATCCTTCTAGAAGTAGAATATTCTAAGTGTTAGATGCGTGTGTGCTTATAAGAACATGTGTCATCTTTGGAGTAAAGGGTGAGCTTGCAAATAATAAATTATGACAGGTGGTATTAAGGTCAATGTATCGAGATCCTTCTATTAGGTTGGGCTTCTTATGGTAGGTTGAGTCTTCTAGGTTTAGTAGTGCGATTGTGTTATTTAGGTTGGGACTAGTTACATTAACACTTTAAATAGGTTGGATAGCTTGGAGGTTGTCTTTAAGGTCGCTTTTTATAAGTTGGAAGGGTTGAAGTCAGGTTAGCAATTAAGTATTCGGGTAGTTAAGTTTGCCAAACCTCTTGCTCTTGATTAGGGCAAGGGCCTTGGTGCTTGATTCCTATTATCCCCTTAGGTTTGTTTAGGATTTGGGATAAAATCCTCGAAGTGTTCTTCAGGGTGGTCTTCATTAGAAATGTAAGGGTTGAGGTCGGCAATATTGAAGAGATTAAAGACACCATAACTATCAGGAAGCTTTAGTTTATAGGTGTTCTTGCTGATCTTTTCTAGTACTCAAAAAGGTCCTTTAGCTTAAGGAGATAGCTTGCTCTTTCTCTTAGTCGAGAACCACTCCTTGTTGAGATTTAGCCATACTAGGTCTCCTTGTTGGAATTGTACCTATTCTCTCCTTCCTCAACTTCTTCTTACTACTTTTCCAATAGCTTGGGTTAGTTGATCTATTACTTGTTGGTAGATCTATTGGAAAGCTTATGCTTGTTCTAAGGCTCCTTAGTCTTCTTAATAGGTTGTACTACCCCAAGATTTTGAGCTAATGCAATAACCTTAGAATCCAAGTCCCTAAATTTAGAGCATTAGGTAATGTAAGCCCCAAAGTTAAGCCAATTGACCATAGGATTGAACTTAGAACATAAGGTTTTGGACGATCGGTTAAAGAATCCGATCAAACCCCAAATTATAAACTATTGAGAGAAATATTAATAAAAATGACCCTGTAAACTTAAATTTAAGAAAATAAGAAATAAAATAGGAGACTATAAAATTTGCAAATTTTAAGCATAATAATTGCTAATTACTGAAAAGGCAAAAAGTGTAATCTAATAACTAATAAATTACTAGAGATAGATTATATGTATACTAAAAATAATAGAATGACCTAAATAATATTTAAGAATATTTATTTGTACTATATATGAATTTACATGTAAGTATAAATACGCATAATTACTTAAAATACGCGAAATGTGCTAAAATAATACTAAATGCTTAAAGAAAATTCATAATTAATTAAGGAAAAATCAAGAAAAATCAGGAAAAATCATGAATAATCCAGAATTGGGTCGTGGTAGCTGGGAAAAATAAGAAAAAATTCGGCCAATTAAAATAAGACAACATAAAAGCAAAAAATCAAGGGATAAGACAATTGTCTTGTCCCATTTAATGCACAATAAATCCCCTAAAGCCCTATAAATAGCAGGAAAAATCACAGAGCTCATTTGGGCAGTTTGGAAAGTGAGAAAAATAGAGAGAGACGAAAATTGAGAGAAATATTCAGTTTAGAAAAAAAATTAGAAAAAACTGTGCAATTAGGGCTTTCAAAGGGAACCCATACTAGATGAGCAGCTGGAAGTGGACGGCCACCACCACCACACGGTGGTGGCAGCACCCAGGCCGGCTGACAAGGCCAGGCGGCCCGCGGTGGCCGGAGCCATCCAAACCGGTGAGTCCAATTTCCAGCCTGATTCTTATGTAATTTTGTAAAAATAGTAAATATTATTAGAAAATTATGAATTTTGTTATTCTGGGATATTTTTGTATGTAATTTGTAGGAAAAATATTATTTTGATGAAAACATGCCTCGTAATATATGGTCCTTAAGAAATCATGCAAAACCAAGCATGTTTCGGTTTAGAAATAAATGACCTTAGGAGTATAGTTTCAAGCCCAAAATTTTTGTGTAGATTACTCAGATGATATAGAACAGTAATATGAAGCCCATTTTCAAATATTAATTTTCAAAATTTTTAGATAATTTTTAGGCCCTAAAATGAGGCATAAAATGGGTAATTTAAGGTTAATTAAGTAATTAAATTATTAATTACTGACTTAGTGAATAAGTAGATGTTTTAGGATGTGGAAATCTGATGGAGTATGATACTTGTAGCATTTAGGGTGTTAGATGTAATTATTAGGTTAATTATGTAGTAAATGAGTAATAGGAAAAATAGTTAATTTTGTAAATTAGGAAAATTTGGAGTAAAATCTGATTTAGGATGGATTTAGACATTTTGAAATAATAATTGATGTTTAGGGATGGTAATTAAAGTGATAGAAATATTAGAAGTGCATTATGTACATAATTGGCAATAATGCATAATATGTAATTTTTGGAAATATACTAAATAGAAAATATTAGAATAAAAATTGATATTATGAGAATAATAAAAATGTACAATAAATCTGATAGGAAACTTGAATTTATGGAATTATATGAAAAATGTAAAAATTTCTCACATTAGGAGTAAATTCGGTACACAAATAAGGATTTAAGTGTACTGGATGGAATAAAATACTAATTAGAAGTAATGATGGTATTTAGGAGATCGAGAAGTAATGTAATTAATTTCACATTATGGGTTGAAACGGATTTCTAGGGTTGGAATCTAAAACATTACTTAGAAATCGAACTAAAAACCTAATTTAGAAATCAATGCGAAAACCAAACCTGAATCCAACCTTAAACCTAGAATAATTGAAAAAGACTTAATACCTAGTTAATTAGGCATATTAAACCTTAAACAAAACCTAACAATAAGCGTTATAGGATAAAATAAACTTATAATATTTATATGAAAAGTTGAAACCATGTTCGTGTTATAGGGATGATCGGCGAAGGCCTGAGCAAATCGGACCTCGAGTGAGTAAGCGAGGAGTCGAGGTAAGTTGGGATTAATATGATGCTGTATTTTGGAGGCTTAAGATTATGCTTAGTTGTGCTTGTTAGATAGTTGAATGTGTGCATGTGCTTGATTATGGGTGATACTATGATTCTGTTTGTTGCTATAGCATGTATTGTATGAAATGATTAATCACCTTAAATTGGACTTAATCTAATATACGACCAGTGATCATAATCGGACATGTATGGCAACCCGTTAGGGGAACTTAGGACTCTCCGGCCAAATACCGACCCCTTTGGAAGGGATAGCGCAGGATTGCAAAATGGTCCCTTCTTCATCCTCAGTCGAACTAAGTGACAGGAGAGGAGGTTGCGGCAAGGGTGAAGACAATGGTTCGAAGGTAGTCGCAGGAGGAGCAAGGTCTCCATTACACAAGCCTGGGTTTGGTTGTGAGCTATTGCATTAACAGCAACTCCTCAACCCGGATTAGAGCGGGCGTAATTTCTTTAATCTCACGACGGGTCGGACAACGTCGTGCGATGGCATTTGCTTGCACATGCATTGCACCTAATAAGTGATTGAAAACCTTGTTGTGTGTATGGTATAGTTTTAAGTCCTCCGTCCTAACTTACTGAGCTGTAGTTGCTCACATCCCTATAGACGTCGTGCAGGTGCTGGCTAAGAAGCGGCAACAACTACTCTAAAGCTAGCAACTGCTGGATCCTGGGGAGTGAGGAAAAACATTGGAGAATCAACACATATATTATTACTTTTTATTTCTGATTAACATAATAATTGAATTATAGTGATTATAACATATATATAATTCCTTACTTTTATAGGTAAATGATTTATTTAAATTACAAACTGTCTACTTCAAAGCGGGTTAGTTGTGGACGCCTTGTGTAGATCAGGTATAAGATAGCGGTTGTAATGCCAACTTCTATCTTAGGATAGTTTACACGGCGGGCTGTTACAACTCTACCACTTCGGGGCGTGACAGGTAACATTATCTGTTTTAGTTTAAACTTCACAATAAGGATATAAAAGTTAGATGAAGTATCCTAATAAAGTCAATTTCTTGAAATAAGTTATATAAAAGGATTAATTTGATAAAAACGTCAATTTATCAATAAAGCTGATAATAATTGAAAACGCGAAATTGGAGCTTTATGATATAGGGAGATATTAATGATAAGTTAATTGGCTTTAAAAAATAATAAGTAAAGTTGAATTATATATAATATACATGTATTTACATGTGATATGCATTGTATGTATTAAATATATACATGTGAAAATAATAAATTATCAAAATAAGGTAAATTAATATGAAATAATGGAAAATTAATTTTAAAAAATGAATGGATGAGTCATTAAATGATGTGGTAACTTGAGAATCATTTAGAGTGATGAGTCAATACCTAATTAATAAGGAATTGACACATGACACCTAGAGGACACTTAGAAAGATAGGGAAATGACATATGTTAACCTACTTTTTAACATGCAAAAATTCTAAATCCTATAAATAGAACCCTAAACCTCATTTGCAATATTTTAGAAACCTAGAAACACTAGAACATAATTATATAAAACTAGGAAAAATGAGAGAAAAAAATTCAAAAAAAAAGAAGAAGAAAATAGTGGGAAAAAAGGGTGAATTACGATTTCTAAGGCTAAGAGCAATTTGAGAAGGAGCCACTTAGGACTTAAGCTTGTGGTGAAGAGAGAAAGTGGGTTGACATAGGGTAGTGATCGGAGGATGGTTAGAGTATAGTGCATCAATGAGTCAAATTTTAATGCTTGATTTTTATTAATTTACTAAAAATATCAAATTAGCTTAGAAAATTATGAAATTTAGTTTTCCTAGGTTATTTTAGATTTAATTTCATGTGGTAATTTTATTTTATTAAAATAACATTGATTTAGGATACTTGCTTAAGAATATGCCCTATTTTAATGCATTTTAAATAAAATTTTCAAAATATTAAATAATGTTATTTCAGCTTGAAAAATTTTTATAACACAATTATATAATATGTTAAATTTTAGTAGCGATAATGTTTGAAAATTTCCATGTTTACTATTTATTACATTCATTTTGAATAAAATAGGCAGTTTTAACCATTTGTTGAAATAATTGGTTTTTGATTAAATTAATGAATGAGCCCTACATTTTTTTACTTCTAGAGGTTTATAAAGATAATTGGAACACTTAATTTTTATCTCAAACATAAATTTGTTTATTTTCCCTAATTTTCCATAATTTCAAGCTAAAACTACTATTTTGGTAAAATTGATAATAGCTAGTTTAGTGTAATTAATGGTTAATAATTAAATTACATTTTTTTGTGAGTTTATAGGATTTTTCATGGAATTAATTGGGCTCATATACTATTTATTATATATTTTCTTAATATAAGCTTATATGTTGACCTAATATGAAAATAGTAAACAGTACTATTATGATATTTGATAAGATAATGTAAGACTAGTATTTTAGGTATAAAGTAAGTTATTGTTTAAGTTTGGAAAGTATATTTTTTTATGGTTTTTAGTTTAAGACTAAAGCTTATTCAAGTTAATTACGAAGTTACAATAACATATAGTCGAGTTGGTAGTATGAAAATGTATTTTGGGGCTTTTGACAATATTTATTAGTCTTGATTCTTAAGATATCTTAATAGTACTCGAAATAATGAGTGTAACAATATAAAGTTTATTGAAATTGGATAAATAATGAGTAAGATATAGTTAAATGAAGTTTAAAAACGCTATAATGAAAGCTTACAAGAATTTAGGTTCAACACGTAGTTCACTTGAAGATTGTGCTTATATTTTCATAGGTATGATAAGTAAGAAAGGATCACGTCATAAAGTTTAGGATTTTGTGCTATTACTAAGCCTACGTAAGTCGATTTAACTTATGATTGGAGTAGATATATTGCTACTCATAACACTATATGCTATTTCATGCTGTATTGATTGTATATGGCTATATCTTGGGTGAACTGATATGTTACTATAATGGATGCTACTATGGTAATTTTGAATAATGATAGCTATATCTTTGTTAAACTGTTATCTTGCTATGTTGGGTGTTGATGTAGTGCTTACGAATGATAGTACTAACTAGGGAGGTTGACAGATTACTAACTCAATCTTCTAGGCATTCACCTAAGTGAACCCTAAGTGAGATACTAAATTTCTGCTAAGGAGAATTCAAAAACTAGAATCAGATAACAAGGTTGAATAAAATTTAAAGATTGATGGTGTTAGATGATATACTTGAGTTGTTATTGCATAGCATGGCGTGACATGGCATAAAGAGGAACTTATGGGTCAGAATTTTTAGAATGAGGCTTCTAAGTGAGCAAGAGAAATCAAGGCTTTATTAACTCAATTTTTGGAAGTATATAGATTCTCATTGCTTGAACATCTTGATTATTTTGATAGTCTGATTTGGTAAACTACAATGTGTGGTCTAATTTTGTAAAACAAAGTTAGGGGTCCTACTCCCAAGTAGCTCCTTGTTGCCTTTTTGATTTAGTAGACTACAGTGTATAGTCCAATTTGTTTGGCAGTCCTATTCGCAAGCAGCTCCTTGTTACACCAAGTTCCTAGACGTTGTATCTAAATGCTTGGCTATATTGACTAACTGGATGAGAATATTAGAAGGACATAGGATATCGCTACCAGAACCGATGCATACTATGTGCATGAGCATGGCATGTTGCATTGCTAGCAATAAATGCCCAATTGGGCTAATTTATGTGTAGAGCTAAATCTACTAGTTATGATTGAAATATTTTAGTAATGATATTGCTTATATTATATTGTTTGTTATCCACTCTCACTCAACTTTAGTAGTTAAGAGAATAAAATATTTTATCCTCAGGTTAATAGTATCGTGAAGGGCCTAACACTAGGGGGGATGTATATTAACAGCATTAGTTGGAGTCAGTAACTTTTGGATGAAACCTATACTAAGTTAGGAGTCCTACTATTTTGAAGATGACCAAAAAAAAAAAAAGAAAATGGTTCATGTTTTGACATAATATTAGGTTGTACATATAAGTTATAACCAAATGTCCAATTGAACTTTGATGTAGCAACCCTATTATCACATAAATAAAGTTGTTTTTTAATGAATGAGTAGGTTAAGTTAAGTTTTTAATAGGTGTTCCTGTATGATGGTGCATCCTGTATTATGCCGGGATGTGATATAGGTCTTCGAGCTTGGTGCCTGATTCAATGGTAGCTTGGGGTTCATTCCGTACATGACTTCAAAAAGAGTCTTCTTGGTGATGCTATGGATAGAATGATTGTAGGCAAACTCTACAATAGGTTGGTAAGAATCCCAATCAACTTGATGGCATCCAATTGTAGCTAAAAGAAGAGATCCTAAGGTACAATTGTTGACTTAGGTTTGTCCATTAGTTTAAGGGTGAAAGATGTATTGAACTAACAACTTTATTCTTAGTTGGTGCCATAGTGTCTTTCAGAATTGGCTCAAGAATTTCTGATCTCGATCAAACACTATACTCCTTGGAACTTAATGCAACTTCATGATCTCCTACAAAAATAGAAAAGATAAAGCCGAAGGATTGTTAGTTTTAGTGTAGGGTACAAAAGGTGCCATTTTGTTGAATCGATCTACTACCACCATAATTGAATTCTTCCCTCTCGTCATCCTTGGCAACCTAAGTACAAAATCTACACTTATGTCGATCTATGGTATGTCTAGTATGGGTAAGGGCATAGCTTACCCTTGTTTAGCTTGGCTCTTAGCTTCCTTGCAAGGTGCATACCTCTTGACAACTCGATGTACATCCCTCATAATTTTTGGCTAATAGAACCTCGTTTTCAATAGTTTATATATCTACTTTTCACCAATGTGACTAGATAAGCCTCTATTATGGGCTTCTAATAAGCAAGTTATATGTTGAGCAAGTCAGCACATACAGCTTTCTAGACCGGAAAAGATATCCTTCTTCTATAAAGTAATCGTCTAATGTTCTTCCTTTTCGATACTAGGCAAAAATAAGTCTGAAGTGGGGTTCGTAAGCCTACTGCTCCATCAAGATTACAAACCTTAACAACCTTGTTTGTAGTTTGGGAAGCAATACGTGTCTCTTGGACAAAGCATCTACGACCACATTAGCCTTCCCTCACTTGTACTTGATCACAAATGAGAATCCTTCCAAGAACTCAACCCATCTAATATGTTGTTTTGAGAGTTTCGGTTGGCTCCTCAAGTTCTTCAACGATTGCTGATAAGAGTATACTATGAATTCCTTAGGCAACAGGTAATGTTGCTAGGTCTGCATAGCTTGGACCAAGGCATACAACTCATTATCATGTACAGAGTAGTTCAACATTGGTCCTTTGAGTTTCTCATTAAAATAACAAATAGGTTGACAATCATGTATGAGGATTGCTCTAATCCCTATGATGGATGCATCATACTCTAGCTCAAAAACTTTGCTAAATTTAATAGTATAAGTACAGGGGTTGAAGTTAACCATTTCTTCAACTTGGAAAATCTCTTCTCCTCTTTATCTCCCTATTGAAAGTCGAGGTTTTTCTTCATTAATTTAATAAGTAGTGTAGCAATAGAACTAAAGTTCTGGATGAATCTTCTATAGAAAGCCACTAACCCATGAAAACTTCTAATGTCAGCACATTAAATAGTTGTAGGCCAATTTACAATTTCTTGTATTTTCTCTTCTTCTACTTTAATGCCTCCTTTACCAACGACATATCTCAAGAATTCAACGTCTTCTTAGAAAAACTAACATTTCAAATTAAAGTACCTCGAATATAGTTCAGAGGTGACCCACATGACTAGACAGGTTAAGATTGTATGCAAGAATGTCATCAAAATATATTAGCATAAAATTTTTTGATCAAATTTCTCAACACATGGTTCATTAGTCTCATAAAAGTACTTAGAGCATTAGACAATCCAAATGGCATTACAAGCTACTAATATAGTCCATGGTTAGTTTTGAAGGCTATCTTTCATCGTTACCTTCTCTCATATGAATTTAGTAGTATCCCGATTTTATTTCAATCTTTGAAAATACATTTGCTCCATGTAGGTCGTCTAACATATCATCTTGTCTAAGAATGGGATATCGATATTTAATGGTAATCTTATTCACTGCTCGACTATGCATGCACATCCTCCAACTTCTATCCTTCTTTGCTACTAGTAATGTGGGTATAATACATGGACTCATGCTCTCTCGAACATATCCTCTTTCAACAAGCTCATTAACTTGCCACTGTGGCTCGATTGCCTACTTAAGGTTCATTTGATAGGCTAGTTGGTTAGGTAATGCAACTCTAAGCTGTAACTTAATGACATGCTCTATTTGCTGTTTTGGAGGTAATCGTTTAGGTAGCTCATCAGGAAATAGAACGGCAAACTCTCTTAATAACTCCTCAACCTCTTTAGGTAGGTTAGTTTGTGTCTTTATTTCTAATAGCTTTACACCAATAGGAGGGTTAGTTCATTCTCCTTCACAGTTCTTCTATGCTCAGATTTGCTCATCACCATGCCCTTCTTAGTCTTTTAGATGAGTTTAGACTACATATTGCTCACATGGCTTGGAGTCATAGAAAACAATGTAATAGGTTGACCATCTTTCTGAAAGCTATAAGTATTATGATATCCATCATGTATAACTCTTTAATCGAACAACTATGGTTTGCTTAACAAGATATGTGATATACACATAAGTAGTACATCGCACAAGTGCTCGTCCTTATAGCTTCCAATAGAAATTGGTAATGATACTTGCTTAGTAACATGTAATGATCCTTTTTCATTCAACTAATGCAATTTATATGGTCTCGGGTGTAGTGTAGTTGGCAATTTCAACTATTCTACCATCTTAGCAGATGCTACATTTGTACAACTACTACTATCTATGATCAAGGCATAAAGTTGTTGATTTTCCTTATAAGTAGTATGAAATAGATTTTCTCGCTATTTTTCTTGTTGATTATGTTTCACATTAGGAGTTCGACGAATTACTAAGGTCAACATATCTCCTTCTTGTGGATAAATCTCTTTACTTATAACTTTTACCTTCACTCCATTTGATTGTTCTTCTGTTGCTTTACTAACGACTTCATCAATGCCGTACACTTCACCTCCTTAGATGATCTTAGTTCGATGGTTCGGACATTGGGAAGCTACATGTCCAAAACCCTTGCATTTGAAGCACTTAATCTCACTCGTCTTGCACTTAGAAGTCTGTCCCTTTCCAAATTCCTTTCTCTCTTCTTCCTTATTCTAACTTCGCTTCTTTACCTTAGGAGGTCTATCTTTCTTTCATGCTAAGTATAGACTTAGTAAGCTTCTTGGTACTTCCTTAGACATGTCAATTATTTTGAATAGGTTAATAGTTAAAATTCCTATAAGGTTGGTTTGTCTTATGCCTCTTAATTCACTGGGCGACCTTAATAGCTTCTATAGAGGTATGAATAGATAGGACCTCAACAATTTTTCTCAAGTTAGGTCTTAGTCCAGTAACAAATGTTAAGACAGTCTGGGCTTTTGATTTTTTCACTTCACATCGGATCACCAACATCTAGAACTCTTGCACATACTCATCAACAGTTCAACTTCCTTATTGAAGCTCTTGTAATTTGGCAAAAGTATCTTAGTAGTATGATTCAGGAATGATTCTTCCACCCATAACTATTTTCATTTCTTCCCACGACTACACTTCTTATCGTCCTTCCCTATTTCTCATGGCATGTAATTTCTTTCATCACATATGGGCATATCTAACAAAATTCAAGGGCAGCAAGTCTAACCTTATCTCTTTGGATTCTTGCATTATCTATTCCTTTTTGAGTTTATATAACTTGCTCTTCTTCTCTATATTCCTCTTTAACTTTGTCTTCATCCAAGTCAACCCCTCTAAAGTTCATCTTAGGTCAGAATGGTTGATTAGCTTGCCTTTGGAAGTGGCGAGAACATTAGGGCAGTCAATTAGGTCGATAATTATGCCACTTAACACTAAAAGCTCGGGCCATCCTTTCCTCCATCTCATAGAGCTCATCTACAACACTCTCATCTTCATCATTCAACTTTAACCTCTTGTTAACTCATTGCTAAACTCCTTTAGCTTGTATTTAATGAGTTGGGCGATATACTTCCTTGCAAGGAACTTCTTGAGCTCGATAGATACCTCAATCAGCTCGGTTTTCTAGTAGGGTATTATCATTTGCTTAGCCACCTACCTTACAAACCTCATTCGTCCTTGCAATGAACGTTCCATGCATCATCATCATCATATTCTCCATCATCACCGTCATTTTATCTAGTTAGTCATCAATAGTCGGCTCTACATGGCATTCCTAATAGTGTCATGAATAGTCCAGCTATAGGCAAACTCTATAACTAGTAAGCACAAATCCCAATCCTTTAAGTTTTTTCCTACAATAGCTTTGAGTAAATTACCTAGTATCCTATTCATCACTTCAGTTTGGCTATTAGTTTAAGGGTGACTACTGGAACTGAATACGAGTTCAGTCCTAAGTCTTCTCCAAAGAGTTTTCCAAAAATAGCTAAAAAATTTTGTGTCTTGATCTGAGACAATAATCTTTGGTACTCCATGTAGTCGGACAATCTCCTATAAAAATAGGTCGGTAATAGATAGAGCATCGTTAGTCTAATGGCATGGAATGAAGTATGCCATCTTACTGAAGCGATCCACTATAACAAAGATGGAATCTTTCCCTCTGGATGTCTAAGGCAACCTTAAGACAAAGTCCATGTTGAGGTTATCCTAAGGTAAAGTTGGTGTTGGTAGTAGCATATACTCTTCGTGAGTTTCTCTCTTCCCCTTAGCTCGCTTGCACACTTTACAACTACTAACCACCTTATGGACATTCTTAGCTAAACCAGGCCAGTAAAAGTTCTCCTTCAACAAACTGGTTGTCTTGGTTTCCCCAAAACAACTAGACAATCCTTCACCATGAGCTTCCCTAATCAACAGCTTACGCGTAGAACAGTTTGGTATACATAGCCGTCGATCCTTAAACAAGTAGCTATCCTTGAGTTAAGACCCCTTGACAGCAATCTTGGCCTTGCACTGTTCTTTGATGGGGCTGAAATGAGAATCATGAGCATAGTTTTCAATAATCAGTGAGAATCCCAATAATTTTTTCTGCAAAGTGGTTAGCAACATTTGCTGTGGTGATAGAGTGTTGGCAACCACATTTGCACTTCCCTTCTTGTGCCAGATGACGTACAAGAAACTTTCCATGAACTCTAACCACTTGGCTTGCCTCTTTAAAAGCTTATTCTGACTCCCTAGATGCTTCAAAGACTCATGGTCTATATAAATAACAAATTCTTGCGACAGCAAGTAATGTTGCTAAAGAGTAAGGGTACAGAAAAGGGAGTATAGCTCCTTCTCATACACGGAATAGCTCAGTGTAGGACCACTAAGTTTCTCATTGTGGAAGGCGATAGGCCATTGTTCTTGCATTAGGATAGCACCAATTCCAACTCCTGATGCATCATACTCCAGTTCAAAGGGCTTGTCAAAATTCGCTAGTGATATGATAGGGGTTGTGGTGAGCTTCTTCTTGATTTCCCTGAAACTTTGCTCAACTTGATCACTCTACTTGAACCCTTCATTCTTCTTTGTCAGCTCGGTCAATAGGGTGGTTATTTTATTGAAGTCCTTAATAAATCACCTATAGAAAGAAGATAGGCCATGGAAACTTTGGACCTTAGTGACATTCTTCGGTGTCGGCCATTCCAGAACAGCTCGGATCTTTTCCTTATTTGCTTGGATTCCTTCCCTTGACACTATAAGCCTTAGGAATATCACTTCTTTCTAGCATAACATGCACTTCTTTACATTCCTATACAACCTCTCAACTCACAAAATGTTAAATAATTTGCGAAGATGTTGAACATGGTCGTTCAGGTCGGTATTATATACTAGTATGTCATCAAAATATACGACCACAAATCTTCCGATTAGAGAGCGCATCACATGATTCATTAACCTCATGAATGTGCTTGATGCGTTAGTAAGCTCGAACAACATAACCAACCATTTGTAGAGTCCATGTCTAGTCTTAAAGGCAGTCTTCCACAAATCCCCCAGTCTTATATGAATCTGATGGTAGCCATTTCGCAGATTAATCTTTGAAAATATCTTTGCACCATGAAGCTCATCTAACGTGCCATCGAGCCTCAATATTAGGTATCTGTACTTCACAGTAATTTTATTGATTGCCTAGTTGTTAATGTACATGCGCCAGGATCCATCCTTCTTTAGGACAAGCAAAGTTAGTATAGTACAAGGGCTCATGCTATCCTTCACATATCCTCGTTCAATGAGTTCATCTACCTATCTTTTTAGCTTGGTAGCTTGCTTAGGGTTCATCCTGTATGCAGGTTGGTTCGGCAAGGTAGCACCTGGCTACAGGTTGATGCAATGCTCTATGCCTTAGACTGGCGGTAGTCCTCTAGGTAGCTTTTCCGGGAATAGATTGGAAAACTCATTTAGCAAGCTTTGGATCTCTCTTAGAACGTTCTCTAATTCCCTCATCTCCAACAATCTTCTAATTAAGTGGAACATTGGTTCATCAACTTTCTTAGCAGATCGGAGCTCCCTTCAGCTCATCACCAAAGCTTTTTTCTTACTAGCTCGAGTGAGTTGGTTATGAGCCTCATTCACTTGGGATGGGGCTAAGGGTTGTAACATAATCTTTCTTCTATCCTTAACAAAGGCATAGGTGTTCTTATACCTGTCGTGAGTGACACATCGGTTGAATAACCAAGGTCGCCCAAGCAGTAGATGTCAAGCTCCCATGGGAATAACATCGCAAACTACGTCCTCTCTATACACATTCTCAACACTAAACGGCACAGTCACTTATTCAATCACATGCAAAGCACCCTTATCATGATGCTAGTATAACTTATAGGGTTGGGGATGCTTTGAGGTCAGCAAACCCAACCTCTGCGCAAAGGAATGTGTAACGGCATTAGTACAACTTCCTCCATCCATGATGATTGTGCATAATTAGTCTCTGATGGTACATTTGGTATGGAGTAGGTTCTCTCTCTAGTCCTCCTCAAAGTTTGGTAAGGAACTTAGGACTCGCCTCAGAACTAGGGCCATTACTTCTCCCTAGTCGGCATAGATACAGGTTTCCTCTTTCTCTTCTACCTTAGGTTCTCCAACATTTTCTTCTTTGGGGTCGCTCTCGTTGGTACTATCCACTATGTCTCCTCAGAGTACCATGATATGTTGGTTCGGACATTCAATAACTATGTATCTAAAGCTTAAGCACTTAAAACGCTTCACCTCGCTGGTTTTCCGTCCGGATGACTAGCCTTTCTCATAAGTTTTCAAGGTCGGCCTAGCCTCGGGTTGGCTCGACTGACCTGCTTGGCCCTACTGGTCTACTCAACATTCCTCAAGTTAGTCATTCCTTTCTTAAGCTTAATATGGCCTCCTCAAGTCAACTTAAATAGGTTGGTGTGATATGGGAGCTCGAGAGAATGTTTGCCTAAGTTAACTCGGAACATTCCTCCTCTGCTTTTCGATTCTCTACGCTATCTTGATGGCTTCGTCTAAGGTATAAAATCTCTGTACTTCTACAATACTATGAATTTCAAATCTAAGTCCAGAAATAAACCTCAATACGGTGCATGCTTCTAGCTCTTCCACATCAGCTTGGATCATAAGCATCTGGAATTCCCTGACATAGTCATCAACAAATCGGCTCCCCTAGTGAAGCTCTTACCATTTTGCAAATGTATCTTGCAAGTAGGTTTTAAGCACAAATCTACCTCTTAACAACCTTTTCTTCTCATCCCAAGTTCTGACACCTCGTCTTTCATCTCTAACTTGAGCGGCATTCAGATTCTTCCACTACATGGTGGTGTATCCAGTAAATTCTAATGTGGTAAGTTGGACCTTGATTGCATCCTCATACCTATGACACTCAAATACTTTCTCAACCTTCTCTTCCTACTCCAAATATTCATCTACATCTCCACCTCCTTCGTAAGGCAGGATTTGCACTTTAACATTGTCTAGCCCTTGAGGAACTCGACGCCCTCGTCTTTATGTTTAGTAGCAATCAACTTCTTCTTCACTAAACTCTTTGACATCAATCTCTTTGTCATCTTCCTCAATCTTCTCCAACTCCAATCTTTGTCTAGCAACTTTGTCTACTACTCCTTTAGCTCGTAGTAGTCGAATTAGGTGATTCGTTCGATTGCCTTAGCTATAGTATCTCTTAGGGGTGCCATCCTGTGGGTGTTGTTGCTAAACACCTTAGGATTGTTGCCTATTAACTTGCATTGCGGTGACTAGACTCTTAACAAGGTTTATAAGTTTGTCAAGTTTGTCATCAACAGATCTTGGGGTGTTACTATTATTATGACCACAACTTGGTTGAGCACCACTACTCTAATCACCAATAACTCCTTGAATACTTGAATCTAACATAGCGTAATAACTTTTCAAATAGATTAACAAACTACTAACAAATTGTTACGCCCCGAAGTCGTAGAGTCACAACAGTCCCACCGTGTAAACCATTCTATAATAGTAACTGGCCTCACAGTGCCTACCATAGACATGATCTACACAAGGCATCGACGACTCCTCGCTTTGAAGTAAACAGTCCGATTAACAATTAAACTACAATTATGATAAATAGTGCAAATTTCTAATAACATGTATAATTATATATATATAAGTCCACAGAGCTTCGCAGGAAGTTTCACATAAACATGACAGTTCACTAGATTACATAATAATTATTAGTCTTTCATTCCTAATTACATGGTCACTCTAATTACACATTATATTAAGTAACTTGATCCTCACACCCTTGGCTTTAAACGGACTAATCTCTGGGTAATTGTAGGACGGCATAGTACTTAAGGTGTTCAGAAATCAGAACTTGTAAAAGGATCTATAAGGGTATGAGCAACTACATCTCAGTAAGTTGAATTGGAGACTCATGAATGCATACAAGCACAAACAGGGTTATCAAACAATTATTTTCATGCAATGCAACAATCAAGTGTCATTGCATAACGTAGTTCGGTCCGTTGTGAAATCAGAGAAATTTCACCCGCTCCAATCGAGTTGAGGAGTTCCATGTTATGCAGCAGCTCACAACCAAACCCAGGCTTATGCAATGGAGACCTCGCTCCTCCCGTGATTACCTTCAAACCATTGACTTCACCCCCGTTGCGACCTCCTCTCCTGTCACTTAGTTCAACTGAGGATGAAGAAGGGATCATTTTGCAATCCTACGCTATCCCTTTCGAAGGGGTCGGTATTTGGTTGGAGAATCCTATGTTCCCCTAACGGATTGCAATGCATGACATTTTTTTTTGTTATTAGGGTCGACTAAGATTAAATTTCGTTTAGGGTGCTCAAACAATTTCATACCAATTCAATCAGTCATAAAATCACTCACAATACAAATTTCAGCACGAATTTAGATACATCAAACACATGCGTAAACTACTTACATTTACAAACATATATAAGCCTAAGTCTCCGAGTACTACAAAACTAGTACTCTATTACAAGAAGCAATAACCCAACTTACCTGAAATTGCTCGATCGCTCGATTCCTTAATTGCAAGCTGATGTCTCTCTAGGTATCCTATAATACAAATAGGTCTTTTTAGTACTTATAATTTATGGTTTCATATTCTAAGCTATATTTTAACTCATTTTTTTCCATGTATATCTATAACGCATTAATGATTCGTTGTACTCTATTTCAGGGTTCGAATCCTAAACTAGATTTTAGTTTTAATTCCTAGGTCTTAAATAGGCTCGAATCCCAGTGTGACATTAATCACATTACGTTTGGGTTTTCAAATATCCTATTGAGTCGTAATTTGGTATTCTAAACTATTCGGTACATGCTAACCTTAATTGAGGTATCGGATTTATTCCCGATGTGTGAAAATCTTACATTTTGAGATATTTACATAAAATTAAATGTTATTTCAGATTTATTATTTTTCTGATTTCTATTATAATATTACCTAAATAACTCTAATTTTTGTAGATTTATTAATTTACAATTTCACATGTTACTAATTTCTTACATTACTTACCTAATTTCCCTAATTAACCATACTCAATACTCTAAAGGCTAGGATTAGGGTTCCACTTCAGATATTAACATCCCTAAACATCTAATTAATATCTAAATCAGTAATTAACATCTTAATCACCTAATTAACCCTAAATCACCAAATTTTTCCATAATTTTAGGGCTAAAAATTAACCTAAAAATTTCCAAAATTAATTTTTAAAAAATGGCTTCATAGCACTGTTCTACATCATATGAGCATCCTAGAGAAAAAATTTGAGCTCCAAACTACACTCCTAAGCTTATTTATTTTCTGGTTTAATCATGTTCGGTTTTAAACAATTTGTTAGGGACCTTATATTTTTAGACATAATTAAACTAAATAAATATTTTTCCCTAAATCTACATCTAATAAAACCTCAGAATAACAAGTTTCATAATTTTCTGGGCAAAATAACTAATTTTACAAAATTATTCAAAAATCGGGGTAAATAAAAGACTAACCGGTTCAAAGCTTTCTGGCCGTTCAAAGCTTTTTGGCCGTCCAAACCCGGTCCAAGGTTGTTAGCTGGCCCAGACGGTGGTTTTTGTGTAGGGTGGTGGTGGTGGTTCGGTTCCGGGTGGTGGTGGTGGTTCGGTTCCAGGTGGTGGTGAGTGGTGGGTTTAGTTCACTTGCCTAATCTGTACAGTTTTTTTTTTTTTCTGGATTTTCTCTGGATTTTTTCAATGTTCATATTTTTCCTAAATGCTAAACTGTCCAAATGACTTCTGTAAATTTTTCTCCTATTTATAAATATTTTCTGTAATTAATATGCATTAATTTGATAAGACTTTGCTCAATTTCCTTGATTTTTGGCTTTTAGGTTGTCTAATTTTTATTGGCTAATTTTCCTTTTGCAGATTTGGACCTGCCATGACCTGATCTTGCTTCATCTTATCCTCTTCTGATTTTTTCTGATTTTTCCATAATTATTTTATAATTTTCTTTAATTATTTGCTTAGTTTTTTACCAATTTAGGTAATTTCGCGTATTTTTATCTACACATAAATACATGTGGGGTACACGTGAACATTCCTAATTATTATTTTGGTCATTCTAAAATTTTCAGTATACATATAATCTATGTCTAGTAATTTATTAGTTATTATATTAGACTTTTCGCCTTTTTGGTAATTAGCAATTATTATGCTTAAAATTTGAAAATTTTATAGTCTCCTATTTAATATTTATTTTCTTAAATTTAAATTTACGGGGTCATTTTTACTAATATTTCTCTCAATAGTTTATAATTTGGATTTGATCGGATCCTTTAGCCGATCGCCCTAAACCTTGGGTTTTAAGCTCAAACCTACGGTTACTTGGCTTAGCTTTAAGGCTTACAATTCCACCCCCCTTCAAAAAATTTTTGTCCTCAAAACTTCTGTATATCTAATTTGTACTTAAATGACTATATACAATAATTTGTAGACTTTTACTAACTTGGAAGTTAGAAAAGCTATGGATACTACTCCATCATCGCAGCTTTTGGTTCCCAAGTCATCTCCAAGTCTGGACCTTCATTCCATTGAATCTTTACGTACTCCATATCTCTATTCCTTAACTTCTGAACCCGACTGTCCAATATCTTTATGGGTTGTCTCACCAGTTGAAAATTTCTCGTTATCTCCACTGTCTCTATTTCCACTATCGCATTCAGGTTTTTAATGAATCTTCTCAGCATGGATATATGGAATACATTATGATATCCTGATAGACTTGGAGGTAAAGCTACTCGGTATGATACATTGCCAACTTTCTCTAACACTTCAAATGGACCAATGTATCGTGGGCTTAGTTTTCCTTTTGAACCAAATCGTCTAATCCTTTAAATGGGCTTATTTTAATATAAACATGATCACCAACTTCAAATTCCAAGGGTCTTCTCTTCAAATCAGCCCAACTCTTATGACGGTCCTAAGCTTCTTTCATTTGTTGTTGAACAATCTTGATCTTCTCACTTGTTTGATTAATCATGTCTGGTCCAATCATGGCGTACTCTTCGTGATCCCAATACAGTGGAGATCTGCACTTCCTCCCATATAATGCTTCATACGGTGCCATCTGTATGGTTGCATGATAACTATTATTCTAGGCAAATTCTATCAACAGTAAATATTTATCCCAATCACCTCCAAAATCCAACACGCAAGCTCGTAACATATCTTCTAGAGTTTGAATTGTTCGCTCAGACTACCCGTCTGTTTGTGGGTGATAGGCTGTACCAAACTGTAACTTTGTACCCAAAGCTCTATGTAAGCTCTCCCAGAATTTGGATACAAACCAACTATCTCGATCAGAAACAATACTCTCAGGAACACCATGTAGCCTTATTATTTCTCGGACATATAGCCTAGCCATCTCATAGTAACCTTATTTAACTCCCGATAGTTTATACACAATCTCATAGTACCATCCTTCTTTTTCACAAACAATACCGGTGCTCCCCATAATGAAACACTCGGTCAAATAAACTTCTTATCCAATAGCTCCTGAAGTTGCTTCTTTAGTTCCTGAAGTTCCATAGGTGACATCCGATATGGAGTTTTAGAAATAGGTTCAGTTCCAGGAACTAACTCTACAGTAAAGTCTAACTCTCGGGATGGGGCTAAACCTGGTAAATCCTCTGGAAATACATCTGGAAACTCATTCACTACCTGTATGTTTGCTACCTTAAGTATTTCCTTCTTTGCATCCACAGCAAACACCCAACAAAATTTCCAATCATCCTCCTTTACTTTTGTCTCAAATTGTTCATCACATATCTCCATTACTGATAAATTCAAACTACTTCCACCAGCTTTTCCCTGAAATATCGTTTCTCCATCATTAAGATTGACAATTTTATTCCTACACTCCATAATGGCTTTATTCTTAGATAACCAATCTATTCCCACTATCACATTGTAACCCTGTAAAGGTAATATCACAAGACTTATAGGATATTCCTTCTCCTGAAATTTTATTCTACCATCAGCTGCTACTTCTCGGGTCGCTACTTTCTCCCCAGTCAGAGTTCTAACTTTATAAGTTATATTAACTATAACCACACTAATTTCTTGTTCATGTACAAATTTCTGACTTGCAAAGAAATGAGATGCACCAGTATCAAATAGCACAAAAGCAGGTTGTCCATTTATCAACACATGTCCTGGAATGTACTAATACTATGGTTACTAACTACACTAGCATTCATAAATCTTAAAATGTAAATATTTCAATTTAATTCACACTTAGAATTATTAATGCAATAGATAATCTGAGTATGTACCAGTTACAAGTCCTTCATCATTTTCCTCTTCAACTCCCATGATCTCCTCGACATCATCATGATAGTACTCCTCCATAAAATCCGAGAAATCCTCATTCTCCTCAATTTCCATATCCTCTAGAGTAAAGATACGAGCAGGTGCAGTGGTGTTATCAAAACCTTCTGTTCGCTTAGCTCCTTGTACAAACTATGGCCCTTTTTACCACACTTATTACACTTTACTAATTTCATCTTAGGGCATGCCTTTAGCACATGGTTCGGATCTCCACATATAAAACATTTCCCCTTAAGCTGAGCACAATTTCTTGGAAAATGATTTGCACCACACTTCCAGCATTTGACATTTCCATCCTTGTCATAAAAGCTTAAACTCGGTATTGACTGCGCTGGGTTACTAGCCAAAGTTACTGGTCTCCTTCTCTTCTGTCCAGAACTATTACTAGAGGCACCAAGATATGATCTCTTAAATGATGGACCTGGTCGATATCCTCTGTTAATCTTTTGACTCCACATTGCTTGCATCTTCACACGATTATCTTCCAGTTGTCTTGCCTTATCGACCGCTTCATTGTAAGTGGTAAAACCATAATCCAACAGCTTGCAACACATTGTGGGGTCAAATCCAGTAAGAAACAAATCTTTCTTCAACTCAACATTATCTTGGTATGAACCAGGTACATATTGTAACAATCTATTGAACTCAGTCTCATACTGGGTTACACTCATACCTCCCTTCTTCAGTTTAAACAAATCTCGCACCATTCTATTTTGGACACTATGAGGAAAATACTCCTTCCTGAATTCCTCCTTAAATTGTTGTTAATCAATGTTATTTCCGAGTTGCCTTACTCTCGAGTCCCACCATACTCTTGCAGCTAACTTTAACATAAACGTACCATAAGACAACTTTTGAGATTCCGGGACTCTGAAAGCCTCAAAACTTCGTTCGATTTGGGCTAGCCAATCATCAGCTAGATCTGGTCTACCCATCTCCCCTTTAAAATAACAGTTGGCTTTTATAAATTCAGGAAGTTTATTTACCTCTTGAGGTCGCTCCATTCATTGTTCGACTTCTTGAGGTCTCCTATTTCCTACATTACCACCAGTCAGAAGATGTTGAATCAACATTCCTTGCTATCTCATCATTGTATGCATACTAGCAAGTATTTGTCCAATAGGCATATTCTCTTGTGAAGGAGGTGGAGGTAAATCTTGTCTATTTTGTTCTCTTGGTGGTGATGGTGCTCGTGGTGGAGGGTTTTGATTTCCTTCAGTTCCTCCTTGACTACTTCCGTTTCCAGCTTCAACTATAATTGCTTAATAATTTAACTTATAATCCTGCATTCATATCTATCTATAAGTTATCCCTACTTTTGTTTAAAGAATGTTAATAAATGCTGGCAATAAGTACTCATATCAAATAGTAATGACAATATCATTGAAGTCAACATACTTAGTAGTCTAACTTCCAGTATATATTTCATTTAACCTTACATCATTACTATTACAACTTCAAAATAAAAGATACAACTCGATAACCTTTCAAATACATACATCAAATTTATAACTCGATTACATCATTACTTACATCATCTAATACAGACTCGATCTTTACAACTGTACAAGACAAAAGATTACATCAAACTTAATTACAATGTACATCTAACTTGATTCAGATGCTACAAAATACATCAAAAGTCAAAATATATCAAAAGATCCTAAAATACATCAGTTTCCATCAAAATTGCTACTGGATCATATCTAAAAATATAACTAAAACAAGTCAATCATCTAAATAAGCTAATCTTCCTCTGAATCTGTGGTAGCTACTCCATCAAAGGAGTCGTGAGCCATATAGCCTCCTATAGAGTGATCCTTAGGCTTGCTGTCTGATGAAGAGTCTATAAACACGATCTTTGGAGTCTCAAGAATCACAATCACCTCTTGTACATCATCGTCATCCGACTCAGTTGTAGCACCAGCTCCAACTCCAGCTATCACAATGTCTACGATCACCTGCATAACTACAGTATGTATATCTATATCAAGCTCATTCTCATTCTCTTGCTCCTCCTTAGGGTCTTCTTCTAGCTCTTCTTCTTCTGGGTCCTCCTTTAAGTCTTCCTCGGGATCTTCTTTGGGATCTTCCTCAATATGAACTCCATCTACTTGGGGTTCAACTGGAGGTGGGTTTTCTGGTGGTGGTTCTGGTATTTCAAACTTAGGTTCAAGGTTAGGGTTCAATGGTATCTCTATACCATCCCCAGCAGGCTCTGGAAACTGTGGAAACTAATCAATGATCCCTGGCGGGTACTGTTTAGGAATGTATGGAATATCAGCAGGGATGTGTGCAATACTAGCAGGGTATGGTCTCCCATCCTCTAACCTAGCAGGAAAATACCGTAAGGGCATCATCATGGTTATAATTCCCTCTTTCTCCAACCATCTTTGCTCAAAAGCTGCTATAGCAGTATATCTATTATACTGGGGTCCCAAACTCATCTCCATCCATGCCCACTCATCCTTCCAACTATAGCACATTCAATCATGAAACTTATCAATGATCTCATCAATCGTCCTAAATATATTCCAATCGGCTAGTTCCATCAATAGCCATTGTAATTTAACCCTATAATCAATAGGAGATACTTCTCCATTCCATCCAAACCGTATCCAACTATGAATTAGTTCTCCCCTTCGACCCTGTAATTATAATTAAACCAATTAATATTTCCTATGTTAAAGATTAAGGTTACTTATGTTATACAATCTTTTATCGCCCACTTAGTATTACCTACTCTCATTATTCCTATAATGTCTATTTCTTTTAAGGTCTGACGCTTCAAAGCGAGTTTACTAAAACTACGCTCTGATACCAACCGAGAACTGTTACACCCCGAAGTCGTAGAGTCGCAACAGTCCTGCCGTGTAAACCATTCTATGATAGTAACTGGCCTCACAGTGCCTACCATAGACATAATCTACACAAGGAGTTGACGACTCCTCGCTTTGAAGTAAACAGTCCGATTAACAGTTAAACTATAATTATGATAAATAGTGCAAATTTCTAATAACATGTATAATTATATATATATAAGTCCACAAAGCTTCGCAGGAAGTTTCACATAAACATGACAGTTCACTAGATTACATAATAACTATTAGTCTTTCATTCCTAATTACATGGTCACTCTAGTTACACATTATATTAAGTAACTTGATCCTCACACCCCTGGCTTCAAACGGACTAACCTCTGGGTAATTGTAGGGCGGCATAGTACTTGAGGTGTTCAAAAATCAGAACTTGCAAAAGGATCTATAAGGGTATGAGCAACTACAACTCAGTAAGTGAATTGGAGACTCATGAATGCATACAAGCATAAACAGGGTTATCAAACAATTATTTTCATGCAATGCAACAATCAAGTGTCATTGCACAACGTAGTCCGGTCCGTTGTGAAATCAGAGAAATTTCACCCGCTCCAATCCGAGTTGAGGAGTTCCATGTTATGCAGCAGCTCACAACCAAACCCAGGCTTGTGAAATGGAGACCTCGCTCCTCCCGTGACTACCTTCGAACCATTGACTTCACCCCCGCCGTGACCTCCTCTCTTGTCACTTAGTTCGACTGAGGATGAAGAAGGGACCATTTTGCAATCCTGCGCTATCCCTTTCGAAGGAGTCGGTATTTGGTTGGAGAATCCTATGTTCCCCTAACAGGTTGCAATGCATGACATTTCTTTTTTTTTATTAGGGTCGACTAAGATTAAATTCCGTTTAGGGTGCTCAAAAAATTTCATACCAATTCAATCAGTCACAAAATCACTTACAATACAAATTTCAGCACGAATTCAGATACATTAAACACATGCGTAAACTACTTATATTCACAAACATATATAAGCCTAAGTCTCCGAGTACTACAAAACGAGTACTCTATTACAAGAAGCAATAACCCAACTTACCTGAAATTGCTCGATCGCTCGATTCCTTAATTGCAAGCTGATGTCTCTCTAGGTATCCTATAATACAAATAGGTCTTTTTAGTACTTATAATTTATGGTTTCATATTCAAAGCTATATTTTAACTCATTTTTTTCCTTGTATACCTATAACGTACTAATGATTCTTTGTATTCTATTTTGGGGTTCGAATTCTAAACTAGATTCTAGTTTTAATTCCTAGGTCTTAAATAGGCTCGAATCCCAGAATGACATTAATCACATTACGCTCGGGTATTCAAATATCCTATTGGGTCGTAATTTGGTATTCTAAACTATTCGGTGCACGCTAACCCTAATTGAGGTATCGAATTTATTCCCAATGTGTGAAAATCTTACATTTTGAGATATTTACTTAAAATTAAATGTTATTTCAAATTTATTATTTTTCTGATTTCTATTATAATATTACCTAAATAACTCTAATTTTTGTAGATTTATTAATTTACAATTTCACATATTACTAATTTCACATATTACTAATTTCTTACATTACTTACCTAATTTCCCTAATTAACCATACTTAATACTCCAAAGGCTAGGATTAGGGTTCCACTTCAGAGATTAACATCCCTAAATATCTAATTAATATCTAAATCAGTAATTAACATCTTAATCACCTAATTAACCCCAAATCACCAAATTTTTCCATCATTTTAGGGCTAAAAATTAACCTAAAAATTTCAAAAATTAATTTTTAAGAAATGGCTTCATAGCATTGTTCTACATCATATGAGCATCCTGTAGAAAAAATTTGAGCTCCAAACTACACTCCTAAGCCTATTTATTTTCTGATTTAATCATGCTCGGTTTTGAACAATTTGTTAAGGACCTTATATTTTCAGACATAATTAAACTAAATAAATATTTTTCCCTAAATCGACATACAATGAAACCTCAGAATAACAAGTTTCATAATTTTCTAGGTAAAATAACTAATTTTACAAAATTATTCAAAAATCGAGGTAAATAAAAGACTAACCGATTCAAAGCTTTCTGGCCGTCCAAACCCGGTCCAAGGTTGTCGGCCGGCCCAGACGGTGGTTTTTGTGTAGGGTGGTGGTGGTGGTGGTGGTTTGGTCCCAGGTGGTGATGAGTGGTGGGTTTAGTTCACTTACTTAATCTGCACAGTTTTTTTTTTTCTGGATTTTCTCTGGATTTTTTCAGTGTTCATATTTTTCCTAAATGCTAAACTGTCCAAATGACTTCTGTAAATTTTTCCCCTATTTATAGACATTTTTTGTAATTAATATGTATTAATTTGACAAGACTTTGCTCAATTTCCTTGATTTTTGGCTTTTAGGTTGTCTAATTTTTATTGGCTAATTTTCCTTTTGTAGATTTGGACCTGCCACGACCGGATCTTGATTTATCTTATCCTCTTCTGATTTTTTCTAATTTTTCCATAATTATTTTATAATTTTCTTTAATTATTTGCTTAGTTTTTTACCAATTTAGGTAATTTTGTGTATTTTTATCTACACGTAAATACATGTGGGGTACATGTGAACATTCCTAATTATTATTTTGGTCATTCTAAAATTTTTAGTATACATATAATCTATCTCTAGTAGTTTATTAGTTATTATATTGCACTTTTCGCCTTTTTGGTAATTAGCAATTATTATGTTTAAAATTTGAAAATTTTATAGTCTCCTATTTTACTATTTATTTTCTTAAATTTAAATTTACGGGGTCATTTTTACTAATATTTCTCTCAATAGTTTATAATTTGGGTTTGATCGGATCCTTTAGCCGATCGCTCTAAACCTTGGGTTTTAAGCTCAAACCTACAGTTACTTGGCTTAGCTTTGGGGCTTACACAAATTAGCTTTGTTATCACATTGGAAAACAAAGTATCAATGAAACTGCACTTACGAATACTCAAATACATTGTAGCAACTACAGAAGGAGCACAACAGCCACTAACAATAAAGTGAATTGAAACTTCACTGCAACTTCACATACTCCCTCGTGAAACCATGCTCTGATACAAGCGAAGTCGATGCATCTCCAAGGTCAAATATATGGAGAAAGCACCACAATGAGGAAAATAAAAAAGAACAAAGAAAAAGCTAGCAAAGTCCGGACAGCTACCCAATGGATATGACACATCACTCCATTCTACTCAACCTATAATCCGTTGAATATGATACACCAGTCTGAATTGAAGGGTCACTTGCTACTACTCTTTGCTAAAGGGAATAGATGAGAGTTAAGAGTTAATGAGAGTACTAAGGTTGCTCAAAGAGAATAATTCTAAGTTGAAAGTTGGATGATCTATGTATAAGGAAAGTGGGGGTTTATATACTTGCTTACTAAGGTTATTACATGTATGAAAAGACAAAAGGGTATTTTACAATTACGTTACATTAATCATACTAAAAAGGGATAAAAAGGACAAAGAATATCTAGTATGGAAAATAAAGAATTATTCTAGAACGTTGTATCAGAAGGTACATGTCACTTGATGGTTGTACGTTAGGAGTATGATACATAAGCTAAAGTAGGAAGTGTTGGGAGTCAGGGGTCAACTCGATCTAGATCAGGTCTAGAGTCAATCATCTTAGCAAAAAGGTCAACTGTCTTGAAGTCAGATACTAGTGGGTCAGGTTAGTAGCTTAGCTTGGCTAGTTTGGGGTTTGTCTTCTGGATTATGACTTTACTATTGGGCAAGAGTATGTTAGATACACATGAGGATCTAAGATACAGGTTAGCAGGAGGTCGAATTGGGATAGGAGTCCCTATCTCGATTATGGCTTAGAGCTAGCATTTTCCATGTGAGCCCTTGCAGTCCTTTAGCTCAACTTCTAGTGATCGGTCTAGGGGATTGATTCTTATCAAGTTCATTTATTCATCCTAGGTTTACAACTCAATAACCTTATAAGTAAAACTAAAATTGTGCTTACCCTAAAACTTTTACTAAGGATAAGTTATTTCCTTTGATCAAGAGGGCTTTTAGAATGGATAAAATTATAGGTGGGCTATAAGCCATGTATTAGCTACAATTTCTTTACGGATCATTAGTTTTGGGAGAAACTTTGGTATTTGTCCTGGCTTTTTAGGTTTAATAATCTCGATTATGTTTTAAGGTCCCTACTTTAGGAATAGGCTTTTTAGGTTACATGCCCCTAATTTCCTTCTTATTTTACGTCTTTATGTTTTGGACTTAATCATCTTGATTGCTTAATTTTTTTCCCTCTTTTTGTCTTTCTTCTTTTCTTTTTCATTTTGACTTAAGACAAAGGTGATCATTCCTTCTTTTGGCTTGCAGCTCAAAGTGTATATTGTTTGTGTATAATGCTCAAGATATGGGCACTTCTTCATTTCAAAGGAAATAAGTTATTAGTGGTAATAATTACAGTCAAATTGATGCAATTGGAGCAAGTATAGATTAGTTTTAACCTTTTGCCTTAATTAATGCCCTTAACCTCTTATATGCCTTATTGTGGGGTGGTTCTTGACAAGGTTTGGTTTTGAAAATACTTCATTTAAAAGGCTCAATGGGGTTGACAAGGGATTTTGTGTTTAAAATATTGAAAATGAATACCTAACTTCATTTTGATTCGTGTATCAAATGCAAGATAGACTTTCTTAAGGAATGAGTCCAATAGCTTCACAATAATGTCACTTAACTCTCAAAGCGTCTAAGGGTTAGTATTTAGGATTTAACTTACCTCTTTTCATTCTAAACCTTTTAACTAAAGAGATATCTTAAATTTGATCCCAATTTTATTTGGCAAGACTTGATTATCATTTGAAATGGCCTTACTGTTTGTGAATGATCTCAAAAAATAAGAGAAAAGCAAACAAAGCACTTTATTTGAATCACTTGTCTTTTACAAACTTGTAAAGGTCATTGCAAAATCTAGCCCTATCCTTTAACTAAGTCTAATTGGATTGCCTTTGCATTTATTAGGTCTTGAACTCTCTTTTTTAGCTCCTAACAGTTGTTAATAAAATGTCCTTGCTGACCCATGTGGTATTCACATTGTGCATTTGGGTCGTATTTAGTAGGAATGGTCTTTTTCCTATTAGCTTCCTATATCTTAGCATTGGGACTTTTTGTTACAATAAGCCTTCCTATCTTAGTTGGTCAAAAACTTGAGATAATGAGATAGGGATTTAAGTGAACTTTCATTTAGGTATTTTTAAGTCTTTCTTACTTGGTGTAGATTCTAAAATTGTAATATTTATGTATGCCCTAGAATTTGGTAGGAATGGTCTTTTTCCTATTAGCTTCCTTATTCTTATGGCTTCTTCAATTCGGCTTCCAGTAAGTATAACATTTGTAAAACTAGCCATTGTATTACCTAACAAGTTCCCACAATATGATCCCTTTAATGAGTCAATAAAGATACATATTAATTCTTTTTCAGGGAGAGAAGGAATGATTACAGCTATCATACCCCTCTATCTTTAGGCGTATTCACTAAAAGACTCATTTCTCTACTTACTCATTGTGTGCAAGTCCCAAATTGAAGGAGTTATCTCAATGATGAACTTGTACTACTCATAAAATGCCTAAGCTAATTTCTCTCATGTATTTATTTAGTTGAGATCGAGTTAGGCATACCAAGTTAATGCAAGCCCTGTCAGACTATCTTAGAAAGTTTATACCATGAGCTAATTATTTTAAACATATCTACTCATCTTGTGAATGTATAATTTGGTGTGTAGCTTTAGGCATTTTGTCCCATCGTATTTCTCAAACTTTAGAACTTTGAATTTTTTTAGGTAGGCCTTGACATCATACATAGAAAAGTCAATAATCCTAGCCTGCTAGAGTCCATCATCATTCCCAAGTGCTCTCATCTTTTTAGTTATCTATTGAGTTAGCTTCCTTTCTAACTCTTTGATACTTTCTTGACTTAGCTTTAAGTCAATCGGGAAAGGATAAGTCCTATGCTAGAAAGCTAAATTGATTTTCTCTTCTATTTCAAGAAATGGTGCTTTAATAGACGTTCCATGTTGAGCTTATACGTGGTCTTCATTTGATGACATTGTATCTTTGAGCAAAACGATGCTGTTAACTAAAAAATTGATTTGTTCAATTATTTTCCCCATATTTTGTTCCAGTGAGTGAATTATCAGCTCGGTAAGGTTGGTGTCATCAAGGTGGTTATTGTTGTTTCCACTATTGGCCATTGTTTTTAAGATATCTTAGTAAGAATCTATGCTTATTAGCAATTCTCAAAAAAAAAATATATATATATATATATATATTTTTTATTTTGAAACCCCTTTACTTGAGATGAATTAGATCGATTATGATGAAAAAAACTTTGGTAAGGTATTCGATATTTACAAATTATTTTACAAAAAAAAAAAAAATAATAAAGTAGTAGAAATACAAGGATGAGGTTTATTTATATAAAGGATAAGAAGATGACCTACAATGCGAAAAACATTTCGAAATGAAAGGGAGCTTAAAGAAGACTAGGCATGACAACTAAAGAAGAATACTTCAAGTTATAGGTATTTGAACGGTTACCTACAATAAGTATAATCTAAGATAGCTATTCCATTAAGAGAGAAGAAGTGATTATTTTACAAGAAAAGAGGGTAGGATAATTTACTAAGAATTCTTGATGTCTATTGAAATGGAGACAGAAACTATTTGCAAACTTATGAAAATTTCTCAGATGGTATAGGTAACTACCTAAAAGGAGAAAAAAAGAAGGAGACTATTTCACATTCAATGACTAATAAGTGGAATGGTTAATATTCACAGCTTATGGAGAAATATTTTTTACAAATTTGGAACAAAAGAGATAATTATTTTACTAAGGAAAAAGAAATTATAAGATCTATAAATTATTTTATGAGACAAAAGAAAAGGACGAAGAAGTCACTAAGTTAACAAGAGGAGGCAAATCTAAGATTGAGCTATGGGGATATGAAAAATCTAAAGACTATAATAACAACTATAATACAAACCTATGAAAGCTTTGAAAAGGAATATAGATAAGTGAAAGAAATTATTTACATTAAAAGAAAAATGTTTTTCAATTTACTTGACAAAGGAGGACTATTTTATAAGAAGACAATAGGAGTTACATGGAACAAAAAAATTATTTATTTATTTATTTATATGAATACTTATTTGAAAAACTAATTATTTTACAAAGTGTTTAGAGAAAGGAAGTAATTTGTAGTTTTATGGTTTATTTTTCTTTTTTCTTTTTAATTTGAAAGTAGGATTGAAATGAGATTTATTTATAAGGGTAACAACCAAGGAAAATAATATGGTCCTAAAAAGATATAAGGACTAAAAGAAAATGGAAAACACGGCATGTAGATGTAGATGTAAAGGCCTAGAGATAAACTAGTAACGTGGCAATTTGAAAAAATTTATAGTTATGACTTTATTGAAATTTCACTATTATAACAACTATTTGACATGGGAGTAGAATTGTTACACAGAAATATAATTTACAAGAAAATTCTATATTTACAAAAAGAAATGTATAAGGAAATCACAATTTTATAGCTAAAGAACAAAGAATTTATATAGGTAATACAACAAAAATATATTACAACATTTTTATGATACAAAGGAAATCTAATAGAGTTACGACCTTTGGTTAATGGCATGCTACTTTACTACTTATCCACTGGTCTAATGATTCATATATGTAAAAGGGTGGTTTCTAAAGGTCTTTAAACTTTGTGATCTCACATGTTTTTGAAGAAATAATTTGTCAATCATATCGAAGCTTAAGTGAGGTGGCCTAATTAACTTTGATCAATGGTCATTATACCTAAAGCCTAAACAATACCCCCTTATCCTAAGGTCCAAAGACAGCCTGGGTCTAACCATATCTTTCTTATATCCATGATGCAACAAACCCACCCCTTTACCCCCTTACCCCTTACCTCCCCCTCCCCAAATATGCCCCAGATAGACCTACATAAGTTAGTACAAGCATATAGAAATAAACAATAGATTTACAAAATAAATTATAACGTAGAAGGGATATTTTGAAGAAAAAATTCTAATTTTGGAAGGTTTTAAGTAGCTATCCCTCTTGACATTCCGAGTGGAGTCGCTAAGCTGTCATGCTTGAATTTTCGGTTTTTTGTTTATTTTCTATAATCCAATTTATGTCGAACCTTGTACCCATTCAATATAAACCCTAGATTAAGAATTAAGGAAAATATGATTCTTTTGAATTTTTTTTTTAAAAAGTTGAAGTTGCCACCTAATTAGAGTTGGGAAAGAGTTAAGCTAGAATCAATTAGGTGGATCAATTCTAACTTAGCTACTGATCTATGAAAAAGTCATTCTAAAAAGATGATCTTGAAAAAAAAAAAAACCAAAAATTTTAAGTGTGGGAGCTAATTTATCAAACTCTAAATGGGTACTACTATAACCTTCCAAGATTAACTTTATTTTTCAAAATAACCCTTTTTAATGATGAACTATATTTAAAGAAAATTAATTCTATTTACAAAAATAAGAAGCAAATAAGAAAATAAATTTATTTACAAGAGGGAAAATAAAAAAAAATTTGCCTATTTTAAGTTACCCCGTAATTGTCTATGATGCTTGCATACCTACTATTTGAGATCAAACTTTCCAATGTTCGATAATGAAAATTTTAGTGTGTTAGTTTATTTTAATTTTGAAAAAACCAACCAAATTTTTGTTTTTATAATATTTAGTTTATATTAAAAAAAATTTATAGGAAAAGAGTCCTAATTTTGAGTGGAATTATTTTTGAAAATTCTACAGAGCCCTAATTTTGCAAAGGGTTTATTTATATTTTTTATTTCAAAAAATGTAGATTTTTTCTAAGTGTCCAAAAAAATTATCTTTTTTAAAAAGAAAGGAAACTTCCTTTTTCTTTTCATATGTCTTTCTTTTACAAGATAAAAGAAAAACAATATTTAACAAAAAAAAATGAAATAATAAAATGACACAAGAACAAGGAAAGGGCCGAACTTGGTTGGGCTTAAGGAACTCATTAGTGACATTATTTTTGGAAAAAGATGTGGTTTAGGTGGTGTTTTACCGAGGCTGGTGGTGGGTAACGAATTTAGAAGTGAAGAGAGGAAGGATTATAAATCCCTAAGAACTTTAGTATAAACCAAGCTAATTACTATGAATTATTTAAAGATATACTTGAGATAGACTAAAATCATTATTAGAGATTTGAGAGATATACCTAAGACTTGATAAGACATCTATAAATAATAATAAAAGCTACTCATATTCCTTAGAATTGACCAAGTTAAAGGTAGGAGTAGTTGGTCAAATAAAGTCAACACATGTAAAAATTAAGACTAAAATAGGTAAAATTGATCAAGTAATTGACTATGATGTAAGCCATGACATAATCTTCATCTTTACATCAACATATGAAAATAATTAGATGACTAAGACCAATCCAAAAGTGGCGCCAACTCCATGTGTACATCAACACATGTGAAAAAGACTAAAAAGACTAAGACAAAAAAGAAGAAGCAAAGTTGAATAAGCAACCTAATTTCTAGAAACAATGAGGTTATGAACGATGAAATTTCCTCATTACATCATGCCTTAAGTCATGAATTCTAGAAAAGGAAGACTCTTAAAGTCAATATGAAAATTTTTAAGAAGATGTACTACATCTACAAGACATGATGCAAGAGATGATGAAATTGTTTAATTACATCGTGCATTAGTTCACCCTTTCTAGAAGATAAAACCCTTAAGTCAACATGGGAATTACAAGGAAAGTGCACCACTTCTAGAAGAATGATGAAATAGAAATGACAAAGAAAAACATGTGGAAATGAAATGGTCAAAGCAAAGTGGTGGCAAACAAGAGGAAATGCATGTACCAATTTATTCTAACATCTTAACATAATAAAGGATTATGTCCATAAAGCAACAAAACTTATGAGATAAGCTAAATTAACTCTTTTCTATAAATAAGCCTCACCATTCACTTTTAGGATGACATTTGCCACCAATACAACCAAAATACATATTTTTCATAAACCCCACCAACCATTCTTCTTACTTTTCTTCACCAATCAACCTTACAAGACATCAAAGGTAAGCTTTGATAACTCAATAAAGCTTGTACAAATCCTTTTTAACTTGTTTCTTAAAGAAAAAACTCCCTTTCACTCAATTACTAAAAACAAACCTATGAAGCAAAACTTTTCAAACTTCTTTCCATCAAAATCTTAAACAAACTAGAAAAGTTTTTGTAAGATGGAGTTTGGAAAGAAACTCCCATACTCTCTACTATGCTTAAAACATAATCTTTGTTTTGATAACTCTTTTAAAACAACAAGTTCTTTTAAAAGACAATATTTTTTCAAAAAGTCTTTTAGAAGTAATTTTAAAGATTATTCCTTATTGTGATTTCCAAGAGAAGATTTTCAAAGGAAATATATTCAACTCAAGAAATCTTTCAAAATATGAAAGCCATATTTCAAAACTTCTACTTAAGTGGAATTCAAGAAAGGAATCAAAAGAGTTTCTTAAAACAATTGATCAATATAAGAAACATCAAAACAAGTGGACAAAGTCACGCCTAAAAGAAACTAACCTATCATGTTCGAATAGAATTTCCTTGACTTAGACCTTATTAATATATGGACCTATCATATCAATACCGTAATGATTTGGACTATAAACGAGGACCAAAAACTATGGAACAAAAACCATGAACATTTATGGACATATATGAACCATTCAAACATGATATGGAAACATTGAACATAATGAAATAAAAGACTTATAAAGGAATAAGCTTAGAACAAAATTTAAGTAGAAAATTGAGTAATTCTAAATGTATCTCAAATATCTTTATCTATATAAGTGCCTTTAACTTAGAACTCCTAGAAGATTATTACAATGAATAAAAAGATAGCTAAGTGAGTACTTACTATGATTATCACTTGTATGTATTTATAGAATAGTTATACTCTTAATCTTATATACTTTATTTGATTTGTATGGGGTATTCGGGAAATGTACGTGCTTAAATTGCTTATTAAGAAATTAAGAATTATCTCCATAAATAAAGTTGATGATTGTGATGTGATGTATATCATATGATTGTGTGATATTTTGATGATCACTAAAATAAATGGAGAATAAGTATATCGAAATCTATACATCAAAGTAGCCATGCATAGCATATTGTATAAACTCCAATTACTTGCCACTACTGTCACATATGGAATGGAAAGGCTAAAACCTTCCTCATTTATTGTATATTAAGTGACTTTAAGGTTGGTCGTACAATTAACGAGGACAAGGCTGAGTCCATTCTTATATTTTAGGTTTACATACATGTAGAGGCTAATCAGGGTCTGATCATTCCCTGGTCATTTGGTGGTCAAGGAAAGTATTTTTCTTATTTTCATTTGGGCCTTCTTAATACCGATCAAGAGATCCTTATCTTATGATTTTTTATATAAGCCTCTATGAACATTTTTTTTTTGTTTCTTTGGCTAATTAGAAGATCCATCTTCCTAAAATTATGAGGATTCTAGGCGAACATTTCATTCGATTTTCTTAGATAACTGAGAGATTAGTTCTCTCATGAAATCAAGAAGAATGCGCCCATTTGGTTCTCCTAGGACCGATCAAGGGACATCATCTTTGATCATTATTAACATTAGGTTCAATTGAGAAATTGCAAGCTGTAGCTATTTTGGTAGCCAAGAATGTTATGCCAACTAATTTTTTTTTTCCTTTACACCAGATTGGAAGCTTGGACACTAGTGGAATTATAAATCCTTAACCAAGGTCAAGAGGGGGAATTTTAAACCATAGATTGTACGTTAGATACCAGCATGTATTGCTATACATGATTATCTATTGCATAGCATATGCTTGTTTACCTAACTTGCTTGAAAGGTGGTATAAGTTGATATCGCACTAAGTTAGCTATAACTTACACCCCAATAGCTTTGACTTGATGCAAGAACCTTTTTAGGTCTATCCTGGAAGATCCAGACCTCTGGTGAGGTTAAAAGCTTAGGAGCTTGGTTGGGGAAAGCGAGCAAAGAAATTAAATTATGAATTTAGAAAGAAAATATGTTAAGTTAATTGTATTATGATTTATTTTGAGACATGCCTAAAGTATTTTACTTAAGTTTGTAATTTTATATTTAAACAATAATATTTGGACTCTGTTTTATACCATTAAATCTGTAATACTCTATAAAATTCTAGTGTTGATACTTCATGTACTTATTAGAAGTAATTGGAAATGTTTCTCAAGTATGTGAATAGTTAATTCTAATCTATATATGGCGGTCTGTCGCTACTAGGTTGTCTTTAGGGACATGACAAGGGTTATGTGTGGCTAACTTGAGGGGTTGTTGAAGGCCAAAGGGATGTTGAATGGATGCTCGTGAGTGTGGGGAACTTTCTGGAGGTGGTGAACTTATTCAAAATCTACTAAGGGCAAAGCAATTATAGACAGAATTTCAAGCTTTCTAGAGAGAGAAAGTTTCGAGTTGCTTTGATGCTTTCTTGATGTCCAAATGCAACTCCCAACCACTTTTTATATTGTTCCTAGATCAAAGAAGTTCAGGAAGGTCCAAAATCACCATTAAATTCAAAATAAAAAATTAATTGATTTTAATTAATTTGATCTGATTTTGCTTGATATTGGCAATGATTATCCAAATGGAATCCCTAGATATTCTTTGTTGCCTAAAATAATCGACAGAAGATGCAATTTTCATTAAAGAGTGCAAATCAAGTGAATTTGAATTGAAGCAAAAATCATGTTTTTCAAATTTTTCCTAATTTTCAAATATCATTTTGACCGAGAAGATGGATGAACTTGGACATAAAATGGGTACCATTCAAAAGAACTCTAAGTCTTTTATTAAATCTTGCCATTTGTTTGATAAAATTTGGTTAAAGAGAAAGTTTAATCAGGTGTAAAAGTGCTTGGTTCACATAAGTATTTTTCTACAATTTTCTTGCTTTTGGCTATTTGGAAGTTAGGGGAGAATGAAATAGTATTGACTGGTCAATCGACCAACCATATCATCCTACACAACGTGTTTTGCATAAAAAATAAAAAATGGCGCTATGCGCCTGCTATAACGTTCAAATTCCTAAATCCCTTAGTTCTCACCTCACCTAAAGGAATACATAGACCATCGGATTGAGAATTTTTCTTGGTTCAAGATGCATCAAATATATATATATAATATAACTAACGCAACTTATAATTAGCCTTATTAAAAATCCACCTAAGCATTTTAGATCCAAAAAGTTGATTTTTTTTTTTCATAATAATTTATTAAATCTAATAGGCATATGTGAAAAAATAACTCAATTTGATAAAATTACTATCCTAATTCTTCCGACGCTTGGTTTTACTTTTGACTTTCATTGCTTATAAAATAGTCAATTGAAGTCCAATTGAGTTATCGTTTAAAGTCATAATCAACTTAAATTATCTATTTTTATAATATTTCAAAATAAATAAATCGAACTTGGTTTGAAAAATGATTTTCAATAAAATGCTTGTTTTGCTGAATAAGCTTGTATATTCCTATTTTGACTCTTAATTTCGCTCTTTTCACGTCAAAGTGTGAAATAACCTACAAAATAAGATTCCATGACCCTAAATAAATTAAAAAAAATGAAATGATCCTATCCATGTGACTTAAAAACCTTAAAATGATATAAGACCTTTTTTTTTTTTGCATTTTCTTATTTTTCAATTTTTTTCTATTTTCTCTAGATGTTCCCTTTTTTTTTTGGTATTTTTAATTAGGATCCTTTTCTTTATTCTTGAAAAATACATGAGGCAAAAGTAGGAGGTCTACAAAAATGTTTGTACAAGATATCTCTCTTGTTCAAATGAGGGAGGAAAAGAGGTATTTATAAGAGTTGACCATTGATCTCATTTATAAAATTATGATATTGATCGATGGTCAAGATCAATCCATTCCCTTAATGGATCCTAAATGGACTCCTTCATTCAATGCGAGCCTAATGAATGCCTTATTCTTAATGTAAGCCAATATAGAGAAAAGTTGGATCATAAACGGGTTTTACTCTAAGCTTACCATGCTAAAACTCCCTTAATTATCCCAAATACATAGACTCAACCTTTTGGGCCTTATCACCTTATCTCAATTAGTCAAATCCAATCAACAAATGGACTTAAAGCTTATCCTTAAATTTAGCCCTCTACATTATTCAAATTACTTATTTATTCCTTAATTTAATTGTGATCGTCAATATTTGAAGGTATTTTTGATAATTATTACGGCATACATAGTTGATTTCATTCCATTTCATGGACATTTCCAAATATAGGAAAAGATTTGTCATTTTACTCCTTATTCCACTCTATTCCATTCCTGCATACCAAATGTGATATAAATGGAAAGAAACCAAAGTTCGTTGTCATCCTAAAATAAAATGTCTATGTTGACACTAGAAAATTAATATATGTAGTACAATTATTAGATGCACTTTTTATGTAAAATATTAAGCATATGTGAATAATTTTCATGGAGTAATTTTTCAGTCTTTTTCTATATATTCATAGGAAAATATTATAAAATTTATACATTTCGGCTTACATTGAGATTTAGTTTAATTTAATCAAAATTCATGGAATGCAAACCTAATGTAATAGAATGAATACTTTATTGCTTACAAACCATGTGGATTAAAAGGCTTGTGATATGCATGTGGATTGTGAAAAATTAGTCTTTGTTGTAATTAAATTTTTATTAAAATAGTAGAATATTAATTGAGTATATCAAACAAATGTAAAAATAATAAAATGAAATAACCTGAAAGATGAAATCTAAATATTATTAAGAATTATTTGATATGACATATAAATCATAAAAAGAACCAATACATGTAATGCCTTAACTTTTAGGTGTCGGCTTAAAAGTTTTTCTCAAGTTATGATACTTGAAGATCGTTCGCTACTACAATCTTTGAGTTAAGGATAAGGCAAAATTTGTACTTCACCTATCATTTAACAATCATATAAACCTTTGACTCCAAAGCTCTTCTTAGACAATATAATAAACCACAATGGAATTCTTTACATCAGTAGGCTAAACTTTGAGTATCACAATTGAATATTCTTATACATGATTTCCCAATAAAGTCTAAGTAACAGTTTTACATTCTTAGAGTTATATTCCAAACATAACATGTTGATGCCTCTTGAAAAGTCACCTTTAGAACTTATGACAACTCTTGTGACTACTTGATCCTTCTCAAATGAAACTACTCATCTGAACACAAACCAAAGTCTAGGAACATAGCAATGCAATGGAGAGTTGCTTAACCTAAAAGCCTAGTAGAAACCATGAGATGTGATCAGATTTGCAATTTATATGCTCAAAAACCAGTTTGTATAAACCAAGCTGTTTGCTTTACAAAACCAAGCTTTCAGAAGCTAAATGGCTTGCTTAACCAAAATTTTGGTTTTCAAAATAAAATTTTGCTAAAGGAAAACCTAGCTTTAGAAAACATGACCCGAATGTCCTTTTCATGTGATACCATAAATGCATCAATTACATACCAACAATTACCAAGCAAATGCTAAGTTTACTCATCTATTTATTAATCAAGCTCTTACTGTACTTCATTTACATTTTTTATCTCTAAAGCCTCGATATCAAGTTCACTTAAGTGAACACCTTAGGAGGTAGGGTTAGTACCTAATCTCTTTATTCAGTTAGTAAGGAACCAAGCACATTAAGATCAATCAACAACCTAGCAACATTACCTATTGGATTCATGAAACATGAATCAACCAACAATACATATACCTAACAGATTAGGAATCATCCTAACAACTCATCAAATGACATATCACATTCATTTCAGTTAGATAAGTTAAGAGTATATAAAATCTACTTTAAAATACAAGCAATCCACTTACCTAGGCCACTAAGAAAATTCCTAAAACTTACTCTTGCATCTGAAGTTGTAACTCCTTAAGCTAAAAGCAGTGAATAGCTAAGCTAATAAACACTAATAGGTCATTTTAACTATTTAGTCCAAAAGTTTCAAGTTTGTGTTGACAAGGTGTTCACAACCATGGTCTTATAAACTAATATCATAATCTCCAACAATCTATCTAGGACACTTAACTATGCGGTCTCATAATCTCTACCCCCCATCCCCTTAAACCGCGACATCCTCATCATGAGACCTTACAATTAGGCCCAAATTCCCACCCCCCTTTTTATATGTACAATTCGGGTTACCCTCTACCTATAGGTCATCCTAGAAGTATGCAAGGAGTCACACTCCAATGACATTCCCTACCTTTTTCAGACTTTTCTCTAAAATTGGAGCCAGACCCGAATTATCCACCTACTAGCAAGGGGTCTACTTTGATACCATTTATAACGCCTTAGGCTAAAAACAATAAATAGCCAAACCAACAAATACTAATTTGCTCATTTTAACCACTCCGTCCAAAAGTTTTAAGTTTGTGTTGACAAACAACCTCTCACAATCCATGTGAGACACTTAACTATGGGGTCTCACAATGGCTAAACTAATCTCCAAAAGCATGTTTGTGATTTTATAGCCTCCTTCTTGTGGTGGTGAATTTTCAAAATCTCATATATCTCCGTTTCCATTATTTTCACACATTATTTTATTACTTAACCACTCTTAAGGTATTCCTATCCTTATACAACATTGTGTTATGCCTTTCCTCGTTAAGAAAGATACACCAACTTTCCCTTAAGTATTTTTATCTATTTAGCTTATTTAAGTGTATTATATAATGTATAACTATTTTTCTATTTTGGATATACACCTATATAAGTTGTACTTATACTAGCTATGTTATTCTCAATTTACTTCAAATTATTATTTTTATAGGTTAGGTAATTTTATTTTTAGGGTCTTGTTATATTCTAGTCTCATGTTTCAGGTATATAACAAAAATATTCACTACCGATAAAAGTACATTTTTAATGATTTAAATATTTTATTCACTTAATTTTACAAAATAAACTTTACCAAGGTATTTCTTTTAACCTTTTGGACCTTATATTAAAAATTCATTTGATTCCACTTAATATTTTTCCAAAACCCTTAATCTACCGTTTCCAAGTAACTATGGTTACTTTAAACATAATAGTACTTGTAATTCATACTGCTCATGACCATTTTATTTCATCACTTTACAAGTCATATTTTCCTAAGTTAATTATTTAATAGGAATGTGACATCATTCCGAGTATTTGATAGTTAGTTGAAGACTAGGCTCATACAATACAAAAATCAAATTTGAATGGAAACACATTTGTCATTTAATGGCAATTTAAAATTGAATAGGCAAAAATTTCATTATTATTAAAAGAAAAATATTCATGGTAAATCATAAATCAAAATGACAAAAAAGAAAAGATAATAACGAAACACATCTATCATTAGAGTGTGTAGATACCCCCTTTTTATTTATTTTGTTTTAAAATTTTTAGAGGATCCTAAATTGGAAAAATAAAAAAAAATTAGAAAATTAAAAAAACCCAAAAAATAAGAAATCTAAAAAAATACAAAAAATATAAAATTAAAGATAAACCCAAAAAATAAGAAATTTACAAAAAAAATACAAAAAATAGAAAATTAAGAAAAACCAAAAACATGAAATTTAGAAAAATACAAAAATAGGAAAAATCACAAAAAATAAGAAATTTAGAAAAAAATAAAAAAAATGAAAAATTTAGAAAAATACATAGAAAAATGAAAAGTTGCAAAAAATAAAAAATAGAGGATTTAGAAAATATAGAAAAAATAAATAAATTTCTGGTTTAGAATAGAATTTTCAATAAAAGTAAAAAGGAGATCATTGAGCTTAGGCTTGGGCTTATATTTGTATTTAGCTCGACCTAGCTTTATTCAAATGCGTAATTTAATTGCACATATGAATAAGGTACAGGCTAACAATCTAATGGTAAAACACTTAGATATATGCATTGGGTTGGTTAAAGATCTTGGGTTTAGTTAGAAGCCTTGGGTTTGAATCCTAGCAAACACAAAGAAAGTCTTTTTCTTTTTATAGAGGAAACATTGCCACATTAGGTGCAGCTACATGTCATGTGTCCATTGTACTACGTGTCCCGACACATGGCAGCCTCAGAGTGGTCGATGCTAACATGGCGCCATGTGCCATGCTACTTCAACTATCACATGTCACTATTAGACACATGGCATTTCTCCATTAGACCCCGCGGTTGATGTAACACTACTCAGCACCACTTTCTCTCCTTTTCCTTCTCTTTCTTCCTTTTTTCCTTCTCTTTCCCCAACATTTCATGTACTTTCCTTCTCACACAGTATGCTTTGTAGGCAATTTTGATTCCATTTTCTCCATGATTTCATCAAACTAATGATGAAATCACGGAGTACACTTGGCCTATTTAATGGGTCAAATCGAGCTCCAATTCGAATTCAAACTTCTTCGCTTACTGAGTTGATTTTATGTATAAAAAGGGGCTTTGGGAATTCATTTGACACATACAATCACCTAACATTGATCAGAATCACTCACAATCACCCTCTCTCTACTCCTCAATCACTTTCTCTCTCTACTATCTGCGACTCTCTCTCTCTCTACAATTCACTGCTCTTCGACTACTTTTAAGTAAACTCATGGCCACTACATCATCCCCATAACGCAAGCTATCCAACTCCACTAGCCACGAACTAAGCTAAAGCCTTAACCACCACAGCTGCCCAACTTACAAACTACTATAAACCACTACCCTAAGCTCGAACTAACCCCATGTTTGAACTCTTCGCTACCCTAAACTCTTGACCCAGCACCTCTCTTGAACTTAGCAACCAACGCTGTAACTGTAGCTCTACTACCATCGACTACCACAACCAAACATCATCTAAACATTACCCTAACACCATGGTTTAAACCAACATAACCCCCCCCCCCCCCCCCAAAATCCCAATCAAATAGTCATAAAAAACCTTTTCCTAACTCGTTTTGGCCACTATAGCTACCTAAATCACTGTTGTTGTTGTTGCTGTTGTAGAGGATTTTGAAGCCCAACCTTAATCCGAGTTTTGACTCAAAGTCTCCTCCAGCATCTGACTGTACCCAACTCGCATGCCTCTCCCTGGTTCGACTCTCCTCAATTTGAATTTTTTTTATTAATTAATTAATTTTATAATGTAAATGTAAACAAAAAAAGAAGAAGAAAGAAAAAGAAAACGAAAAAGAAAGAGAAAAGAAAAAAGAGAAAGGAGAAAGTAAAAAAAAAATATATGATTTTTTTTTACTAAATAAAGTAAAATAATAATAAATAATTGAAATGATAATAATATTAAGTATGTGAAAGATAATAAAATTAGAAAAAAAAAATCTCTCTATCACTTAGAAAAACACTTTTTTAAATAAGCAAAATAAATCAACCCATGTTCAAAATTAGGGTACTTTTTCCAAAAAAAAAAAAATTTTTTTGATTTGTGACCTTTTTTAGAAATTTCCTTAAATAAACCAAATTGTGTTAAAAACGTAAATCTGGTGTATTTTCAAATTAAAAAAAACCTAACACAATAAAATTTTACAAAAAGAATTACGTATGTTTGATTCCGAATAGTAAGTACGTAGGCATTTACGAGGTGACGGTAAAAAACGAAAAAAACCTATTTTTTTCCTTTTTAGTTTAGTTTTGTTTAGATTACTCAAGTTATCCAATTCGATTAACCAATAATTGAGTTCTGTTTTATGGAATTATAAGGTGATTTTTAAGGCTAAAATTAAAATTGGAAAGTTGATGGTACCCATAAAGATTTAAAAATCCTAACCCCCAGATCTAGATCTCTAATTTGAAAACCATTTTGAAAATTGGTTTTTATTGAAAGACTAGTAGCTAAATTGTTACCAATTCATCTAATTTGTTATAATTTGACTCATTTTCTCGACTACAGTTGGGTGCAACTCTGAACAATTTTCAAATTAAAAAACTGGTTTTCTTTAAACCTTAATCGAGGGTCAGTATTAAACAGGTAGGGTTAAATATTGATCGGTTTAAAGAAGACTAATTTATATAAAATTAGGAGGAAAGAACTAGGCTCGATAGCTTGGCCACTTTACTAGGAAATTGTCAAGAGGATTAGCCATTCAACTTTTCGAAATTAAGATTAATCTCTAAAAATCACCTTAAGTGCAATTTATTTACTTATTCATTCCTTATTTTTTATACCATAATTGTACTAATGTTTTTACAAGTTTAGTTTTAATTATTTAAGGAGGGATTTATTTTATGTGCCATGAATGCATGATAGATACAGTCAAACCCAGGTCGTCTTAGGACCCTAGCACAAGGAGCCATTATGTAAGGTCCGAGTGTAGTGGGGTAACCACTACTCAAGGCCGATTAGGTTACCTTACTTAAACTTCAATGTAACCAAGAAACTGGTTTTTAGAAACGTATGAGGTTACAGAGTTTAAGGACCTCTAAAACCCACCTTTCTTGTATACATTCTTTGAGGTCAACGAATAACTAACAAGGTGGCATTATTATAAAAAGAAATAAAAAGAGAAAAAGAAAAAAAATGATAAAACCTAGATTTTCTTTCCTTATGTTTTTCTTAAAATTCATGTACATAAGAAATTTTTTGTAATTTCTTCTGATGTAAATAGTCTTTCCTTTGTAATTTATGTTTTCCTTATAATCTTTCAAAAATGGCTAGCTCATCCAATACTAAGGTCTTCGCCAAAGAGATTCATGTCCTTAAGCCCATAAACCTAAAGCCTATACTCAATTAATGGTTTCAAACCTTCAACTAATAAGATCATGCCCATACTCTCACTATCCAAGGTGAATGTTAACATCACACTAGTGAGGACCATAATACATTTCTAGGAGCCCAAAGAAGTCACATTCCATTTTAGGCCACACCTAATCAACCTAACTTTAGAAGAATACACCCAACCACTTCAAGCCCCTCCCTTGGATGAAATATACGTTATAGAACTTAGCTTCAATCCGACCTACATTTTTTCAAAATTCTTGGGAATCTATAAGACTAAAATAAATGAGGCCCTAAATGATTGCAATAAACCCGTTATCAAGATATGAGATTTAATCTATTGGTTCCAAAACAAACCTAGCTCCAACAAATGGGCTCTGTTTCTTGGTAATTGGAGGGAGAATCGAATCAAGGCCTATATATTAGCAATATTTGCTACCATCTTATTTTCAAGTGGGTCTTTTCTTATACATTTTAGGGTGGCAGAATTAGTAGCTCAATTTTGGGAAGGGAAGTTTTATATTCCTACCATACTTACTAAACAAATAAAGAACCTTATGTCCTTAAGAAAAGAGGCTATAGAGATCTTAGATCAAGCATGGCACTGTTAATGGTATGGTTCGTCAGCTACATCAAATGCTTTGGGTTAGAGTTGATAGGGGATACATTTGCCAATAAGATTAATCTTATTGACTCTTTTGTTCATAAGATTAAATTACCAAAAGATATCTTTACCCTTCTCTACATAAAAGTTCTATAAGATTTTCGGGTCGAAGACATACTGTAGATTGCTAGATGGAGCAATTACATTAAGGTCATACTGGTTTGTAAAGATTATCATGTCGTATCATTGATCGGAATAAGCTGGTATACAAGCTACTATCCAAACAACATGGTGAGGCAGTTTGGGGGGATCTAAGACATAGTTTACAAGCCTTCATTAAAGCCATTCACCCTTAACCTTGAAGAGCATCACTCTATAGAAACGGTATCCAAGCTTTGTAAGATCAAAGTTTGGTGAGATACCAGGACCATAAGCCCAGACATCGATTTAAGCAAATTCATAGGAAAAGTAGACAAATACCGAATCACCAAATAGTACTTATATGATCAACTTCACAAGGTAAGCATGATGCAGTATCAAGCACCAAAAGTCCTTCAACCTTGCCCCGTGAATGCTAGCTTTGAAATGGTGACCTACATAGACCAAGTAAAAGCTCATGTGCAAGTCCTCTATGATGAAAAAGACAGGTGGGAAAACCTCTTTTAGGAGTTTAGGAAAAGATAGCATGCCTTAGAACATTAGTTGAAGATAGCCTAGAAGAAAATCCAAGAGTTTGAGGAAGCAATTGAGCATAGGTAAAAGTAGGGTAAAGCAATAGCCGTCGAACCCAACAACTAGGAGAAGAAAATGTTGTCCGGCCCGTAGAAGAAAAGAAGATTAGTCTAGATGAATTTGTATTTTTCTCTTCCTTTATGTAATAAAACTTTGAGAAGTGAAGAGTAATAAATAACTTGTCATTTTGTTAAGTTAATCGTCGATCCCCTCCTTTTCATCCATATGGCACACTTGCATTTCATTCGTTTATTTTAGTTCCATATTTTCGAAAATTAAAATATTCATGTGCCAACTTATTGAGAAGTGATCCTAAACCAAGTTGCTAAGATAGTCCCCAAGCGTTGAACCTTTCAGAGAAGTTTTATCTAAACTCGCTCTCAAACCAAAATGGCTAGCCAAGGAAATGACAGCACCAACATGAACAACAGCAATGTCAACCTGGAAGTTATTAACCTCACTAAGTTGAGGTTCCACTCTTTGGAATGAATGGTAAGGAAGATTGCAGGTCAACTAAGCTTCCTTACTAATAGCATTGCCTTACTCAAGTTTACAACTCTAGCAAACGAAGAGAATTCCAAAGTATAGTATGGAAAGAATGTTGATGCTCCACTTCTTGAAGTAAAAGAAGCCTATCCCAAAGCCAACCAAGCATTGAAACCTTTAAGATAGAAGGGGTCTTTCCAAAGGTCAACCCAACTTTCGAGTCAAACACTTACTCGTTTTTGGTTAACCTAAAGTTGAAGTTGATCAAGACAAATTGAAAGAGCTTGAGAAGAGATTAACCCAACAAATCACTGAAAAGATGAAAATACTTGAAGGGTATGATGGATTCGAGTAGGCTGGTATAACTAACTTCTCCACTTATGACTATGGAAGCTTCCTAGAGAAGTTTAAAGTACCTGACTTTGAGAAGTTTAATAGAACCGGGTGCTCTAAACTACACACCAGTTTGTACATATGCAAAATAGGCAAGTATGTGCAATATGAGTAGCTCATGGTCCAAACTTTTTAGGACAACCTGACAGGACTTGCTTTGACCTAGTATTCCCAATTGGACTTGAACCAAATAAACACATGGGAAAAGCTAGTTAAGGCATTTTATGAGCAATATAGGTTCAATGTTGAAGTGGTGCTTACCACGATGAATTTTGTTGCCATGAGGAAGAGGTACAATGCATTTTTTAAAGAATACACCCAAAGGTAGAGGTCCCTAGCTGTAAGGGTATCCACCCCTGCGATTGAGAAAGAGCTAACTTTGACTTTTATCAATACTCTCGAGAGACCCTATTTCTCTTACCTGATTGGGTAAGCCTCTTCTAGTTTTATAAAAGTAGTAACAGTAGGGTATCGAATTGAAAGTATTGTCTCCTCTGGTAAGTTATAGGAACTATTACACAAAAGACCACCCTCTTCTAAACCCATCACTAGCAAGCTTAGAAAAGCTATTGTTAGCATGGTCAATTTGAATACCAGACCTAATACCCGGGTCTCTTTAGGGCAAATCCTCTACTAACTGAACAACAGTTTAGAAGCTAATTGTAAGTTAGTAGGACCCCAAGGCGGTTCACTAAAATACCCATTCCTCTCAGTCAGATACTTAAAAATCTAAGAAAGGATAATCTACTCCATTCTAAGGCTCCCAATAAAAGGTACAGGCCAAGATTCTTTTATCCCAATGTAAGGTGTCAATATTACTGGGGTCAATTAGGCCATTTAATAGACTCATGCTGGAGATTAAGAAATAAAATTCAAGATTTAATTGACGAAGGCTCAGTCCAACTAAACTTTGTAGAGGCTCTAGTTCCAAACATCAACAACAAACCCTTACCTAACCATAGGCCCATCATCAATATGATGGCATTAGAACCGCATCGAGAAGCTTTGTTCAGAACATTAAGGGAAGTCAAAGTCTCTCATGAAATACTGGTTAAAAGGATAGGATAGGGTCTATCACCAACTCTATTCTCACTATAGATCATATTTTTTTCTCCACCGAGGAACTAAGTGTAAAAGGTAACCAGCACACTAAGCCTTTATTTATAATAGTGAGGGTAAACAACATCATCATAACAAGAGTCCTCATTGACAATGGGTCATCTTTAAATGTCTACCCTTTAGCCACCTTGGATCTATTGGGCATTAATACGATCGCTATCAAGCTAAGTTTGACAATAGTTAGGGCCTTTGACAAATCCAGAAGAGAAATTATAAGGGAGATCGACTTACCAATTGATATCGGCCTACAGAAATTCAACATCTGATTCTAAGTTTTAGACATTCTAAAGACCTTCAACCTGTTATTGGGAATACCTTAAATACATTCAGCAGGGGTCATACCTTTGAGTCTTCATCAAAAGGTTAAATTCATCTCCAATGGCTAGGTCATAACAATTCTAGGTTATCAGGATTACGAAATATATAAGGAAACGGTCATACCCTATATTAGCACTGAGGAGCAAGAGGACTTTGGGCTCTAAATGTTTGAAGAGGTGTACATGATTATTGATTGAGAGAAAGATAAGAGGTCAAAGTTCAAAGAGGGCCAATTTGGAACCTATAAGCTAGGTTACATCCCAATTTCAATGGAAGAGTTGCAAAAAGTTGCAAGCTAAGGGTAGAAGAGATGATAGGTTGTATCATGCCCCGATGACCTTCCTATTGTTCTCATAAACTTTCATTTGGGCTAATATCCAAAATTCAGAGCCTACTAAAGAGGACACCTCCAATAAAAATAAAATAGTTGGCCCATCTAATAAATATCAACACTTGAATAATTGGTTCTTCATCCTTATGAATAACAATAAGCCTTCTCTAAGGTAAAGGATAAATCGCAGTTCAGTATTTTACAGAGTTTGTAATTATTACCTTTATTCTACAGTATTGTACTCAAAAGAATTTCTTCTAAATAAGAATCAGTCTTCTTTCTCTTCACTTCTTCCTTACTTACACTTTTTCCTTTACATACTTTTCTTTTTCCCAAATCCAATGTTCCAAATAAAGGCCATGGATACCTTACACAGATAGGTGATGAAAATATTGATATCACCTCTAGCCTTATTATGTTAGTCGTCAGGAGTGATGTCAATGACCATAGTGATGTGCATGAAAACTAACAAAAACTTGAAATGAGTAGAATTTCCCTTGACGCACTAATTGAGACGATTAATGTTGGGGGTGATTGCAACACCAAAGCATTAAAAATTGGAGGGAATTTGAAAGAAGAACAAAAGGCTAAAATGGCCATACTACTATCTGAATACCAAGATGTGTTTGCGTGGTCTTATGAAGATATGCCCAGAGTAGATTCATCAATTGTGGTCTATCGTTTACCTACATGAAAGGATATTAAACCTAAAAAACAGAAGTTAAGAAGGTTCTGACCAGATGTCCTATTGAAGATTAAGGAAGAAGTTAGAAAATTACTAGAGGTCAGTTTCATTTAAGTATCTGATTATCTTAAGTAGGTAGCCAACAATGTGATAGTAATGAAGAAGAATGGAAAAGTCAGAGTATACGTGGATTTTCGAGACTTTAATAAAGCAACCCCTAAAGATAATTTCTCCTTGCCCCATATTGATGTCTTGGTCAATAACACAATCGGAAACCATCTTTTCTCTTTCATGGATAGATTCTCCAGACCTAATCAAATTCGCATGTCTAAAGAAGATAAAGCTAAGATAACATTTGTCACAACTTAGGGCCACATTTTGCTACAAAGTAATGCCTTTCAAACTCAAAAATGCTAAGGCAACTTATCAAAGGGCTATGGTAGCAACTTTTACAATATGATGCACAAAGAAGTTGAAGTATATGTTGATGATATGATTACAAAGTCCAAGGAAGGAGAAAATCATGTAGATAATCTGAGGAGATTGTTTGATAGGTTGAGAAAATTTCAATTGAAGCTTAACCTAGAGAAGTGTACCATCGGAATGACTTCAGGGAAATTGTTTGGTTTTATAATCAGCTAAAGGGGCATCAAAGTGGACTTTGATAAAGTCAAAGCAATAGTTAACTTGCCCCTTCCACACACACTCAAAGAAATCAGACGCTTGTTAAGTCGTTTAAACTATATAGCTCGGTTTCATATCTCAACTCATAGACAAGTGTCATCCCATGTTTAAATTTTTTAAAAAGAATGCCAAGATCAATTGGGACAAAGAATGCCAGCAAGCTTTACAATGATCAAAGAGTACCTCATGAACCCTCTAATTTTGGTAGCTTCAAAACCTAGGAAGCCTTTATTTCTATACCTGACAATATTACCGGAATCCATGGGGTGTATGCTTGGTTAGAAAGATGAGGAAGGAAAAGAATGGTTTATATATTACTTGAGCAAGAAATTTACTGAAGGGGAATAGAAATACTCAAAAATTGAAAGAACCTACTATGCTTTGGTCTGGGTAATGCATCGGCTCAAACAATATACACTCTGCTACTAGGTTGAATTGTTAACTTAGTATGATCCCTTAAAGTACTTGGCAAACAAACTGGCCCTAATTGGTAGAATCTTAAAGTGGAAAATGTTACTATCAAAGTTCAACATTACGTACGTGAACAAGAATTCAATCAAGGGACAAGCTCTAGTAAATCAGTTAACAGAAAATCCCTTCAATAATATCCTTCGAGAGGTACATGTCAATTTCCTTGATGAAGATATCTGAGCAGTCGAAGGAAGTTCTAATATAGGAGAAGTTAACGAACCACCAAAGTGGAAGATGTTCTTCAATAGGGTAGCTAACGTTTCTAGGTGTGGAATTAGGGTAATACTGATATCCCCTGAAGGCACTCAATAGCCTGTGGCTGTAAGGCTCGTTTTCCCATACACCAATAATAGCACTAGATATAAAGCATGCATCACGGGACTCAAAATGGCCTTAGATAAAGATATCCAAGGATTAGAAGTATATAGGGACTCTTCACTCATTATCAACCAAGCTCAAAGAGAATACAAGATGAGGGATCCTAAACTAGTACCTTATCACTGGTACTTGACTGAATTAATGGAGTAATTCAAAGAAATCACCTTCAATCACATTCTGAGGACTTAGAATCAATTTGCCGATGCGTTAGCCATTCTAGCATCTATGATTTAGATATCCAATGGAATCGAGATTTAGCTCCTAACTATTGAAATTAAAGACAAGCCTGCCTTCTATTTAGTAATTGAGGGTATGAATGACTAAAAGCAATTATACCATGATGTTAAAATATTCCTATAACAAGGAACATACCCTAAAGGTGTTGAGAAAAAGGACAAAAGGATGATTAGGAGGTTAGCAACTCAATTCTTAATAAGCAAGTCCACTTTATACCGGTGCTCTTTTGATGGTACACTTTTAAGGTATACGGACGACAAGGAGGTTGAGATGTTGATGAAAAAAATACGTGAAGGAGTATGTGAACCTCACATGGACGGTTACATGCTAGCTAAAAAAATTATGAAGCTAAGGTATTACTAGTCAACAATGGAAAGTGATTTCATGAAACACATCAGGTATTGTCACTTATGCTAAGTTTATACAAATAAGACGTAATACCCCGGGTTTTTCCAGTTAGTTTAATAACTTTAGGATCCGAGCCTCTAAATTTAGGGTGCTGGGTTATATTATTTGTTTTATTTTAAACTTTACAGTAAAGTTAGAAAAGTTAGACGAAGTAATTTAAGTAAAGTCAATTTTTTAAAATAAGCTATATGAAAATATTAATTTAAGAAAAACATCAATTTATTACTAAAAGCCGATAATTATCGAAAACAAGAAATTCGAGATTTTAGATATAGAGAAATATTAGAGATAAGTTAATTAATTTAAAAAAATAATAAACGAAGTTGAATTATATGTAATGTACGTGTATTAACATAAAATATGCATTATTTGTATTAAATATACATATATAATAAGAAATTATTATTAAAATAAGGTAAATTAATATAAAAAATTAAAAAAAAATGCAAGAATGAGTCATCCCATGATATGGCAGCCAAGGATTAAATTGGATTGATGAGTCAAAAGGCAAATAACGAGAAAATAACACCTCATGCTTTGGAAAAATAAGAAAATGACATGTGTGAACCACATATCCAATTTTTACAAATTCTTATCCAATTAGAAAATATAAATAGGTCTTGTACACTTCAAAAAAAATATCTTGAAAGTTTGAAAAAAATAGAAAATCATTCAAAAAAATTTCAAAACAAATTAGAAAAAAATAAGAAAATTAGATAAAAAAAAAAAAAAAACAGGATACGGAATTTGATCAAACTAGTTCAATAGGCTATTAGTGTCCAATTGTAGTGGCCTTTTGCAGTCAAGGAAAGCATCGCTAGAAGGGGTACTCCAACAACATTGGGTGGTTCAGGTAAATCTTATTTCCAGCTAAAACTTTGTAATTTTTTTAAAAATATCAAATGATGTTATTTAATCGTGAAACTTGGTTTTCTAGAGTTATTTTATGTGTAGATTAATTTAGTAATTTTATTTTAGTGAAATAATTATTGGAAATATAAGGTCCTTAAGAAATGGCTCTATTTTGATGAAAATGGAATTAAATTTTATAAATAGTAAATAATGTTCTTTCAACTTGAAAATTTGTACGTGATATACTTAATATATTTATTTAATTGTAGTAACAATAATTTTTTAAAATAATCATGTTTACTATTTATTGTAATTATTTTGGATAAAACTAGCAAATTCGTTGTTTTGTGGAATTAATTGGTTTTTAATAAAATCAAAGAATGAGCCCTATGTATTATGATTCCTGGAAGTTCATAATGATATTTGGGACATCTAAATTTTATCTTATGATTAAATTCACTTGTTTACTTAATTTTCGTTGATTTTGAGTTAAAATCACTATTTTCATAAAAATATATAATAGCTAGTTTAGTATAATTCATGGTTAATAATTAAACTATATATTTTTTTGAGTCTATAGGATTTTTTGTGAAATTAATCAGGCTTGTATACTATTTATTATATATTTTCATAATATAAACCTATATATTAGTCTAATATATGATACACTAATTAGCACTAATGTGATACTCGTTAAGCATGTAAAGGATTTGCATTTTTTAGTACAAAATGAATTGTAACCAACTCGAGAAATGAATAATTTTAGGATTTTTAATTTAGATTTAAGGTTTACTTGCATTAATTACAAAGTTATATTAACATACGATTGAATCAATAATGAAAAGGTATTTTTGGGTTTTTGAAAATATTGATTAGTTTTGATTCTTAAGATATATCAATAGTACTCAAAATGACGATTGTGTCGATATAAAGTTTACTGAAATCAAATAATAAATGAGTAAGATATGGTCAAACGAAGTTTAAAAATGCAGAAATGAAACTTATAATAATTTGGGTTCGACTTATAGTTGATTTGAAGGCTATGATATATTTTCATAGGTATAATGAGTAAGAAAGGATCGCGTCATGAACTTTAGGATTTTCTACTATTATTAAGCCTAGGTAAGTGGATCTAACCTATGCTTGGAGTAGATATATTGCTACTCAAAACACTGTGTACTATTTGATACTACGTTGATTGAATATGGGTATATCTTGGGTGAATGGATATGCTACTATAGTGGATGTTAATGTGTTGATTTTGAATGATAGTAACTATATTCTGGTTAAACTATTATGTTGCTATGTTGGCGATTATTCGTGCTTACGAATGATTGTGCTGACCAAGGAAGTTGAGTGAATTCTAACTCAATCTTTTGGGTGTTCACCTGAGTGAACCCTAAGTAAGATACTAGAATTCCACTAGGGAGAGTTCGAAAACCAAAATCAAATCACTGAGTTGAATAAAACTTAAAGATTGATTATGTTGATTGATATTCTTAAGTTGTTATTGCATATCATGGCATGATACAGTATGGCACAACACAACACGACACAAAAATGGACCTATAGGTCAGAAATTTTAGAATGAAGCTTTTAAGTGATCATAAAAAAAGCATGGCTTTATGAACTCAGTTTTTAGAAGCATATAGATTGCATTGTCCGAACATTGTGACTATTTTGATAATCAAATTTGGTAGATTATAATGTGTAGTCTAATTTGGTAGTGTTGCCACTTTGATTTGGTAGACTATAGTGTGTGGCCTAATTTGGCAGTATTGCCAATTTGATTTAGTGAACTACAGTGTGTAGTCAAATTTTGTAAAGCAATGTTGGGGGTCCTACTCCCAGGCAGCTCCTTGTTACCCTTTTTGAAAATGGTAAACTATAGTGTGTAATCCAATTTGGTGGGTGTCCTACTCCTAAGTAGCTCATTGTTGCTCTAGGTTCTTAAACATTTTATCCAAATGCCTGGCTATATCGGCACACCGAAAGAAATTTGGAAGGCATAGGATATCGATACAGATACATGCCAAGTGCATGAGCATAGCATGTTGCATTATTGACAGTAAGTGCCTAGTTGGGCGAATGCATATATGAAGTTGAACTTACGAGTTATGATTGAAATATTTTAGTTGTGATATGCAGTATTATCAATCATATTGTCTATATTATATTGTTTGTTATCCATTCTCACTCACCTTCAGTAACTGAGGGGATAAAATGTTTTATCCTCAAGTTAACTACATCATGAAGGGCATGAAGGGCCCAACACTTGAGGGGGAAATATATACTGAGAGCATGAGTCGAAGTTAGAGACTGTTGTATGGGACTTGTATTAGGTTAGAGATCCTATTACTGTAAAGACGATAAAGGAAAAAAAAAGTCGGTTTATATTTTGATGTAAATATTATGTTGTATACATAAGTTGTAATAGAATATCCAGCTGAACTCTAATATAGAAACCTCTTTATTATGTAAACAAAGTTGTCTTCAATGAGTAGGTTAAGTTAAGTTTTCGATAGGTATTCTTGTGTAACGGTACATCTTGTATTATGCCAGGATGTAACATAAGAAAAACAACTTGCCTCAAGAACTACATACAATCTCAGCATCGTAGCCTTTTTCAATGTGGGGAATAGATATCACTGGCCCAATTACTCCAAAAGCATCTAATGGGCATCTCTGTATACTGGTCGCCATAAACTACTTCAGTAAATGGGTTGAGGCCCTTATCTTACTTAAGCATTACTAAAGGGATCATAGTTAAGCTCATCAAGAGAGATATCTTAGCTCGATATGAGACTCTAGAAATGATCATCACTGACAATGGCACCAATCTCAACAATAAGCTTATGTTACAGTTGTGCCGACAGTTCAAGATCATTCACAAGAACTCTACTCCTTATTGACCCCAAATGAATAGAGCCATTGAAGCAGCCAATAAAAACCTCAAAAGAATCATAAAAAAAATGGTTGTTACATATAAAGACTAGCATGAGATGTTGCCATTTGCACTTATGGCCTATTGGACTTCCATCAAAACGTTGATTGGGGCAACACCTAACTCTTTAGTATACTGTATTGAAGCAATGTTACCGGTAGAGGTTGAGATCTCGTCACTTAGAGTACTATCAGAAACCTATTTGGATGAAGCCGATCAAGTAAGGAAATGCATGGAGCAGTTGATAGCCCTGTATCATAATCAATGTTATGAACAAAGAATGGCTTGGGCTTTCAATAAAAGGGTACGACCTTGGAACTTCAAAGAGGTTGATATGGTGTTGAGAAAGGCTCTCCCCAATAAACAAGACTCTAAAGGGAAATTTGCTCCCCATTATAGAGGCCTTTACGTTGTGAAGTGAGTATTAGCAAGAAGGGCTTTAATTTTGTTCCAAATAGATGGTCTAAATTTAAGAGACCCTATAAATGCTGAAGCTATAAAGTTGTACTACCTATGAGAAGTTAATAGAATTTTTTTACTCAAAACGCGAAAAAGCCAATCATTTCGAATGTCATTGTTGTCTAATTTTCATTATCTATAAGCAAAGTTGGTATCCTTGGCAATTGTCAACATTGAAATAATCATCCTCTCCATTGAAAGGTCCAACTCCCCTCACTCCATTTAATCAACCCATAAACTAAAAACATGAGAGAAGTTGAGAAGTAAGATCTAGGACATTGGAAATTGGCAAAACTCTATAAAATACTTTATTATAGATCGATCCCCCTTGATGAGGAGTTTTGTTGTATATTTTTCAACAAAATATGAAATCTAAATGAGCAATCACAATAGATATTTATCAGTCGAGAATAAGGGCTCCGATTCATAAAGGTTCTGAAAAGACAAAAACAGTGGGTGGCATTTATGTGATTTCTCTAAAAAAGCTAGCAAAGTCTTAGAGGTTCCGTATCAAAATTAGTTAGGTTGACAACAAAGGTTCAAAGGATAAGTTAGCTAGTTTTGATGGGACTTTTAAAGAAAAAAAAAAAGGTTTGATAGTTTGGGCACTATCAATAAGACCAAGTAAATACTTCCATACAATGTTAGTGCATTAGTTTCTAAACATTGCATTTATATTTAGACTATAACCAGTTTTTTACTCCTAGTAGTCTTTTGAACTCACCCATAAGGCACTCATCTTCTGCATTTGGTGCTTAGCCAGCCCCTAAGGCATTCATCCTTTTCATTTGGTGCTTAACCAGCCTTTATAGGCATGATATTAACTTAGTCTCTTTTTTATTTCTTTTAGAGAGCCCATAGGGTGCTTTTGTTCACCAAATTCTTTTAGCGAGCCCATAAGGTGCTTCTGTTCACTAAGTTCTCTTAGCAAGCCTATAGAGCACTTCTCTTCATTAATTCCTTTTGGTAATCCCATAAGACACTTATTTAAGTCCAACTTAGGGTTACTAGTCCCCGAGAGACGCTATCGCCTAAGTTAGTGAGCTTAGAAAGATACGACCAGGTTTTCCAAATCGATTCCAACTTAGGGTTGCTAGTCCCCGAGAGACGCTCTCGCCTAGGTTAGTAAGCCCAAAAGGGTACTACTAGGTTTTCCAAATCGATTCCAACTTAAGGTTGCTAGTCCCCGAAAGACGTTCATACCTAGGTTAATGAGCCTAGAAAGGTACGACCAGCTTTTCCAAATCTATTCCAACTTACGGTTATTAATCTCCAAGAGACGCTTCCACTTAGGTTAGCAAACCTAGAAGGGTACGACTAGGTTTTCCAAATCAATTCTAACCTTAGGTTTTCCAAATAGATTCTAACTTAGGGTTGCTAGTCCCCGAGAGACGTTCCCGCCTAGGTTAGTGAGCCTAAAAGGGCACGAGTAGGTTTTCTAAATCAATTCTAACTTAGGGTTACTAGTTTTCGAGAGACGCTCCTGTCTAAGTTAATGAGCCTAGAAGAGCAGAACCAAGTTTTCCAAATCGATTCAAGCTTAGGGTTATTAGTCCCCTAGAGACACATCGGCTTAGGTTAATGAGCTCGGAAGAGCACGATCAAGCTTCAATTCTTCTTTTCAGCTCTTAAAGTGCTTTGTCTCTCTTTAACCTTTTCACCAAATCCCTAGAGGATCAAGTTTAGGATAGCTAGTTATTTATTGCACTTCTTAAGTCAAAGTCCACCCCTTAGGGTAAAAATAGTGTCTCTTTTACCTTTGTAGTAAAGTTTTACTTAAGTTTTACTATAAAGAGGGGCAGTTGTAGATATTATATTTTTGCCCTCTTTTTAATTATTGTGCTTTAGAATTTTTATAAGGTCTTAAATTGGAAAAAAAATTAGAAAACTAAAGAAAACCTAAAAAATAAGAAATTGGAAAAAATAGAAAATTAAAAAAAACCTAAAAAAAAGATATTTAGGAAAAATACAAGAAATAGAAAATTAAGGAAAACCAAAAATATGAAATTTAGAAAAATACAAAAATAGGAAAAAGCATAAAAAATAAGAAATTTAGAAAAAATACAAAAAATGAAAAAAATTTAGAAAAACACAGAAAATTGAAATGTTAGAAAAAAAAATAGAGGATTTAGGAAACATAGAAAATAATAAATTTTTTTATTTGGAATAGAATTTTTAATAAAAGTAAAAAGGAAATCGTTAAGCTTAGGTTTAGATTTGAATCTAATTTAGGCTGGCCTTGTCCATGAATAAGGCACAGGCTAATGGACTAACAGTAAAACACTTAGACATATACATTGAGTTTGGTTAGAGGTTTTAGGTTCGAATCTTAGCAAATGCAAAAAAAGCCTTTTTCTTTTTATAAAGAACATATTGCCACATCAAGTGCTACTACATGTCGGGAGTCTATTATGCCACTTGTACCCACACATAGTAGCCTTTGATTGGTTAGTGCTGACATAACGCTACGTGGCTAGCCACATTAGCTACCATGTATCACTATTGGATATGTGGCATTTCCCCATTAGACCCTACGGCTAATGTGGCACCATGTCAGCACCGCTTTCTCTCCTTTTCCTTTTGTTTCTTCCTTTTTTTCCCCAACATTTCCCACACTTTCCTTCTCACGCAATGTACTTTGTAGGCAATTTTAGTTCCATTTTCTCCATAATTTCATCAAACTAATGATGAATTCATAGAGTACACTTTGCCTACTTCGAATTGAGATAAAAAAAAATGTGTTTAAATGCAACTATTTAATGGGTCAAATTGAGCTCCAAAAATTAGAAAAAAAAAAAAAACTAAAATTTTGGAAATTTTCATTTAATTTGAATTCAAACTTCCTCACTTATAAAGTTGATTTTGTGTATAAAAAGGGGCTTTAAGAATTCATTTGACACACACAATCCCCCAGCATTGATTAGAATCACTCATAATCACCCTCTCTCTATTCTTCGATCACTTTCTCTCTCTATTAGCAACGACTCTCTATCTCTACAATTTACTCCTCTTTGACCACTTCTAAGTAAACTCACAACCACCACATCATCCCTATAGCATGAGCTCTCTAACGACATTAGCCATGACCTCTGCTACACTTCCGTTACCTTTAACTAATGCCTAAGCTAAATCCTTAACCACCGCAGCTACCTAACTCACGAACTACCATAAACCACTGCCCTAAGCTCGAACTAACCTTACAATCGAACTCCTCGCCACCCTAAACCCTAGACCAACACCTCTCTTGAACCCAGCAACTAGCGCCATAACCGTAGCTTTACTGCTGCTAACTACCATAACCAAACATCATCCAAACACCATGACATCGTGTCTACCCGCTTAATCCCAATCAAATAATCATAAAAAAACCCTTTCCCTACTCGTTTTGGCCACTAGATCAACTTGAATCACTATCGCCACCATTGCTGCTATAGAGGATTTTAAAGCTCAACCCGGATCTAAGTTCTGACCTGAAGTCCGCTCCAACACCTGATTGACCCAACCTTTGTGCCTCTCTTTAGTCCGACTCTCCTCAATTAAGATTTTTTTATTAATTAATTTATTTATTTATTTTATAATGTAAATGTAAACAAAAAAAAAAAGAAGAGATAAAAAGAAAATGAAAATAAAAAAGAGAAAGGAGAAAGTAAAAAATAAATATATGATTTTTTTTTTTTTTGCTAAATAAAGTAAAATAATAATAAATAACTGAAATGATAACAATATTAAGTATGTGTAAGATAAAAAAAATATTTTTATCACTTAGAAAAACACTTTTTCAAATATGTGAAATAAATCAACCCATTTTCAAAATTAGGGCAATTTAGAATTTTCCAAAAAAAAATAAAATTTTCGATTTATGACCTTTTTTTAGAAATTTCCTTAAATAAACTAAATTATGTTAAAAACGTAAATCAAACATATTTTCAAATTAAAACAAACCTAGCATACTAAAATTTCCGAAAGACTAGTAGCTAAATTGTAATTGATCCACCTAATTGATTATAATTTAAATTATTTTCTCGACTATGGTTAAGTGGTGATGCTGGACAATTTTCAAATTAAAAAACCAATTTTCTTTAAACCCTAGTCGAGAGTCAGTGTTAAATGAGTAAAGTATAATATTGGTCTGTTTAAAGAAAACTAATTTATATAAAATTGAGAGGAAAAAGCCAAGCTCAATAGAGAGTAAATTTTCATTATTATTAAGAGCAAATATTCATAGTAAATCATAAATTAAAATGACAAAAAGAAAAGACAATAACAAATTATGGGTTTTCTTCTTTTTTTTTCCTAATTAAATTATTTTAAAGTATAATTCTTTTACACTCCTTTCGACACATCAAGGTCATTAAAAGAAATAACCAGATCTATATATTCTTCAAATATGAATTGAGTTCATAAATAAGAGAAAAATGGTTTACTTATTTGTGATAGATATTATATAAAATATATTTTAGTTGACATCCTTGAACTTTGATTTAACTTGAAGACTTCCTATGATGAAGAAGAAATTACACAAAATTGTGAACATCTTGTTTTGAAACTATTCTTGATGTTCTACAAAAGACAATAAAAATAATTCATTAAAAGGAATATGAGGATTTAGGGATGTAAACAAAGCAGGTTTGGGATAGGTCCTTGGGATGGGTAAGAGGAATCCAAGAATCGTCCCGTTACCTTAATAGAGTTCTTAGACCTTTTCCTAAAATCTTATAAGGTTTTTAGCCCTATACCTAGAACCTGTCACATTACCTTCTTTTCTTTTCTTTTTTTTTCCATAGAACTATTTTTTACTCTATTAGTCATTATATGGGAAATTGATTTGCATTATTTATATTTATAAAACATGGGAAACTTAATCAGAATGTATGAAAGGAGAAGTCACAAAAACATGTCATACTTCATCTATAATATATTTATAGCACACCAAAAACACAAAGAAGAGAATAAATACATGGAGACAAAAGTGGCAAATGGAGAGTAGAGAAAAAACTAACCTGAGGGATATAGGACAATGATAGATACTTTAGTAACTTTACTTTTCATTTACTTTTTATTTAGTTAATATTATATTATTAATATATTATTTTTATCGGGTAACAAGTCTCTTAACAGGTTTTTCTTAAATCCCAAATACCTATCCCATAACCTTAATGGGTTTTTAATCATATCCCAAAATCCTATTGGGTAATACTTTATAGGGTTTTTAACGAGTTAAGCAAAGTATCCTATTAAGATTTACCTGTTTACATCCTTAAGAAGATTGTGATAATTTGATTTGAATAGAAGAATATCAAAATTGTATTTATATATAATAGGAATTTCAATGGTTTTTCAACTTTGTAGGTATAATTATGACAATTCAATTTGATAATCATTAATATAATTAATTGCAAAACTTAAGTAAAATTAATAATGACATAGAAGAAAAAGGTAATATATCAAAAGGTATAAAATAATTGAATTAAGGTAATTGACCTTTATAACCCTAGTGAAATAACATATTATAAAACTACATATAGTAAATGATATTAAACATTAATATTACAAAAAAGGATAATTTGGGGAAAAAAAAGATACTAAAAGGCCCTCTCTTTTGCTTTAATAATATAGAAGATATGTAATAAATAGATAGATAAGTATATTGTAGATATAGATAATAGATATATAGACATAGATGTAAAGCTTATAGTATACAAAGATATGTACATATATAGTAGAAGTTTTTATTTTTTTTCCTTAAGGGTAGGTTGGGGCAAGGCTTGGTAATGATAATAGAAGAAATTAATGTAAAGAGAGAATTTGGAGAGATAGAAAAATAAAAAAGATTTAAAAACTTTATATTAAAACTATATGTTAAGAGTATAGAGACAAATAATTCTTACTAACTAAATATATATATATATATATATAATATAACAGATAGATACATATAGTAATAGATAAATAGAGATACAAAAGATATGTAGATCTAGATGTAAAGCTTATAGAATAGAGAGATATGTAAACATATTGTAAAAGATATTATTTGCAAAGAGAGAATAATGGAGAGAATTTGATAAAAAGATTTTTTTTTTTTATTTGCGAACTATGTTGGAACTTAGGGAAAATAGAATTTGAATCCCAATCCATTCCAATGAGAAACCAATGGTAATGCCACTATACTTAAAAGGTTTATATTAAAACTATAGGTTAATGGTGTGGAGATGAATAATTCTTACTAACTTAATAGATATAGATAAGACAATCATTTATACTTTACTTTAAGTTGTTTGCTTTCATTGGGTATTAAGAATGGTTTTTAGGCTTTAAGCCCAATATTACCTTAGATTTAAGTCTTTAAGCTAAGTGAAAAGCTTTGAGAGTTAAGTTTATTAACTTATGATAGCTTAGGAAAATTTGGCATGGTAAACTTAAAAGAGAGAACATTGGTAGCTCGTCCACTTTCAACCTTTTTGAAAAACACTCATATATTCAAAGAGGTTCTATATAAGTATGGATTTAATAGGATCTCATAAGGAATGTATCAATAGGAGGACTCATTTCGATCGTTAATTGTCTATGCAATCTAATGGACGTCATTGACGGTCTAACTCCATAAATACCCAATTTTTAAGAGCTCTTCCTCATTTGATGGGAAGGAGAGATCAAAGAAACACTATTGTGCTATTAGACAATAATCTTGAAAGATAAAAAAGAACTCATAATGAATATCACTCAACCTCTTTTAAAAAATAATGGGGTTGATGCTTTACAACTCTCCATTATTATGCACATATTCAAGCTCTCTAAAACTACCTACTCCTCCTTACCTTTTTCTCTAGAAGTCGTCTCCTTGTGTCATTACCACATCACTCAGGTTATATGTAATAGGAGACTCATGCAACATGCACATTATTATCGCAATCAAATCCATTTATTTATAACCTTACAATGGCAACTATGTAAGTGCCACTATTACTTGTTTCCCTTAATCTAAGAATCAAACAATATTAATAATGATTTAATTTTATTTTAACCAAAATTTCCTATTTAGAGATTATGTTTTTCTTACTTAACTACAATTGCTACATGTTGATGAATCTCTTATTTATTGTATTCCTAATCATTTCCTTAAAACAATCACAATTAAAGGATTAGGAATATCCTTACAACCTTAATCAATAGTAGATTAAATACTACCAAGATTTCTTATCTTTGAAATTTATAGAACAAGACTTATACTGATGTGGATATAAGGGACTGGCGCTAATTTGAAGCAAGTAAAGGGAGAGGGCTCAATTTTGTTAGGTTTTTGACTTAGAGAAAAAAGAAGATAAGGTATAATTTACTTGATTGCTCTCACTTTTAGATTTGTTTTTTCTCGTATTATAGGTTTAAAAGCATGTTTTTAAAGGTTTCAAACCTTATTTCAATAATAAAAGAATAAGTATATACAAAGCAAATATAAGAGTATATATTTGCAATTTTCTTAGATATGAAATTACAACAAATGCAAATGTAATGTGATGCAGATTAATAACAAAATATGATATAAATAAACCAAGTATAGACGTAAAATTTTAGATATGTCAAATGTTTATTTAGGTATTAATCTTGAAGAATGATTTGCAAGTTATATTGACTTAATTGAAATTTATTTATATTTATCATATTTAATCATGTATATAAATGACATTTTACATATAAATCTAAGAAACTATAGTATACATAATATAGGTTTTATGTAGGTTTCGGGTCAAGTATGGGGTGATTTCTCATACCATAATACAACTCTATAGGTGTAAATTTTTTTAAATTTTAAAATTGACCCAAAATAAAACTCATTCCAAAACCTTTCCTTCCATGTTAAGTTTAATAGGTCTCAATATTCAATATGTTTCAATGCTTAAGTTATTCATAATAAAGCATCAACCTTATTTTTGGATTTACAATAAAAATCATCTTAAACCATTATCATAAACGATTCCCTTGCAAAGGTCTTAAACCACTTATTAATTTTCTTTTCTTTTTTAAATTTACAATATAGAATATACAATTTGTGAAAAAAGCAGGTTCTTCTATGAGACACTTATTAAAATTTTTCTATATACATTCATTAGTTTTACTAGAAATGATATAAATAATGAACGAGTTATCAAGAAGTGAAAGTTGATTTGTATGTTTAGTTTTGATAGACCCATATGTTGTCAAATTATTTTGTTTAGAAAATCAAGGAAAAATAGTTGGTTGCTACCATGATCAATCTAATTTTGTGACTAAATTTTCATGACCTATGGTGATTATGAAAATCACGAAGGTTAGTTGGATTGCTTTACGTAGCTTATACTCCTTGCTCAACGAACGACCTACAAAAGCCCCTTAGTGATTGTATCCATGGGTGCTTCAATATTTAAGTTAACAAGGTGAGATTGAAAGGGAGTAAAGAAGAGTGCTTACTTGTTTAAGAGAGGTTTTTGGGGTGTGTGGAGAGTGATGGGTTGCTTGAGAGTCAAGTGTCTAAAGAAAGGGAAGAGATTTGATACCTTTGGCTCCTTATACTACATGTAGGCAAAAGAGCTTATCTACCAAGGATAACTATCATTTTGAGATTCAGTCATACATGTAATATGTAAGAGACATGCACTAAAAGGGGGGATAGAACGGCTCTATCACTTGGTCAATTATGAATATGCTAGTAGCTATGTTTGAAACCTAAAATGCTGACATCTTCAAGGCTGCTAGGTGTGCTGACCATACTATGGATGATAGAAAGAAATTAATGTGGAGAGAGAGAGAGAGAGAGTAACCACAAAGGGGAAGCACTATGGGCACCAAGTTGTGTATTAAATGCTTCGTGTGTGTCAAGGAGGATAGAGGTAACCTCGGCCTGAAGGGTTATGCCAAGCTCTCTAAGGACCTTGAGGTGTTTGAGGGAATTGAGGTGCTTAGAGTGGCCTAAGTAGGTCGTGTTAGCATTTGGATGGGTTAGATAAGTTAAGGTGTTCGAGGAGGTCCCTAGTAGGTCAAATAGTTGGGGGTTCGAGTTTGCTAGACAAAGCTAGCCTCTTTACCTTATGGTCCATCTTAAGGGTACATAAGTAAGGTAAGGCATCCAGACTAGGCCTTGGATAGCTCAAACTGGCCCTTAGGAAGCTTGGACTTGGCTTTGAGAGACTAGGCCCAAAATGACCTATCAGCATTTGCCCCTTTAGTCGATGCTAAGGAGAGTATATTACTTCTGGCTTCAAAGGCTTAGGCCTAAGCTGTGATGGCGTGCTTCCTCTAGTAGGAATCATTGAGCATTTAGGTGGCTAATGTAATGCTTAGTGTGACTGATGTGGTTTGATTGAGGGCTCATGTGCTGAGATGAACGTTGGACCAATTGATGCAACGTTTGTCATGCCCAAGCAATAATCATGATGCATTGGGCAGAGTGAAGTGTGTAGAGGCAAGCATACATAGCCACATTAGCAATGTGCTAATGGCTAGTAACTATTCATCTATCCCCTCTATTACTTATATAAGGGGCCTTAGGGGTTCTCATTTTCGCCAACTTCATTTGCAACAAAAGGGAAACTCTACCAAAATTTACTCTTAAATTTAAGCTTCCAATTCTCTCTCGATTCTTTCTTTTAAATCCCCAATCTACAACTTCTTGAATCTTCAAGTCCACTCTCAAAATCACTAAAAGTCATGGCAATCAGAGGAGACTGAGGTTCTAAGGTTAGCGTACAAGATCATTTGATGTCTTCACTATGATCAAAGCAGGGCATTGAGTAATTCTTCTAGAGGATACTAACCGTACTCCCCCACAAACGTAAATGGCAAGGACAAGTAGCAGTGACGATGGTAGTTTTTTGAGCTAGGAGGAGATGAGAAGACACATGGAACTAAGGCGTTGGAAGAGGTATGCTCCCAATAACGATGAAAAGAAGGCACTAATGGAGCTACGGCCATCGAGCAACAATGAAAGTATTGTTGACCTCATCTTGTACGAGCACGACCAAGAGGCATATGAGTTAGTGTGTCAAAGGGTGAGTAATTGGGAGTTGGTGAGGCTTGGCGAGCATGATAGGGTACACAAGCTCGGGGAGTCAAGGTGCTTTGTCATGTACTCAAAGCCCTTTGAGCATGGGCTAAAGCTGTCGTTCTTCAAGTTCCAACTTGAGGTCTTCAACTACTTCAAGGTTAGCCTGGGCTCGCTGCATGGCAACAGCAACTCGCCTTCGAGCAATTTTCTTGTTCCACCTGCAAAGGCCGACATGTCAACTCTTCTGCTCTTTCTTCCACTTGAAGACCAACCGGGATGGTTAGTTTTATGTGTCAGCTCGAGGGGAGCACATGAAAATCTTCACCAGCTGAAATCGAAGGTAGATGAGTGGAAGGGCAGAAGGACAAATTTTTCCTTATCAAGTCTATAGAGGAGTTGCCATTTCCGATCGGGTAGTCAAAGCCAATCAGCACTGCCAGGACCGAGCACTTCTACCTGGAGGATAAGGACGTGAAACAGGAGATCTTAGACTTCGCCTATTGGAGTGGAGGCCTCAACCTGTCAACCACTGTTGACTGTTATGCCCATAGGAGGCCACTGTATGGGAGAGAGACAGGTATTGAGGACGGTCTCGACAGAGGAGGGGTGACAAGGAATTTGCTACGCTGCTCTACTATCATGAAAGGAGGCTCGAGTTGCTCGTTCTTGACTTTGGAAGCTTTTTTTTTTTAATCTTTTTACTTGTATTTTTTCTTAACTTTTGTTATCTATTTGCAGGCATGCAGATCGCTCCCAAGGAGTCTAAGTGAAGCTTGCTTGCTGCGCGAGAGAAGCACATGTAAGAGCTGGCTGCCTAGAAAAAGAAGAAGGCTTAGGCTCGAGCTGGAGAGGTAAGTTCTTCAGCTTTAGAGGGTAGGGATAGAGACGCCCTTGCAAAGAAGAGGAAGAGGGGAGGCCGCTCCCTGGAGAGGAGAGGGTGTCGAGAGGGCATGGGGAGCCTATGGTGGAAGTTACCGCTGAAGGGCTCCCATTAACAACTATGGCTGCTCAGATTCCCAAGGGGGCCTTGGGCAGGCCTGCCCCAGTCCCTGTTTTTAGGGTCTGTATGAGGAGAACTTGTCCAAGAGGGCTCTAGAGGACAGTTGTAGAGGCATCAGAAGCCTTCGAGGCAAGAGCCGCAGCAATAGGATAGTAAAGGGATTCGAAGTATACCCTTTAGGATCATAAGGTTCCCGTGATCCTTGTAGACATCGAACTAACATGGGTTACTTCGGCTTATCTTTAGGCCAACTTCAAGCTGAATCTCACGAAGCACTTTTGGAACTTGACTTTACAAGAGTCCAAGGAGATGGCCTTGGGAAAGCTTGAGGAGGTAAGTTGAAGCTTTTATTTGTGTTTTTTACTATTTGCGTCTTTTATCTTTTCACGTTAGCTCGTTTTGCTGATGTTCTATTTACCTGTATGTAGGCTGTAGAGATTTGCCGATACACCTTCAGGTACAATCGTAGCCTCTTATCGCATGTTAGTTTTTGTTCCATGTTGTTTCGGTTATAAGTTTTCTGTTGTGCTTGAGCATTGATCTTTATTGTTTGCAGGTGGTGCAGTGGAGGACTACTAAGCTGGAGGAGAGTGTCTCCAAGCTCCGAAAGGAGGTTCGTGCCGATAAGGAATGCATTGATGATTTGGCCTCCTCTTGTTGTAACCTCAAGCGGCAAAATAAGGAGTTCTCCGACCAGGTGGCCCGAGCACAGCCAGAGGCAAAGTCTGCAAAGAAGCTGCTGGATGCCTGTGTGTGTGAGCTCGCCAAGGTGAGGTGGAGCTCAACAGGAAGAATAAGTAGCTCGAGGAGTCTTGAGCTAGTTTCCAAGCTTGGGAGGCTAAGCTACGGAATGGCCAAGACTTGACTGCGGAGGCCTTCTAGCACATCTTCACTGAGATTAGCTCCGGGCTTGAATTCTAGATGGCTGCAGTGAGAATTGGGCTAGACGAGGGTCAAATGGTGCGAGAGGAAATTGAAAAGATGTTTCCATACCTCGACCTCGAGTTCCTTGACTAGCTTGATGAAGGCGAGCCGAAGGGGTGGCCAAGGAGTTTGTTAGGGAGAGCAGGTGATAAGAGTAATTACTCTACGCTTTCGAGACATATTTAGGCATAAATTGTTCATAATTGTATTCGTTTCTAAAGTTCTTAGTGCGTAATTATGTAATATATCAATTTCAAATAATTTAAGAGGAAGGAGACGAAGTTTACACAAAAACAATACAATTTAAGACAATCATGGTCGTGAGGAGAAGAAGGCTTTGAAGGAAAACCAAGATACATTTCATCATAGCCATGATAATAAAATATTTGAATGACCAGCATTGATCACACCCTTCATCATGAGCGTGATTAAGAAAGTTATTATGATCTCCCTGTTAATCATGTTTGTGACGAGATGAAATGTTTGTGACAAGGAGTTCACGTCCATGGTTACGGCTATGATTATTATAGATTTATGTTTTATGAGAATATTAGACCTTGAGTCACAAGCGTAATAGGAGTAGACATGACTATTCTTTTTTAACTTTTTCAGATGAATTGGTATGTGGAACAGGTCTTAACATCAAAAGGTATCTTGAAGCAATGTATTTCGAGCCCTTTAACGGGGAGAATATAAGTACACCATAATTTTCGGACAAAAGAGAATCATCATAATCAACATCATCAAGAACATCACATAACTAACCTACAACACATCCATTCATCCATTTTGTATCATTTTGTGTTTTGTTCAATTGTTCTTTAATACAATCATTAGTGTAAATCGTATTCTTCCCATAAATTACTCAAGAGACTTGACAGGATTTCGTTGTTCATGTATTTGTGAGACTTATACAATGGAATTAAAAAGGGGGGGGGGGGGGGTGTGGGGCGGTTTACTTATTCCATGTTTCATTTCCTTTTAATTATGATTTTTGTTAGTTTATGTTATTGTTTCATCATGTGTGGGTAGTATGTTAGGATCATCATATGTAAGTAGTACGTTAGGACTTGCTACATCCACTTAGTATGAGTAAGTGTATGGAATAGTAGTTTCTTAATATTTGTTATTCCTAATGAATTAAACTTTATTAATCTAAGTATGATGTAGTACACAACATTGACTTAGGTTAGATTTTAATAGAATTGTCTAGATATTAATAGAATATACTGAGAGATAATTCTATTGAATAGATCTAATTCATTAGTACAACTTACTCCTAATAGTAGGGATATTATTAGGAAAGTTGCTACATCCTTAGGAAAATCAATAAACTAATATAACATGAATGCGATTCAAGTTAACTGTTAATTAGAAAGAGATTCCAATAGACACAATTATGATTAAGAGTAAGTAATTTTGAGTAGAATGCTTACAAAAATATAATTTCCTACAAATAATAAGTATTAGGATAAAAAGTATATTAGTAGTATCATGCTAGGAGGTGAAGCAAGTTTGCATGTTAAGTGTGGTGTTAGTAATTATCCTTGTAACTATTGTGTTAGTTGGCATTAATTTGTAAATTAGTGTAAGTTAGCTAACAGTTTAGAGTTTTAGTCATCAATCACTTGATAAATTGAGTTGGTAGATAATGGGAAGGCTAATTAGTATTAGTGTTTGTATCCATTCCTGTCACGCCCCAAAGCGGCAGAGTCGTAACAGCCCCCGTCGTGTAATCCATCCTAAGGTAGAAGTTGGCCTTACAATCGCTATCTTAGACCTGATCTACACAAGGTATCAACGACTAACCCGCTTTAAAGGAAACAGTTTGTAATTTAAATAAATCATTTATCTAAAAAAGTAAGGAAATATATATATATATATATATATTATAATACAGTTATTACAATTAAGGTTTACAATATTTCTTCGTAATATATTTCCTAGTTATTACATTATTCAAAAATGAAAAGTTCTAAAGTAAAAGCTTAAACCTTAAAAATATAAAATATATGTTTATTCTTCACATGTTTTTCCTCACTCTCCAGGATCCAGCAATTGCTAGCTTTAGAGTAGTTGTTGCCGCTTCTTGGCCAGCACCTGCACGATGTTTATAGGGATGTGAGCAACCACAACTCAGTAAGTAAGGACGGAGGACTTAAAACTATACCAGAAACACAATAAGGTTTTCAATCACTTATTAGATGCAATGCATGTGCAAGCAAATGCCATCGCACGACGTTGTCCAGCCCATCGTGAGATTAAAGAAATTGCACCCGCTTTAATCCGGGTTGAGGAGTTGCCGTTAATGCAACAGCTCACGACCAAACCCAGGCTTGTGTAATAGAGACCTTACTCCTCCCGTAACTACCTTCGAACTACTGCCTTCACCCTCGCCGTGACCTCCTCTCCTGTCACTTAGTTCGACTGAGGATGAAGAAGGGACCATTTTGCAATCCTGCGCTATCCCTTCCGAAGGGGTCAGTATTTGGCCGGAGAGTCCTAAGTTCCCCTAACGGGTTGCCATGCATGTCCGATTATGATCACTGGTCATATATTAGATTAAGTCCAGTTTAGGGTGATCAATCATTTCATACAAATCATACAATGCATGCTATAGCAACAAACAGAATCATAGTATCACCCATAATCAAGCACATGCACACATTCAACTATCTAACAAGTACAACCAAGCATAATCTTAAGCCTCCAAAATACAGCATCGTATTAATCCCAACTTACCTCAACTCCTTGCTCACTCGCTCGAGATTCGATTTGTTCAGGCCATCGCCGATCATCCCTATAACACAAACGTGGTTTCAGCTTTTCATATAACTATTATAAGTTTGTTTTATCCTATAACGCTTATTGTTATGTGTTGTTTAGGGTTTAATATACCTAATTATCTAGGTCTTAAGTCTTTTATAATTATTCTTGTATTTACACATATCCAAAAGAATACACTTCATCGAGAAGCACAATTACATCCATTAAGAGATCGTTATGATATTCACATATATGAATAACTAACATAGGATCAGTTCTAATTCCCCAAAAAATATTATCAGCAATCATACCATATCTATACTTCAAATTACTTATAACAATTATTCATTCAAAAGAATTCCACTACATTTGTCTTCTAATTAATATTATTTCCACTTGCTGATTTAATACTTTATACATCCATAAGAAAATCAGAAATAACAATCACTTCATATACCTTATCATCATTAGACTCCTTATTATTATCATCATTTATCATCTCCTATACTACATTCTCATTTTATATAAGGTTTACTCCTAAATTAGGTTTTTGGTTATATCTTTAGTATAGGTTCTGATTCATTTCTGAATCAGTTTCTAACTTTTCCCTCTCAATGTTTTGTCTAATTCTCATTGGCTAATTTTTCTTTTTCTGATTTGAACCTGCCACGACCTGATCTTGGTTCAGCTTATCATCTTCTGATTTTTTCTGATTTTTCCATAATTATTTTATATTTTTCTTTAATTATTTGCTTAGTTTTCGGCCAATTTAGGTAATTACGCGTATTTTTATCTACACGTAAATACATATGGGGTACACGTGAACATTCCTAAATATTATTTTGGTCATTCTAAAATTTTTAGTATATATATAATCTATCTCTAGTAATTTATTAATTATTATATTACAATTTTCGCCTTTTCGGTAATTAGCAATTATTATACTTAAAATTTGAAAATTTTATAGTCTCCTATTTTACTACTTATTTTCTTAAATTTAAGTTTACGGGGTCATTTTTACTAATATTTCTCTCAATAGTTTATAATTTGGGTTTGATCGGATCCTTTAACCGATCGCCCTAAACATTGGGTTCTAAGTTCAATCCTACGGTTACTTGGCTTAACTTTGGGGCTTATAATTCCTAGTGGAGATGACCCCATACTAATATGTACTATAAAACGATAAGTACACTTGCCTATTGAATCGAGTTAAAGATATAATATAGGTTTATAAACTGTAAAACTCTAAAGGTCTATTTAGAGGCAATCAAGTTCTTGGCGTCGTTGCTGGGGAACAGCATCATTAGGAAAATTAAAAATTTCTATGCATCTAGCTTTTATTTTTATTGCTCTATTATTTTCAAGAAAAATAGTTTGTGTTCAATTTGAATTAGACTGCTAGTTTTTGCAATTTATGACCCGGAGTAGCACGACTGATCAAGTCGACTTCAATCCTAAACCCAAGAGAACACTCAAAAACAATTTGAAGAAAGTTTGAGAATATTTTGAGAAGCAAGCATCTGGTAGTAAGGAATTAAGAGCATGTGAACCATTAAGAATTAGAATAGAGACATCGGAGTCATCTAGAATGAATAATCAAAACCAAAACTTTAAGCCACCACTAGAAAACTAGTTCTTGAACTCAAAAAATGGTATCCAAAGAGTTCCATAGTTGAATTTAGATCTACCTTTTGATGGGGCTCCTTGAGGGTATGGATGCTCTCCTCAAGTTTGAGTCATCGAAGAAGTGAGACATTATGTCTGCAAAGGTAAAGGATATCGTCAATGAGTGTGTAATTTGCTACTACATAGGCCGGTCTTTTAAATTATACACATCTCATTCTCTTTAGGGTCTTAACTAACTCAAGGAATGCTTTACTCATCCACCTAAGTTAGTCAGCTTATAAGGGTACGACCAGGCTTTTCATTCTAATTTAGGGTCTTAGCCAACTCAAGGAGTGCTTTACCCATTTTACCTAGGTTAGTCAACTCATAAGGATACGACCAGGCTTTTCATTCTTATTTAAGGTCTTAGCCAACTCAAGGAGCACTTAGCTGATTCACCTAGGTCAGTTAACTCATAGGGGCAAGACTAAGATTCTCAATTTCTCATTTAGGGTTTTAGCCAACTCAAAGAGCGCTTCGCTTAGTTTTCCTAGGTTAGTCAACTCATAGGGGTACAACCAGGCTTCTCATTCTCATTTAAGGTCTTAGCTATCTCAAGGAGCACTTCGCCCATTTACGTAAGTTAGTTAACTTAAAGGAGTATGATCAGGCTTCAATTTCTCATTTAAGGTCTTAGCCAGCTCAAGAAGCACTTATCCATCTCATTCTCTTTAGGGGTCGTTCACCTAAGTTAGTTAGCTCAATGAGGTACTACCAGGTTTCAATCTTTCATTTAGGATTTTAGCCAACTCAAGGAATGCTTTGCCCATTCACCTAGGTTAGTTAGGTCAGTGGGGGCACTACTATGTTTCAATCTTTCATATAAGGTTTTAGCTAGCTCAAGGAGCATTTTGCCCATTCACTTAGGTTAGTTAGCTTCGTAGGGCACTCCTAGGTTTCAATCATTTATTTAGGGTCTTAGCCAGCTCAAGGAGCTTTGTCCATTCTCAGTTAGCACTTAGAGCACTTCCTTTCTCTTTTACCTTTCACCATTCACTAAATCCCCAATGGACCAAGCCTAGGATAGCTAGTTAATTGTAGTACTTCCTAAGATAAATATATCCCTAAGGTAAGAATGGTGTGATAGGAATCAACCTCTTAGATCGTTCACAAAAAGCCGAGCTAGAGGACTCTAAGGACTTGCACGAAGAATACTAGCTCTAAGCCATAGCCGAGACTGGGATTTTTATCCCAAACTGATCTCATGCCGACCTAACTATCAGATCTTTACATGCGTCAAATCTGCCCTTGTTCAGCAACAACGCTTTATCCCAAGAGACAATCTAAGAGTAGCTAAGGCGAGCTCCCGATCCGACCATAAGAATCCAACCCCTAATTAAGCTGACTTCTCTTCAGAAGAACTAATTGATCCCCGACCTGGTTTACATTAGGTCAGCCCCTAACCATAAGCATTACTTTATTTCCGCTTACCTTATACCATATTTCTCCTATCCAGATGCCTAGCAACGCGTATTTTTTGACATAATATTCCAAAATAATTCTTTCTTGTTCACATTGAATAATCTTTGTCTTTTTTGCCCTTTTTAATATGTCTTATGTAACTTAGCTATAAAATACCCTTTTGTCTTTTCATACATGTAGAGTAACCATGGTAGACGGGTATATAAACCCCTACTTTCTTGTATGCAGGAATCACATCTCTTCAATATAGAAATTACTCACTTTGAGCAACCTTAATGTTCTCATTATCATTTAACTCTTATCTATTCCCTTTAACAAGGAGTAGTGGCGAGTAACCCTTCAATTAAAACCGATGTGTCATATCCGACGGATTGTAGGCCGAGTAGGATTGAGTAGTGCATCACATCCATTCGATAGTTGCCTCTTCATATGTCCAACCTTAGAGACGCATCAACTTCGCCGGTATTAGAGCACGATTCTATGAAGGACTGTATGAAGTTGCAACGAAGTTTTGGTTTACTTTACTATTAGTGGCTGCTGTATTCCTTCTATAGATACTACAATGTGTGTTAGTGTGGTAGCAAGAGTGATTTTATTGTTACTCAGTTTTTACTCTATTTCTCATTGCAAAAATAGAGTAAGTTTGTTTCTATATTATTTGAGTGACTATCAAGTATTGAAGTTGGTAATAAGTTGTTAATCCGATTGAGTAATATTGTATTATGTGTGATTCGAGTGTTTAGGGAGTTATTGGTGACTAAGGTAGTGGTGCTCAACCTGGTCGTGATCATAATGACAGTAATACCTTAGGGTTAGTTGACAATAAACTTAACAAACTTACAAACCTTGTTGAGAGTCTAGAAATTGCAATGCAAGTTAATAGACAATAACCCTAAGGTGTGCAGTAGCAAAACCTATAGGAAGACGCCTTTGAGAGACACTATAGCCAAGGTAATCGAATCAATCCCCCAATTTGACCACCACGAGCTAGAGGAGTAGCAGATAGAGTTGCTAGATAAAGATTGGAGTTGAAAGAGATTGGGGAAGATGACAAGGAGATGGATGTTGAAGAGTTTGGTGAAGAAGAAGTAGACTATTACCAAGCGTAGGGATGAGGACACTGAGTTCCTCAAGGGTTAGACAATGTTAAGGTGCAAATCTCACCTTTCGATGGAAGTAGAGATGTAGATGAATACCTGGAGTGGGAAGAGAAGGCCGAGAAAGTATTTAAATGTTATGAGTATGAAGATGCAATTAAAGTCCAACTTACTGTGTTGGAGTTTATAAGGTATGCCACCATGTGGTGAAAGAATCTGATTGCAACTAGAGCAAGAGATGGAAGACAAGGTGTTAGACTTAAGATGAGATGAAAAGGTCGTTAAGAGGTAGATTTGTGCCCGAGATTTATTTACAAGATACGTTTGCAAAGTTACAAGAGCTTCGCTAAGGAAATCGATCTATAGATGATTACGTGAGAGAGTTGTAGATGTTAATGATTAGAGCCAATGTGGAAGAGCCAAAGGCATACATAGTATCAAGATTCATTTCTAGGCTTAAGTATGAGATTCGCAACATTGTAGAAGTGTAGAGGTTTTACACCTTAGAAGAGGTAATCAAGATCGTGTAAAGGGTCGAAAAGCAAAGGAGAAATGTTCCAAGTTGACCTAGGCTAACATTTTCATGAGCCCTAGTACCACGTCGACTTTTCAAGTCAAGTCGAGGAGACCATATCAAGCCGAAGAAAGGAATGACAGACCTAATGCCAACCAAACCGAGCCAGTCAACCAGGCTAATTCGAGGTTAGGCCAAATTCGAGAACATATAAGAAAGGGTAAACCTTCGAACGAAAGACCAATAAGGTAAAATGCTTTAAATGCTTAGCCTTCAGACATATAGCCATTGAATGTTTGAACCAACGGGTCATGGTGCTCTGAAGAAATGTAGTAGATAGCGCCAATGAGAGCGAGACTAAGCAGGAAGAAGTTAGAAAACTTGAGGTTGAAGGGGAAGAGGAGACTTGTGTTTATGCCGACTAAAGAGAAGTGATGACCCTAGTCTTGAGGCAAGTATTGAGTTCCTTGCTGAACTTTGAAGAGGACTAAAGGGAGAATTTGTTCCGTACCAATTGTACCGTTAAAGGCCAATTATGCATGATCATATTGGATGGAGGAAGTTGCACTAATGTGGTTGCACAATCCTTTATGCAAAGGTTGGGTCTACCGACCTCCAAGCATCCCTAATCTTATAAGCTACATCGGTTTCATGATAGGGGTGCTTTGCACGTGACTAAACAAGCGACCATATCGTTCAGTGTTGGGCATGTATATAGGGACGAAGTAGTGTGCGATGTTATCCTCATGGGAGCTTCACATCTACTACTTGGATGGCCTTAGTTGTTCAACCGACGTATTATGCACAATGAGTATAAAAACACTTATGCCTTTGTTAAGGATAGAAGGAAGATTGTGTTCTAACCTTTGAACTCGTCCCAAGTAAATGAGACCCATAACTAGCTCACCCAAGCTAGTAAAAAGAAGACCTTAGTTATGAGCTAAAGAGAGCTTCGATCTATTGAGAAGGATGATGAACCAATGTTCCTATTGGTTAGGAGACTAATGGAGATGAGGGAGTTATAAAATGTTCTAAAAGAGATTTGAAGCTTGCTAAATGAGTTTTCTAACCTATTTCCGGAAGAACTGCTTAGAGGATTACCACTAGTCTTAGGCATAGAGCACCGTATTGATCCATAGCCTAGTGCCACCCTGTCGAATCGACTTACGTATAGGATGAACCTTAAGCAAGCTGCCAAGATGAAAAGATAGGTGGATGAACTCATTAAGTGAGAATATGTGAAGGAGAGCATGAGCCCTTGTATTGTACCAGTTTTACTCATTCCAAAGAAAGATGGTTCATAGTGCATGTCCATCGACAATCGAGTAATCAACCGAATTACTGTTAAGTATAGATACCCGATACTGAGGCTCAATGATACGTTATGATAGGGATCAAGGATTGATTACGCACTCCCGAGCCCAAGGGCTCTCTCAAGTGGTTTTTTGAGCTATCTGAGGTGAGTTAAGCATTGAGGAGTAGTGCTTGCCCCAGTCTGATCTATTAAGCTACTTTGCTCTCCATGCCATCTAAGGTGTTGTCGAGGTGACCAGCCATCGTGCCGGACCAAACCCTTCGCCGTACACTTAGCCAAGCACCAAATTTGAATACAGCAATCTCTATGGTATCAAAGCCAAGCTGATAACTTTTAGGAGCTGACCATCTAAAGCTAACCTTACTATGAGTCGTTCCTAAGCCAACCCCAATCTAGCCCCTTTTAATGCTAAACAGACTTGAATAGAGGCCCACCCTTTCTTGGATCACAACATCATCAAGATCACAATAAGTACGTACGTGCGTTGTCCTTGCTAACAACCGTACTATCCATTCTGACAAACGACGTTCATTGCATACGATTTCGTATTCCCCTATAAAGAATTTTCCTTTTTATTTAGCAAATAAGAATTCATTTTTGTAATTATCTGTAACGTAGAACTTACCCTAACAGGTTATTACAAATAATTACGTAATGTAACAGCCGTAAAAAAATATACAGAAGAATACACTAAACTTTTCACCTTCTCTTAAGCTAAGTGTCATCCTACTTACTCTTGAGTTACTTTTATTTGGTCCATTTGAGCGTAGACTAGTAGCAAGTGACCTCTGGTCATACTTATGCGTCATATCAAGTGTGACATGAGCTCGTATGAAGCGTTCGTGCATCATATCCATCGTCAGTGTACTGGAACCCCCCTTGCTCACCTTCAACTATCATCTACTTTTTAAGCCATCTTACGGCTTAGACCCATCCTTTTAGGTTACATATGATATTAGGTTCATATGTTCATCCACGAGTCCATATCATCTTGGTATCAGAGCTTAGCTACATTTAGAGTTGGATTTCGGTACTACTCTTTTAATAGTTTGTCATTGCTCTCGTGTTACAATGATTATATTGTTAGCTTTGAAGTTTATTAGTTAAGAAGTATTCTGTACTCTGTTTTCCCCTATTTTCGATATGCCAAAACAGAGTGTGTATTTGTTGTGAAATTGTCATTGTGAAGTAACCATCAATGTCAAATTTAAGTGTGTAAGGAACTTTAGGAAACCAAGAAAGTAGTACTCAACATGGCCAAAGGTAAGAAGGAAGCTTTTGACCTCAGTTAGTGGTTAACCATTTGTTTAGGCTTACCAACTTAGTAGCTAACCTGGTGATTGTTATCCAAGAAGATAGACAACGAGCTAGAAATAGCCCTACTAGAGAACGTGAGCAACAACAACAAGGTAATGGTCAGTTTGGTTGAGTTAATGCCCTAATGCACCTACCCCACACTTAAGGAATTGGTAAGGATGCTAGACGAAGGCTAATGCTTGAAGAGATCGAGGAGGAAGCAGAAGGAGATGATAAGGTAGAGGAGCACTACGTGCTTAAAGAAAGAAATGCATGAGCCCCTAGAGTTGAAGGATTGAGGATGCGTATTCTAAGTTTCTCTAGTAATGGTGATGTTGAGGATTACCTAGATTAGGTAGATAAGACTGAAAAGTAGTTTGATGCCACAAAGTGCCCAATAATGCGAAAGTTAGACTTGTTATGTTGGAGATCACTGGCTATGCCACCTTATGGTGGAAGAACTTGCAAGCTACTAGTAGAAGGGAAGGAGAATGAGAATTAGGAGTAGGGATGATATGAAGAGAGTTATACAAAGAAGGTTTGTATCGAGCTATTATTTACAGGATGCCTTCAAGAGACTATAAAAACCGAGACAAGGGGGATCGAGGGTAGACGCTTACGTTAAGGAATTCTAGATGCTAATGATCCAATGCGAAGTTGTATAGCTCGAAGAATGAACTGTAGCTTGATTCATTAGTGGATTGAAGTATGAGATTGGAGATTTCCTAGAAACTCTGGACATTAGAACACTTGATGATGCAATCCGAGCAACCTAGAGGATAGAAAGGTGCCGAACAAGAAGATTCCGACACCCTGTAGGCTGACTAGGAAGTAGCCAAACTATTTCGAGTCAACCTATGCAAATGGAACCAAACAAGGTCAACGAGACTTGACCTACTCAAACTACTCGAGCCGAGGAGAAGGAACCCTTGAGGAAGTTTGAGAAAGGCCAAAGTTTAAGGAGAAAGATGAGTGAGATCAAGTATTTCAAATGTTAAGGATTCGGACACATGGCCGCTCAATGCCTAAACAGGCAAACAATGGTGATCTAAGGTGAGGTACCGACTGTTGAGGTCGATAATATTGATGAAGAAGTAGAGGAGCTAAAAGAGGATAGATAAATTAAGCTACCTGATGAAGAAGTCATCTACAGTAAGGAAGGGAACTTCATGCTGATGACTTTAGTGTTGAGAAGACAATGAGTGTCAGTCTTATGCCTAAAGACGAGCAAAGAGAAAATCTCTTCCATATTAGGTGCAAGGTGAACGAATCACTATACACGCTAATCATTGACAGTGGGAGCTATACCAATGCAGCCTTTGCGTTAATGGTTCGATAGTTGAAATTGGCAACCATGCCCTACTCGAAACCTTACAAGTTTCATTGGCTCGATGATAAGGGAGCCTTACAAGTGAACAAATAGGTGTTTTTGCTGATTTCTATTGGTAAGTATCTAGATGAAGTGCTTTATGATGTGCTACCCATGAGTGTGTCCCACCTTCTACTTTAACGACCATAGATGTTTGACCGAGTAGTTATATATGATGGCTGGAGGAACACATGTTCTATGGAACATGAAGGAAGAAGGTTGAAACTAAGTCCCATGACTGCCTAGCAGGTAAAATTCATGTAGTCCCAACTTAGCCGAACCTTGAAGAAGGAGGCTTTGGTATTTACCCGAGCTAAGCTGAAAGGGGAAATGGAGCTAGAGGGATTAACCTATTTGCTTGGCAAGAGGCTTTTGGAGATGAGACCTAAGGAGGAAGAGCTACCGACTAAAGTAAAAACCCTACTAAAGGAATTTGTCGATCTGTTTTTGGAAGAGCTATCGAACAGCCTGCCTCCAATCCAAGGTGTCGAGCATGTAATTGACCTGCAGCCAAGAGCCATACTGTCAAATAAGTCTACCTACAGGCTGAACCTCGAACAGCTTGCCAAGCTGTAGAGGTAAGTAGACGACCTTATGGAGAAAGGGTACGTATGTAAGTCCCTTAGTCTACGTACCGTTCCAGCCTTATTAGTGCCAAAGAAGGATGGTTCTTAGAGAATATGTGTAGATAGCCAAGCGATCAATCAAATCATGATCAAGTACATTTATCCCATACCTAAACTCGATGACATGCTAAATGAGTTAAGTGGAGCAAGAATATTCTTTGAGATTGACCTCAAATCCGGATACCATCAAATTCGAATGCAAGAAGGCAATGAGTAGAAGACTGCCTTCAAAACTCAACATGGTTTATATGAATGGCTTGTAATGCCATTTGGACTATCCAATGCGCCGAGTTCATTCATGTGACTTATGAATCACATGCTCTGAGAATTACTAAGAAGATTTGTCATGGTTTATTTTAACGACATTCTAGTGTACAGTACCGACTTGAAGACCCACCAAGAGCATCTCCAACAAGTGCTTGCAAAACTTCGAGCTGAACAACTCTACGCCAATCTGAAGAAGTGCAACTTTTACCATTCCGAGGTAATCTTCTTGGGTTTTATTATGAACGAAGGTGGTATTTGAGTTAATGAAGAAAAGTTAAAAGTGATCATAGAATGGCCTAAGCCAACCTGTTCTACCAATTTGAGAAGTTTCCATGGCTTGGCATCATTTTATGGCCGATTCATCAAGAACTTTAGTACAATTGTGGCCCCACTCACCGAACTCTCAAAGAAGAATGTTAAATTTAAATGGGGTGAGAAAAAGAGGAGTTTTGAGGATGTAAAAGAGAAGCTAACTACAGCCCCCGTCTTAGCTTTGCTAAGCTTTGACAAGGTATTTGAAGTAGAGTGTAATGCATCTGAACTATACATAGGTATTGTGTTGATGTAAGAAGGTCAACCTATTGCTTACTTTAGTGAGAAACTTCAAGGAGCCACATTCAACTATTTCGTCTACGATAAAGAGTTTCATTCCTTAATCTAAGCAACACTATCTACTACCTAAGGAATTTGTGATCTACACCGATCATGAATCCTTGAGATATCTAAAGAGCCAGCCGAAGTTGTCCCAGAGATAAGCTAAGAGGGTTGAGTTCATGAAGGGTTTTTCTTATGTCGTAAAATACAAGAACGGAAAGAATAATGTAATGACCAACGCCCTATCGAGACGACATACCTTCCTGACCAAGCTACAAATGAGGCTACTTGGTTTTTCAACCATTAAAAATTTGTATGCTAAAGACCTACACTTTAGTCCTATCTATGCCTGTTGTAAGGAAGGATGGACGTTAGATAACTATTACAGGGAAGACGGATACTTATTCAAGAAGAGAAGGCTATGTATCCAACCTGTTCCATGCAAGAACTGCTAATGCATGAGGCATATAGAAGGGGATTGACATGACACTTTAGCCAGTGCCGAACTTATGAGATATTATCCTCCAGATTCTTTTAGCTAAGGATGGAGAGAGATGTCCAATCTATATTGGAAAAGTGTATGGCCTGCAGAAAAGCGAAGAGTCAAGCTAAGCAAGGATACTACCAACCTTTGCCAATCCCAACCAAACCATGGTCCAAGCTAAGTATAGACTTCATATTAGGAATGCCGAAGATGCCTCGAAGGAAAGACTCCATCATGGTGGTTGTGGATCGATTTAGCAAGATGGCATATTTCATACCCTATTGCAAAACTAATGACGCTTCGACTATCTTTTTTCTTTTCTTACAAGAACTAATCAAGCTATATAAAATTCTTAGGACCATTGTTTTAGACCAAGACCCTAAGTTTATGAGCCACTTTTGGAAGACGTAGAGGTGAATGGGAACCAAGTTGTTGTACAGCACGTCCTACCACCCACAAACTGATAGACAGACTGAAGTTGTCAACAAATTCATAGGAACTTTGCTATAGGTTGATGTCGGATGAAACACGGCTGACTGGGATTTGTTCCTACCAATCATTAAGTTCACATACAATAAGACCGCCCATAGTGTAACAAGTATATCCCCATTCAAGGTCACTTATGGGTTCAACTTTGAGCTGCGATTAGACTAAGTGCCCTAACCAATGCTTGATGATGACCGACCAACCGTTGAGAGAGTTGAGGCCATCAAAGCCATACACCAGAAGGTTGTAAAACAACTAGGTCGAGCTAATATTAAGCTTGAGAAGTGAAGCCGAGGACGAAGGAAGAGAGAATTTCAACTAAGTGATTTAGTCTGGATACACCTTAGCAAGGAACGATTCCCAAACTTAAGAAAAAGCAAGTTATCTCCTAGGGTAGATAGACCTTTCAAAGTACTTAAAAAGATCAACCCTAATGCCTATGGGATTGAATTGCCCGAAGGATATAGGGTCTCAAACTCCTTCAACATTGCTAACCTCTAACCTTACACTCTCGAGGATAAGAAACTTGAAGCTGAGCCAGATTTGATCCCAAATCTCAAACAACCCAGAGGGGATGATAGGGATCAAGGACCAATTACACACTCTTGAGCCCGAGGGCTCTCTCAGGAGGTTCACTGAGTTGTCCGAGGTGAGTTAAGTGTTAAGGAGCATGTTTGCCTCAGTTCGATCTGCCAAGCTACTTCGTTCTCCATGCCATCAAAGGTATGGTCGAGGTGACCAGCCGTCATACTGGACCAAACCCTCCACAATGCACTAGTCCAAGTGTTAAATCTGAATATAGCAATCTCCACGGTATCGAGGCTAGGTTGATAACTTCTAGGAGTTGACCATCAAGGCCATTCCCTACTATGAGTTATCCTCGAGCTAACCCCAGTTTAGCCCCTTTTGACACCAAATAGAACTAAACAAAGGCCTACCCCTGCTCAAATCACAACATTGTCAAAATCACAGTAAAAACACGTATGCGCTATCCTTACTAACAATCGTACTGTCCTTTCTAACAAACGACGTTTGTTGTGTATGATTTTGTACTCCCTTGTAAAGTATTTTCCTTTTTATTTAGCAAATAAGAATTCATTTTTGTAATTATCTATAACATAGAACTTACCCCAATAGGGTACTATAAATAATTACATAATGTAATAGCCACAAAAAAATATATAGAAGAATACACTGAACTTTTAACCCTCTCTCAATCTAAGTGTCCTCTTACTTACTCTTAAGCTACTTTTATCTAGGCCATTCGTACGTGAACTAGTGGTAGGTAAGTGACCTCTGGCCATACTTGTATGTCATATCAAGTGTGACCTAAGCTCATGTGAGGCGTTGGTATATTATATCCATTTTCAATGTACGGGAACTCCCCCTTACTCACCTTTAACTATCATTTACTTTTCAAGCCATCTTACAACTTAGACCCATCCTTTTGGATTACACATGACATTAGGTTCATGTGTTCATCTACAAGTCTGTATCATGTTAGATGAGCTTCATGGCATAAGGATATTTTCGAAGATTGATTTGCGAAGTGGCTACCACTAAATTCTCATGAGGCTAGGTGATGAATGAAAGACTGCCTTCAAGACTAAGCATAGACTCTACAAATGATTGGTTATGATGTTCGGACTTACTAATGCACTAATCACATTCATGAGATTAATGAACCATGTAATGCAGCCCCTAATTGGAAGATGTGTAGTTGTGCACTTTGATGATATATTGGTATACAATACCAACCATGTTCAACATCTTCATAAAGTATTTAGCATTTTATGAACTAAGAAGTTGTATGGAAATGTGAAGAAGTGTATGTTATGCTAGAGAAAAGTGATATTCCTAAGGTTTGTAGTGTTAGGGGAAGGAATCCGAGCAGATGAGGAGAAAATTCGAGCTATTCTATAATGGCCGATGCCGAAGAATGTCACTGAGGTCCAAAGTTTCCATAGCTTAGCTTCTTTCTATAGGCAATTTATTAAGGACTTCAATACAATAGTCGCCTCATTGATCAAGTTGACTAAGAAGAGTGAAGGATTCAAGTAGAATGACTGAGTTGAATAGAGCTTTAGAGCAATCAAGGAAGAACTCATCTCGGTACCTATCTTATTACTACCAGATTTCGACAAGCCCTTTGAATTAGAATGCAATGCATTGGGAGTTGGAATTGGTGCCATCTTGATGCAAGAGTGATAACCCATTGCCTATTACAGTGAGAAACTTAGTAGTCCGACCCTAAACTATTCTGTGTACAAGAAAGAGTTGTATTCTCTTTACCGAACCCTTATTGTTTGGCAACATTATTTGCTGCCGCAAGAGTTTGTTATTTATACAGACCTTAAGTCTTTAAAGCATCTAGTGTATCAGAACAATCTTTCGAAGAGGTAAGCCAAGTGGTTAGGGTTCATAGAAGGTTTCTCATACGTCATTCAGTACAACAAAGGAAGTGCAAATGTGGTCGTCGATACTTTATCACGACGACAAACATTACTAACCACTTTGCAAACAAAATTGTTGAGGTTCTCACTAATTATCAAATAGTATACTCATGATTCTCATTTCGACTCTATCATAGAATAATACAAGGACGAAATTGCTGTTGAGGAATATTATCTCAAGGACGGCTACATGTTCAAGGACCGAAGGCTATGCATGCCAAACTGTTCTATGCGTGAGCTATTGATTAAGGAAGCTCATAGCAGAGGATTATTTAGTCATTTCGGCAAAACCAAGATAGCAAATCTATTGAAGGAGAAATTTTATTGGCTAGGTTTGACCAAGGATATCCATAAGATGGTTAGTAGTTGGAAAGTATGAAAACATGCAAAGGGGAAGAGAGAACCTTATGGAGAATACATGTCACTGCTAACGCTAACTTCACCTTGGGCCAACCTCAGCATGGACTTTGTCCTAAGGCTGCCCTGGAGAGATTCTATTTTTGTTGTAGTGGACTGCTTCAGTAAGATGGCACACTTCATTCCATACCATTGAACTAATGATGCTCTATAAATTGCTAATTTGTTTTTACAGGAGATTGTCCGACTACGTAAGGTACCAAAGACTATTGTCTTAGATCGAGACACAAAATTCTTAAGCTATTTTTGGAAGACTCTTTGGAGAAGACTTAAAACCAAACTTGTATTTAACACTAGTAGCTACCCTAAGACTGATGGCCAGACTGAAGTGGTGAACAGGGTGCTAAATAATCTGCTTAGAGCTATTGTAGGGAAAACTTGAGGGATTGAGATCTATGCCTACCTATTGTAGAGTTTATATACAACCAGACTGTCTATAATACTATTGGAAAGACCCCATTTAAGGTCGTCTATAGCCTTAATCCCACTATTTCCCTAAACATAATCGACACCCCAACAGCTATTGAAGAGAGTCAACATAGAGTCAACCGAGCCAAAGAACTACATGAACTACACCAGTCTATAACCAAGAAGATCGCTAAATTCAATTAAAGGGAGCATGAAATTGGTAACCAAGGCCGCCGAACTATTTCCTACCAATCAGGAGATTTAGTATGGATACACCTCAACCAAGAACAATTCCTACACTTGAGACAAAACAAACTATCTCCTCAAGCTGATAGTCCACTCAAAATCTTGAAGAAGATCAACCGCAATGCTTAGCAGATCGAGTTACCTAATGACTATGGCGTTTCTTCTACTTTCAATGTATCTAATCTAATCCCTTACCAATCAACAAAAGATGACCCCATGTGCGTCCCAAAAGAGGAAGCAAAAACTACTTCAAATTTGAGGGCAAATCTTTCCAACTCCTAGGCAGATGATAGGAATCAACCCCTTAGATTGATCACAAGAAGACGAGTTAAAGAACTCCAAGGAGTTGTACAGAGAATACTAGCTCTAAGCCATAGCTGGAGACGTATCATGGTGTCTCCTTTTGTCTTTGTAGCAAAGTTTTACTTAAACTTTACCACAAAAAAGGGCAGCTATAAATACCCCATTTTCACAAACCCTTCACCCTCTTTTATTTTTTAAAATTTTTATAATAGGCCAAAGGGTCCTAATTTAATAAAAAAAATACAAACAAATAAAAATTATAGAAAATACGAAAATAGAAAATTTAGAAAAGAAAATCACAAAAAAAAATAAATGAGAAAAATACAAAAAGATAGAAGATTTAGAAAAAAATCACGAAAATAGAAAAGTTAGAAAAATCACAAAAAGAAAAAATAAAAGTGGAAGATTTAGGAAAAAATTAAAAAATAAAAAAAGGTATAAAAAAGTATGTATAAATAAATAAATAACAAGAATAATAAAATTTTTTAGGTAGTTTAATAGAATAGGATTTTTTTTTTTTTAATTTAACTTTAGTGTTTTTAGGGCCTTAAATGGGAGACGGGTGTTGAGCCTAGGCTTATATTCGAATCTAGCCTAGGCTGACCTTATCCATATGTATAATTTAATTACACATATAAATAAAGCATAAGTCAACGACTTAACAGTAGTACATTTAGACTTACACTTAGGTTTGGCTTAAAGATTAAGGGTTCAAATCTCAAAAAACACATAAACTACCTTTTATTTTTCACCATAAAACACGTCTCCACATGTTGGGATATTATTGAGCTATGCTATAGACACATGTCAACCACTTGCATAATACGTGTCACAGCATAACACAACACATGTTAGTGACATAACATGACACGTCACATATGTGTTAGCCAAATGGATGGCACATCAGCACCACGTCATTAGCTACATGTCACATCAAGACACGTAGCGTAACGTCATTGGGTTGCATGGTTGATGTGGCGCCACATCAATAGCTCTTTCTTGATCTTTTTTTCTCTCTCCTTCATTTTCTCTAGAAATTCTACACATCCTCTTTTGGTCAATTGACTTCAACATTCATTACGAGCCTCTTTATGTCATAATTTCACCAAATTAATGGTGAAATTGCAAACTAGGCATAGCTTAGTTTTGATTTTACCCAAAATCATGTCCACATCCATTATCCTACACATTTAAAATCAGATTGAAAAATTGGAAAAAAATTTTAGGTCAAAGTTAATTAAGGCCATTCAATTTGAATTTCATTTTTTTCCCTCTAACTCTCACTGAAAATAAGGACTCCTGATCTCTCTTAAAAACTTTTCTCACTCAAGCTCTTTCTATCCCTCTCGATGACCATCTCTCTCTCTCTCTATAGTAGCTCACTCTTACACCTACTTCCAACACTTACCATTCTCCATTCGTGCCTTAACAATGCTCATCTACAACAACACAACAAACCCCTTACTTTACAACAACCCCCAATCTATCCTTCGTTGCCATCCACCCACTCAACTACCCGCTCTCTCACCATTGTTAGGCCACCTTCTCTCTTTCAACCCTCGCCTAAACCCCAACTGACAACCTACATACATAACAATACCCAATCTAACACCTACCAATCAGCCCCATCAATAGCACCTACATCTAACTAACAACCTTCATCCACCATTTCCTCACTATCATGCATGTACAATAGGCCACTCACCCATCAACCTCCTCTCTCTCCCTCTCTCAACGACTCTCCCTCGCTACATGCCCAACCTACACACATACCCACTAACATCAACCACCATCGACCTAAGATTCACTCACAACACCCACCACTCTTGTAACATCTAAACCCTAATCCACACTTCCCCTTACACCCAACCACTTCACACGACTCGCATCCCACCATCACTGGCGGCCCACCATCAAAAACCACCTAAACGATTGCCATTCACCACTGCACTTGAACCAACCACCTAAAGTCCAATAAAATTCACATGAAACTCCTTCTCCCCATTAAAAATTGCACCCAGAACTGCCTATAGTACCCTTAGGCCATCGTCTATGCTCCTCCTTCACCTTGACCCGAATCCACTTCAAGTGGATTCAAGGCCGAACCAACCTACACTCCTACCCGCAATTCGACTTGTGTCCAATCCCCCATTGATCCGGGCTCTTTTCTCCTTTTCTTTATTCAGTTATTTATTTTCTCCTTATTTTCATAAATATGTACATACATAAAAAAGAAAAGAAAGAGAAAGAATAAAAAAAAGTTTAGTTTAATTTTATTTATTTATTTATGGTTTGGTCTAAATAAAATAATAAATATAAAAAAGGGGGGGAAATAAAAAGTAAATAAAAATGGAAAAATAAAATAGAATAATTGAGCAAATAAAAGCCATTTTACCACTTAAAAAATCAATTTTCCAAAATAAATAAAAGTAAGTGATCCTTTTTCAAAATTAGGACTTTCTTTAGAATTTTCCAAAAATAAAACCCAAATTTGGAGCCCTTTAAAAAATTTCCTTAATTAATGTCAAACCTGGTAAGAATGTAAATCCGACCTTTCTCTTTAACTAAAATCAATCAACCTGCTAATATTTTTGAAAAGAATTACGTATGTTTAATCCCCAATAATAGATACGTAGGTACATCTAAGGTAATGTAAAAAATAAAAAAAATTAGTTTTTCCACTTTTAGCACAAATTACCCAGTTTAATAAAAAATAAAAAAATATATAATTTATCTAGTGTCAATTTATTAAAAGGTTATTTCAAAAAAATGAATTTAAATTAGGAAAGTTTATAATACCCATAAGGGTTTAAAAAACCTAACCCCTAGACTTAAATCTCTGGTATTTTGAAAAACCTTTTTCAAAAATTAGTTTTATCCATGCAAACCAGTGTCTAGATCAAAATTAAATCCACCCATTTAGTTTTGACCTAAACCATTTCATGACTTTGCTTAGGTGCTGACTCCAAAAAGCTTGTAAAATTCTTTTTAAAGAAAAAGCCTTAGTTTTCCTTAAAACGTTAATCGAAGATCAATATTGAGTAGGTAGGGTTTAGTATTGATCGATTTAGAGAAAATTCATAAAATTGGAAAAAAGCAGGTTCAACAAGTACTATAGGACTTTAGTATCATAAAGCCTTTATAGAGCTATGCCAGCTCCATCCCATCCCTACTCCTACTCAAGATCAATATGGAGAGTCCTCATCGGTATGTCTACATCTACTAGTGCTTCTTCCTTTCCTATTTATTTAGCTATAAAGTCTATGAGGACTTATGCCTTAATAGCTTGCCTCTAGCAAAACTACACTCCATGAACACTAAGCTCTAATGAATACTTAACCATATGGCTAAAGCATCTAGCTTTTGTAGGATGATTCACATTAGCTAGTTGATGAGGACTACAATTGAATGTGCTTAGAAGTATTGGCCTTAGCGTCTTCGCAGCAATCACTATAACAGGAGCAAATTTTTCCACCCAGCTATACCTAGTCTTTAGGCCTTACAAAAGGTGTTTAATGTAATAGACCATCTTATGCTCATGTCTGTCTGCTCAAATGAACACAAAGGATAGTACTTGGTCAATAATTACTAAATATAAGTAAAACTCTTCTCTAGGAACTATCTTCGATAAGACAAGTAAGCTTACTAGAAACTACTTGAGCTTGTTAAATGCAACTTGGCATTGTTCGATCCAATTGAACACCAATATGTTCTCAAGTAACTTAAGAAACTCTAAACATTTGTCAGTACTTTTGGATACGAATTGATTAAGTGCAACAATGTTGTACTTCTTTGATGTTTTAGGGGGTTTACATGTCACGGATAGCTTTTATCTTATCTAGATTGATCTTGATATCGTGCTCTGTAACCATAAATCTAAGGAACTTATCCAAGGATACCCTAAATACACACTTCTAGGGGTTGAGCTTCATTTAATACTTGTAGAGAGTTTCGAGGTCTCGTGCAAGTCTTAGATATGGTCATTCCTTTCCCTACTCATGACGATCATATCTTTGACGTTTCGTTTAAGCTAGGGCTTCAAGTGGTTGTCACCAATCTTTGATATGTTACCCTGATGTTCTTCAAGCTGAAGAGCATGACCTTGTTGCAGTATGCTCTAAATTTGGCGATGAATCAGGTGTGAAGCTCATCTTCGAGGGCCATGCAAATTTGGCTATAGTCCAAGTAGGCATCCATGAAACTAAGCATGGTGTGGTCTGACATTGAATTGATAAGTTGGTTAATTTAAGGGAAGGTAAAACAATTCTTCAAATAGACCTTGTTGAGGTATGTGTAATCTATGTACATGCACCACTTCTTGTTGGACTTCTTTACAGGTACAGTATTTGCTAACTAAGTAGGCAGTACTCCTCCCTAATGAACCTAACTTACAATAGCTTTTACACCTCCTATTCATTCACAGTCTATCGTACTTGTACAAAATGTCTTTTCTTTTATTTGACAGGCCACACCTTTGGGTCTACATAGAGTTGGTGCATTACTTTAGGGATGTCAATTATTCTTGGCATGTCTTGGGGGGACAATGCAACCACATTATTTAATGTGCCTATAAGCTCTGTTATTACTAAGACTTATCGTAGAAGATTCGAACTAAATTGGTCCTTCGAAATGTCGAAGAAAATAGAGTGAGTAAGTCTACGAACGAACTAGTATAACTGACGTGAAGCTGCTTCAAGGATATGACATACCAACGAATGCAACACGATTTGACACTTTACTTGATATGATGCATAAGTTGATGTCAAGGTCCATCCGCCACTAATCCTAGGCTACTCAGTAAGATTAGATAATAGTGTATGAAAAATGGACTTAGAGAGGATTGTCTCACAAGAACAGGATATTCAATGTCTCTTTATAAAGTTGGATCCTCTGGTTTACAAAGGAAAGGGGCTTTTTATAGTAAGTCCCTTAGGCAACATTATAAATAAAGAAATTACAAGAAAGTATATACAAAAAGGGGATTCCTAATACATACAAAAAAGGGTAAAAAGGACAAAAGACTAAAATGGAAAAGTAGTACAATGTCAAATGAGGTGGCTAAGTGGCAATGAAACATTAGTTTAGTACAAAGATTCTTTAAATATAGCAGGTGAGAAGAATCAAGATGTTGCAACAATAAAGAGGTTAAGATAAGGAGAAGGTGACTAGAGAAACGGTAATAGGCTAAGAGAAAACTATTCAGCTAGTAAGTGAGTCTCTCATCACTCGGCAAGAACCTCTTAGCAGCAACTAGTCAGATTACTCAACACAAGGTTCTTGGTAAGGGAATAGTCGGCATCATCAAAATTGAGGGTATAGATCAACGTATAACAATGTGGAGAGCCCAAGGAGTTTAGCCATCCTGCCTTAGTGTAAAGTTTCTCGTTATCAGTAAGTTGCCAAGAAAGGATTCTTCGGGTAAGGGATTAGAGGCCTCAGAGCCGTGTGCAAGTAATGGGACCGATGGTTGCTAGTTCATCATTTCCTTAGGGTTGTTAAAGATTTGCCCTCAAATCTTAGTCTTCATCATCATCGGGCACAAAGGGAGTCAGAATAGCGATGCAGAATGTGGTAGACATGCTAAAACCTTCGGGTAGCTCAATCTTATAAGTGTTATCATTAATGCGCCTAAGGATCAGAAACCCTCAGTAACTCAATCTCATAGGCATTATCATTAATGCGCCTAAGGATCTTGTAGGGTTCATTCGTTCTAGGAGAAAATTTGTTTATCCTCTTGCTAGGGAAGCGTTCCTTGCTAAGATGGATCTAGATAAGGTCCCTAAGGGTATAAACAACTCGTCTCCTTTTGTAGCTTCCCACTTCCTTCTATCAAGCCACAATTTTGGCCAATTGCTCAGCAATCTTCTAATGTAACCTCTAGAATTCCTCGATGTTGATAGTCAGTTTTTGCTCACCTAATATACTCGTTCATTCAGTTGTCGATATGTCGGGTAATCGAATCTCTCGACATACCACTAAATAGATGACATACGACATTTCTGCCAAGTAGCACAAATCCATTCCTGGTTCCATGGCATAAATGATTATCATAAGTACGGTTATATTACTTTACCTCCTACTCTCCCTACAAGTTAAGGTAGATGTCAAATCAAAAAGCTTCCACGTGTCTTAACAGTTACTCTAAGAACTGCTTTAGACACTACAACCTCCTAGAAGCTGTCAAGCCTAGACTTTCACTCTCTCGGTTCTTTTTATAAAATAGGCTTTCTTTAAACCAATCAATACTAAACTCTTACCCATCTAGTACCGACTCTCGACTAGGGTTTAAAGAAAACCATTTTTTCAATTTAAAAGAGGGTTAGAGTCACCACCCAACCAAAGTCGAGAAAATGGGGTTAAGTTTTAACCAATCGTGAAGATTAGTTATAACTTAGCTATCGGTCTATTAATTAAAGCCAATTTTTTGTAAAACAGTTTTGTTTAAAAACTAGAGATTTAGGATCGGGGGTTAGGAATTTTAAATCCTTGTGGGTACCATCGACTTTCCAAAATTAGAAATAAACTTAAAAATCACCTTTTAATTTTGAAAGACAAGACTTAATTTAATTACTCTGATTTGATAAACAAAACAATCTAAACTAAAGGAAAAGGGAAATTGGGTTTTTTCCTATTTTACCATCGCCCCGTAGGTGCCTACGTACTCGCTATTCGAGATCAAGCGTACATGGTTCTTTTAATGAAAACTTTAGTGGGTCAAATTGATTTTAGTTTTGTAAACATTTCAAATTTACGTTCTTAGTTCAATTTTATTTATTTGGGGAAAATTTCTAAAAAATGAAAGTTCTAAATTGAAATTTTTATTTTTTTATTTTTGGAAAATTTGAAAGGGCCCTAATTTGAAAAATGGTTGATTTATATATTTTTTTTTTTTGGAAAAAATCAATTTTTCTAAGTGATAAAAACAAATGTTTATTCTTATTTTATTTCCCCCTTATTTATTTATTTTTTTATCCTATTTCATCACTTAATTTATTTATTACTAGTTATATCTTATTGATTTTTATTGAACTAATAAAATAAAATAAAATTACTTTTTTTCCTTTTCTTCTTCTTCTCTTTTTCTTTTTCTTTCTTCTTTTTTTTTTCCTTTCTTTCTTTTTCCTCTTTTTATATTATTACATTTACATAAATAAAGCAAATAACTAAATAAATATAAAAAAAAATATGGACGAACACAACTAGATGTGTAAGTCGGACCTAGGTCGGTCGGGTTAGGTTAGAGTGAATTGGAGCAACCAAAACGGGTTGAGCCAAGTTAGGCTTTACTGACTTCAATAGCAACGACAACTAGAGGGTGTAATTGCGGTCCATTCGGATGGATTTTCTTAGGGGTAAGAGAGGATTTATGAGTTTTAGATTGGACTTAGGGGGAGTAGGCCAAGTGCCATGGTGTTTAGTGGGGCTTTAGAGGGTTGTAGAAGGTGGCGGTTGGCAATGGTGTATGGGTAGTATGCTGCGTAACTGCTAGAGTTGCAATAGGGGTTAGGACTTAGGTTCTAGGGTGTGGCGAGCTTTATGGTGTAGTTGTTTTCATGCGCAAAGTAGTAGTGGTGATGGTTTAAAGAGAGAAAGGGACGGTGGTTAAGGTTTAGCTTTAGGGATACTAGAGAACACGGTGACGACAAAGCGTAGTTGGGTTAGGGAGCTGACGGAGTGGGGGTCACGGTTGTAGTAGTGGTTGGACTTAGGTTTAGCTAGAGAGAGGAACCTGAAGAGAAAGAAAAAGTGATTAGGAAAAGAGAGAGTGATTGTGAGAGTTGATTCAAAGATTGTGCGTAGGTTGTTCGTGCTTGTATGAGCTCCCCTAACACCTTTTATACATAAATTCAACCTAGAAACTTTGGAAAGCTAAAATCGGCCTTAAATGTAAATGTTGAGATTTTAGTTTTTTCCCCAATTTAGGAGCTCAACTTGAATTTATTTTTTACTAAATTTAGACAAGTTAATAGGTCCGATTCATAGTAGGCTATGCACTTAACAAGATTAAAGTAAGAAACTGCGTGAATGTGTGCAAAATTTATGTGGAAATTGGAGCTGAAGTGAAGGGGTCAGGTGTTCTTGAGTTGAGAAAGGGGGAGAAAATTTGGGGAAAGTGAGGGAAAGAGAGGGAAATAGAGGGAAAAGGAAAGAAGGGGAGGGAAAAGAGGGCTAATATAGCGCTGCGTTAGCTGTGTCAACCAACTCAGACATACTACGTGTCATTACGTGATACATGGTGGCTGACATGGCATGCCACATAACACTATGCCAGTAGGTTGTCCAATCCAGTCTTACCACGTGTCAGGATACATAGCGCAATTAGATCCTGACATATAGCAGTCTCTAATGTCATTGAAAACAAAAATTAAGAAAGAGGCCTCCCTACCTTTGCCAGGCTTTGAACCCAAGACCTCATGCTCATTACTAATGTTATGTCCTTATGTTTAACCAATAGGCTATTGGCCTACGCCTTGTCTTTATGTGCAACTAAATTGCATATATAGACTTGGTTAACCTAACCTAGATTTAAATCTAAACTCATGTTCAATGGCCTAATTTAAAAATAAAAATTACCCTAATAAAATCTTTTATTTGATTCTATTTTTTGTAATTTTTCAATTTTCTAAATTTTTTAAGCTTTATTTTCTAACTTTTTATCTTTTTAGGGTTTCTTTCTAAATTTTTTTTTTTTTTGTGCTTTTTCTTATTTTTGAAATTTTTTGTGTTTTTCTATGATTCTTATTTTTTTCTAAATTTTTTAATTTTTTGGGTTTTCTTTTTAGTGTGTATTTTTTTCTAATTTAGAACCCAATTGAGAAAAGAAAAATAATAAAAATAAAAATAAAGATAAAGGAGGCAAAAATTAGGTGTTTATATAAGTATTGGAAAGAAACTCTATAAGGTCTTTTTGACACTTTTTACACACATACTTTCCATACAAAATCACTCTACTAACTTAAACACTAGAGTGGCCTCACCAAATTGGCCCCGATATCAAGCATTTTCATTTTTTTTTTTGCAAGATTTTCCCTAATCCCAAAATTCACCAACAACATTTGGTACCGCCTGTTTTTTCCTAAACACCCACATGGCAAAAACATAAGTATCTAAGAGTAGAGGTGATGGCACTTCCTCCCAACACCTTAAAAGAGGGAGTCGACATACTGATGAGCAGCGATTGGCTAAGCTTGAGCAACTCTGCCTCGACTTAGCTAAAGAAAACCAAGAATTAAGCAAGAAACACGAGCAAATCCTTAACCTCCTCCATAGTAATATTTACCTAAACTCAATCCAAAACAAAGACTAAGGCTATTATGATGCTAAACATAGCAAAGATTCAATTTATTTACTTGAGTTGCAGAAAAAGCAAGCCGAGAATATGACAGGACCTATGGTCCTTGCTTTTCAAAAGGATGATAAAGGCAAACAAACGTAGCAGGTGCACCATGCGATTCCTTTGCATGTCAACACCCTTACTGCCCCAAGCAAGCAATTCCAAATTAAGAAAAGTCCCTTTGTTCTAGAGATTTTAGAGGAAGTGATACCTCGGCACATTAAGCTACCCTAGTTCGAAACTTATGATGGGATGAGGGACCTCGAAGACCACATGGAGTATTACCATACATTGGCCATGTTACATGGTTTGAGCGATGCAATAGCCTATCATGCTTTTCCTTCAACTTAGAGGAATGTAGCCAGTACATAGTTCAAACATTTGAAACTAAATATCATCTTATGTTTCGATGACCTAGCAAAAGTGTTTCTTCAACACTTCTTTGCTAACAAACTTCCTACTAAGGACTTTTTAATCCTTAACACCATCAAACAAAAATCCAATGAGTCAATCAAGGATTACTTAGCCAAATTTATGGCTGAAAAGTTCAAATTCTCGAGTAGGATATGAATGTAGCCCTCAATGTTGTAATCAATGGAGTCAAGCCCCATGGAGTCTTTTTCAAGTCTCTTGCAAGAACAAGCCTAAAACTTTCCCTAAGTTAAAAGCTAAAGCCACATCATACATTTTTCTAGGAAGACAACATAAAGGCACAGCGTGAGGCTAATTAGAGAAGAGGAGATAGAAAGAATGATAAGCGAAAAAGTGCAAAGGATAGAATCAATACAGACAATGACTAAGGTTCAAATGCTGAAAGGAAGAGACCGAGGATTCTGACATAATCATCCCACATACCTGTCAATCGTCCAATTTCAGACATTTTGATGGAAGTACGTAGGTAAAGAAGTGTCCTCCAGTAGCTAGAAAGAATGAGAGGGAATCCCTTAAGAAGAAACTCCAACAAGTAATGTGATTTCCATTGCGACAAAGGTCACAATACGGATGAGTGCATTCAACTTAAGAATGTAATTGAAGATGCAATCTAACGTAGACACTTGCAAAAATTTCTAGCGTATGATACCAAAAGAATCGAAAGACTGTCTTAGAGAAGATGTGAGGAACAAGAAGATGACACTTAGCTAACAACGACCGTAAAAGATGCAAAGGATGTTAATCCCAATGGAGTAATTAATACCATTGTCAGTAGACCTACTATAGGTTAGTTAAGCTCTTTAAGCTCGATAAATGCCAAAAATCACGTATGCAACATTCAAGGCAAAAAGGTCAAGATCAATAATACAATTTCTTTCGGACAGGAAGATTTCAAAGGTATCCAGAGGCCGCGTGATAACGCATTTGTTATTAGTGCAAGGGTTGCCAACTTCGAAGTCAAGAAAATTCTTGTTAACATAGGAAGTTTGGCTAACATCATTTTCTAGCATGCATTTGATCAAATGAGACCTAAGATCAAGGTGCAATTAAGGTCTTATAAGTATAATCTCTATGCCTTCAATAATTAACCTAGAGTAAGTATAAGTAGCTAGAGTAATCACACTGCCGATTCAAATTGGCAATGACAAGCATATTACAGAGGATAAGGTGGACTTCCTCATCGTCAAATGCCAATCCCCGTACAACATGATAATAGGAAGGTCGTATCAGCATTTATTCAACATTGTCCCTTCAACTACACATTTGAAAGCTAACTTCCCCACTCCCACGAGAGTTAGTATATGCAAAGGAGGTCAACAATTGGCACGATCCTCATATATAAGGGCCTTAAGATGAGAGGAAGTATTTCAAGTTAAAACCTATCTAGAAGGCAAGTCAGTCAGTATAGAGAATGCCGAGAATAATACTAAGGAAATTCCTTTGGGAAATGACCCCAAGAAGACAACAAGGATAGGAAAACTTTTGTTAGCAGATGTTCGGGAAAGTTTGATTGACTTCTTATAAGCCAATGCTGCTGTGTTTGCATGGTCATCTTCAGACATGCCGGGTATTCCAATAGAAGTTATGGTACACAAGCTCCAGATTGATCCGAATGTGAAGGTGGTCTAATAGAAAAAGAGACATTTTACACCAGAGAGACAAGCAGCAATAGAAGAAGAGGTCTAGAAATTACTGAAAGCAAGATTCATCTAGGAAGAGCCTTATCCAACTTGGCTAGCAAATTATGTGCTAGTTAAAAAGTCTAACAACAAGTGGCAAATGTGCATAGACTTTACAGATCTCAATAAGGCCTGTCCCAAAGATTGTTTCCCACTACAAAAAATCGATCAAATGGTAGACACAACGACAAGACATGCATTACTTTCTTTTATGGATGCTTTCTTTAGTTACAATCAAATCAAGATGGACAAGGCAGATGAAGTCTACACATCTTTTGTTACTAATTTTAGAAGATATTGTTATACGATGATGCCCTTTGGGCTGAAGAATGCTGGTGCAACATATCAAAGATTAGTAATGAAGATATTCAAATCTTAGATCCATAGAAATGTCAAATTATATGTGAACAACATGATTGTGGAAAGCATGAAGGAAGATCATCATCTTGCTGATCTGGAGGAGACGTTTGCTACTTTGAGGAGATATAGCATCAAACTTAACCCATAGAAATACGTCTTCAGTGCAACATCAGGGAAATTTCTCAAGTATATGGTTACATGACGCGGCATCTAGGCCAATCTGAGAAAGATTAAAGTCATAAGGAATATGAAATCACCTTGTACAGTTAAAGAGGTGCAGGAACTTATCGAGCAAATTGCCGCCCTCAACAAATTTGTGTCGAGAAATGCAAATAAGTGCGTAGAATTCTTTAAAATTTTAAACAATCCAAAAGAATTCAATTAGACCAACAATTGTAAAAGAGCTTTCAACAAGCTTAAGGAATTTCTTGAGTTACTTTAGATACTCTCAACACCTATTCTAGGAGAAAATTTATACTTATATCTATCAGTCAGCTACCAAGCTCTTTCCTCTGTACTAGTTCAAATTGACGGCAAAAAGCATCAACTCGTTTATTATGTGAGTTATGTTCTGTAAGGGCTAGAGCTTTGGTACACAAAGATTGAAAAATTCGTATTAGCAGTAGTTCTCTCAGTGAGAAAGTTGAAGCTGTATTTTGAAGCTCACTAGATCATTATCTTCACTGATCAACCATTGCAACAACTATTGCAATGGCCTAATTCTTTGGGGAAGATGATGAAATATGCCTTAAAGCTCATTGCTCATGGTGTACAATATAAACCCAAAATAGCACTAAAGGCCCAAGTACTAGGAAATTTTTTAGCCAAATTCACTAGAGAGGAAGATTGTGTGGAGGTAGCTAAGAAACCTATATAGTTTCCTTATGTCAATGGTTCTTTAACACAAGAAGGAAGTGGTGCAGGCCTAGTTCTTCAAGGCCCCTATAATGTCAAAGTTCATTACGCTCTGAAATTCGAATTCCCAGCCAATAATAATGAAGCAGAGTGTGAAACTCTAATTGCTAGATTGAAACTAGTAAAAGAAATTGGTACCGAGAAACTTGAAGTGTTCTCTAATTCCCAATTGGTGGTAAATCAAGTCACTGGGAGTTACATGACAAGAGAAGAAGAGATGAGCAAGTACTTATTGGTGATACAAACGCTCATAAAAGAATTCCTATCTTTCTCCATTCATAAAATTCTAAGAAGCAAGAATATTACTAGCAACAAGTTGTCTAAGTTGGCCAGTATGGCATTCCCTGAGTTGAGCGAGAAACTTTTCGTTAAGTTTCTTCTATAGAAAAGCTTATCCACTCTCTCACAAAGCTATAAGTTAGCTCCTTACCCAAGAGAAGAATCATGGATGGATCCCTTAGTGAATTATCTAAAAGATGGTACTCTCCTTAACGACAAAGGGGCATAAAGTTTGGCTTACTAGGCTATGAACTATACGCTGATTGATGGTCAGCTGTATAAGCGTAGCATATCTCAACCTTACCTTTGATGCCTTTCCTCGAGAGATGCCTAAAGGCTGTTATCTGAGCTATATGATAGCATTTGTAGTAACCACATAAAGGTACAAACACTATACATTCGAGCATTGCAACTCAGCTATTACTAGCCAACTATGAGAGAAGATGCAAAGGATGTTGTCTGGCACTATCTTCAATGCCAGAAGCTTAAGTTATCGAGTAATGCGCCCACAATTGAGTTATGTAGCCTAACTAGCCCTTGGCCATTTGCTTAGTAGGTGTTAGACATCCTCGGACCCTTTCCGAAATCTACTACCTAGCAACAATTCGTCATTATCAACATGGATTATTTTACCAAGTGGGCCGAGGTTAAGGCAGTGACTAAAATCACCAAACAAAAGGTGAATGCGTTTGTTTTTGGTTCCATCATATCAAGATTTGGAGTTCCTCACATGATAATCACAGATAACAAATAACAACCTACAGTTTGACAATAATAAGTTCAGAGCATTTTACAAGAATTATGGCATTTACCTCAACTACATATCTATAGCATATGCTCAAACGAATGGACAAGTCGAAGCCGTCAACAAGATCATATTACATGGCTTAAGAAGGAAAGTAGATCAAGTTAAGGGGAGAAGGGCAAACGAACCGCCAAACATCCTATGGGGATACCGAGCCACTCACAAAATTGCGATGGGAGAGATACCATTTAGGTTAGCATATGGTATAGAAGCCATGTTGCCGATTGAACTAGACATACCTAATCTGCGAACGTAGAATTTCGATGTTATGCTTAATCAAATTAGATTGATAACAAATCTAGACACTATTAATGAAATTTGAGATATTGCAAGAGCTAGGGGCGTGACATACCGACATAGAGCAATAAGGTATTACAATCAAAAAGTGAAGCACAAGGTTTTCTAACCTAGAGATCTAAGTTGTTGTAAGATGGAAGCTATTAGTGTATGAGTGAGTCAAGGAAAGCTCGACACAAATTGGGAGGATCCTGTCATGATTAGGGAAGTCTTTAGCGAAGGGGCCTATCGATTGGAGAGGTTAGATGGATCTATCATCCCTCAAGCATGGAACACCGGGAATCTGAAATTATATTTCAATTAATCCATCAAATGATTTTTATCACCATTCATTTGGCGACAGCCAATTTGTTTGTAAGACTATAGTACTTATTTATGAGAATTATATTTGAAGTCTCATTATGTTTGTTTTCATTATGATTATCGAATTAATGAGTTTTAGACTGTACGACAAATGAACTAATCTAAGTTTTTGCTTAACGCGGTTGATGAACTATACAAATTAACCTTATGGTTGAGTAATGCGGCTAGTCCATGCTTCATATGGCTAACGGATTGTTTATAAAGACATACAGAATGGGCGTATGAAATAAAACATATCGAGAGATAGTTGTGCGTATGAAATAAAGCAAGTCGAGAAACAAATAGCATGTGAAATAAAACATGCCGAGAAATAGCTAGCGTGTGAAATAAAATATGCTGACGAATAAGAGTGTAAAACAATATACCTATACCATACATGCTGTGAAAGTGTAGTACGTGAAATAAAACGTATTAGAGACCTATATGAAATGTATTTTCATTCAACAAGGGTTACAAGCACTCGACATCATATTAAAGATATTTCAATTGATAATTACACGACAACACAATGTGCCAATACAATAAAAGTCTTATGGCCTACTCTCGGATTTAGCAGAAGTAATTTTTAGATTAGTAGCTGGGGCTTCTTCGGCAATTGGGGTCTCAGAGCAAGCAATTTCCTCAACATGAGCTTCATTGTCACCTTGATTCAAAGTCTCGGCACTTTTCTCGTCGCCTTCATCTTCGTCGGTGTTATTAACTTTGTCATCAATGTCAATAAAGTCTAGACAAGAGAGATAATAATTAGGGTGAAGCTTCAAGATCTCCTCTCTTGTTGCTTAGATCCCTTCCAACAATTTCTTCCTTAAGAGTGTCCTGTACTGTCGACTAGGAGTGACTATATCAAGTGCCTCTTTAATCAAAGGTCTTCTTTTCACAGTCTCTTCCAACTTGGCAACATGACTTTGTAAGCTTGAGTTGTTGGTCTCTAACTCTTTAATCTACATTCTGAGCTAATCTTCTTCCTTGCTCATCATATAAATTGTTCGACCCAAGCCTTAGCACTCTTCTTTCTTCTTCCGCAACTCCTCTTTTAGTCTTTCAGACTCTTTGTACTGCTCTTCCATTTTGGCCTTCAAGCTTGAGACTTCATCGACGGTAAGAGCATATGCCAACTTCTTGATAGCAAGGTCTTCTTGGAGCTTTCTTGCCTCTATCTCAACCCTTATCCTCGCGTTCTCAGTGGCAACAGTCTAGGCCTTCGATGCATTATGTACATCCTCAACTCTCTACAACAAATTTATTTAACACAATTAGGATTTAGCACAACACATGAATACAACCAAGGATATTACCTTATTCGCCTCTTTGTCGACTTCGTCCAAAGTTGTTGGAATATGGCTGCTCATCTAGAAAAGGAAATGAGTTAGTAACCCGAATGAATTTGACAATGAAAGGTAATGGTTATGGATACTCATATCATACAATTTGGCTACGATATGGGCCTTATTGCAATTGCTAACTCTATTGACATCCTTCTTTGCAAAATCTCTATCCTTAGGAAGAATTACTCCTTCCATTAAAGCTAAGGACCTCGTCTTGTCACCCAAGGCTAAGTCGGTGTCCAGAATTGTGTGGTTCTAGCACAAGATGTAATACTCACCAACCTCCTTATTGGGGATGTATTTGGCATTGCTAATGCCAAGTGCTTTATTGCACATTGCCTCCTTCATCCTCTCATCCAAATTTTTAGACACTTTGGCAGCTAGTTAGCCAATGAGTTCTTTCCCTGATCTTTTATTGGTGCTCAATGCCACCTCCACTATCAAGGATGACCCTTCTACGGTAGTGGCATTCTTAACCCCTCGCTAGGATGTGTCTTTCGACGTTCATCATCCCTTAGCTCAACAGAAGTTTGAATGATCTCAATCGGAGGCTCCTCAAAATGAACAATCTCGGTTAGTAGGATGAGAGGTCTTCCGTACAACCACCTACTTTGCTGTAGCCTCCTTTGTTGCCTTCTTTGCTACAGCAAGCCGAGTGGTAATTGCTAAGGTAGTCACCCTCTTATCAGCTTTAGATTTCTTAGCCTTAGCCTGGGCTAGTAGCTTAACAAGATTCACCTCACCAGCACCCATATCTGCGATACGAGTAAAAAAATTAATATAAACATGGGAAAAAGATGAACTTACATTTTCCATGCCGAGCAAGGCTTAAAGGCTACAATTATCCCCTCAATTCTCAAGAATGGCTTTCCTCTTGTAGCCATGCTTAGCATGGCTGTAACTCATTAGCATACCTTCTTTTTTAGAAAAGATTAGGTCTCTATTTTCATAACGCTATATAATTCTCTCAGCATCTCAAAAGAACATTTTGTTCCTCCTTCTTTCTTGAATTTTTCTTGTTGCTACTACATCATTTGGCATCAAATCTATGTCCTTTGTATTGATCGGCTTAGTCCAATAGGTCCAAAAGTCCGAGTTCGAGTCCTCGTTGGACACTATTGACATGAATTTGTCATGCCACTTGTAAATCTTGGATTCTGACTCATCCATGAACTTACACCTATGCTTCGTAGCAGTAAAATACTACCCATCGAACTACCTCCTAATTGTGAAAAAATATCGAAAGACTTGAGGTGTATCCCTAACCTCAGCTTCTTCATAAACTATCTTGAAAGCTGTTAGGAGCCAGCATGTATTCGATGAGAACATACTCAGTGCAACTCTAAAATAGTTGAAGAATCCCTTCAAGAATGCCGAGAAAGGGAAGTGCATCCCAAAATCTAAATATTTCAGATATATATGGAATTCACACTCCCTTGAGAAATAAACCCTCTCCTCCTCTCTTGGCCTCCTTAAATTCCATGTCCTAAGAAGATCTTGTCAGTACCTATGGTATTTCTTAACGAGAACTCTGTCGGCAGAACTAGCAATTCCATCTAGAGAGTTACGAAAGCATGCTATAGTATTATATAGATATCTTGCTAAGGACCTCCCTTTTTTATCCTCAGAATAATTATCCATAGGAAGCTCGTTAATTCGAGCAAGTTTATCCTACCTTGCCTCCATACTATTAGCTGAACCACCTAAAGGACATGCAGCCACGCTCCTTATTTAGGGAGGGGGAAGTGGCCTTAGTTTTCGTTGCCTCGGAATCGGAGAGGATAAGTCAATGAGCAATGTTGCAAACCATACCTGAATGGTTGTGCAAAATGATATAACACAAGTCAAAGAATGTGAGGTTGGAGATCAAAAAGCTAATGAAAGTTTAAGATGCAACTGGAGAGATGAATTATGATTGTGAACAATACTTTATGTATAGACAATTTGTCCTCGTAACTGCAAATCTGCTTCTTACAATAATGATCAATGATCCGGTAATGGCACGGATTAGTGATACATGTTTCTTGATAAAAATCTGATGACTGACAACTTTGTGATAGTTATTAGGCCTACAACAAAATGATGAACTAGGTGACAAACATCATGCCTCCAACCTCTTGGTTTCTCGAATAGGTGAGAATTTAGAAATTGCAACCTTTCGACTAGGATGTAATCCATCCTACTTCCTATCTTGGTCGGCATTAATCCAAAGAATCATTCCCCCACTCAACCTCTAGTACAATGTATATATGCAACTCTCTCTATTGATTACTTAAACAAGGGAGTTAAGGAGCAAATGTTGATAGTTAGTTTTCGCTCACCTAATATACTCATTCATTTGGCTGCCAATATACCAAGTAATCAAATCTCTCGACATACTACTTAATAGATGACACAAGGCATTTCTACTAAATAGCACAAATCTACTCCTAGTTTGAATTTAAGTCTATGGCACAAACGGTTATCACAAGTACGGTTATATTACATAACTGCTTACTCTACCTACATGTTAGGGAAGATGTCAAATCAAGAAGCTACGTATCTTAATAGTTATTCCAACAATTGCCTTAGACACTACAACCTCCTATAAGTATTAGAAAGAAACTCTGTAAGGTGTCTCTAACACTTTTTACACACATACTTTCCATACAAAGTCACCCTACTAACTTAGGCATTGGAGTACCCGCACCAGATTAGCCCTGGTACTAAGCATTTTCGTTTTCTTTTGCAGGACTTTCCCTAATCCCAAAATTCACCAACAATACTTGGCATACTGTAGGCTAGATTGACTTTCCCCTTGTATAGTTGGACTGTTATATAAATCTAAGGGTAGGTTCGGGTTAAGTCCATAAACAACCTCAAATGGTGATGTTTTGGTTAAGCTATGAGTCAAGCGATTGTAATCAAATTCAATGACGAGCGAGCATAAATCCCAGTCATGAGAGTTTTTCCAACAATAGTGCGTAAGAGTTTACCAACGGTTCTGTTCACTACTTTAGTTTGGCCATTTGTCTGGGGGTGACAAGAAGTATTGAATAAAAGCTTAATGCTGAGCTTCCTCCAAAGGGTCTTCCAAAAGAAGCTCATGAATTTCAAATCACGGTCAGACACAATACTCTTTGGCACTCCATGTAGTCACACAATTTCCTGCAAAAAGGGGTTAACAACAAATAAAGCATCAATAGTTTTGTAGCAGGGAATGAAGTGGCCCATCTTGCAAAACTGATCCACAACTACCATGATTGAGTCATGTCTTCTTGACGTATAAGGAAAGCTAAGCATGAAATCTATGCTTAGATTAGTCTACGGTCGCTTTAGAATTGGTGGGGGTATGTATTCTCCATAGAGCTTTCTCCTCCCCTTTGCATATTGACACACCTCGCACCTCTCAAGTATTCGGTGTACATCCTTCATCATCCTATGCCAGTAAAAATGCTCCTTCAATATCTTAATCGTCCTCTTTTCCCTAAAATGGTCGGTCAAACTCCCAGCATGAGCTTCATGAACGAGTAGCTCCCTTGTTAAACCACTCTGTATGTCAACCTGCTTACCCTTCCTCAAGAACCCCCGACTAAAGTAAAACCCTTCCATAGCTCCTCTAACACTACACCTAGTTACTAAGAGTCTAAAATGTGGTTCATGCTCATACTAATCAAGTAAAGTGCTGAATCTAAGCACCTTACCTTGTAACGTTGTGATGAGGGTATGACGGTAAGAAAGTGCATAAGCCACTGTGTTAGTACTTCCCTTCCTATATCTGATGACATAGCAAAAGGTCTCCAAGAACTCAACCCATTTGGCGTGATTTTGAGAAATCTTCTGTTGCCTATGAAGATGCTTGAGAGATTTATGATTCGAATAGATGATAAATTCTCTCAGCAATAGATAATGTTGCTAGTTTTAGAGTGTTTGGACAAGGGCATAGAACTCCCTATCGTAAGCTCAGTAATTCAGGGCAGCACCTTGGAGTTTTTTGCTGAAGTAGGCAATTGCTAAGCGCTCTTGCATAAGAACAACACTAATGCTGACATTAGACGCATCACATTCAACCTTAAAAACTTTCTCGAAATCTGGTAAGGTGAATATTGGAGTAGACGTTAGCTTAGATTTCACATCTTCAAAACTCCTCTAAGCTTTTTGTAACTACCTAAACTCAACATTCTTTCTAGTCAATTCAGTCAACAATACAGTTATAGAACTAAAGTTTTAAATAAATCTTCGATAGAACGAAGCTAAACCATGGAAGCTCCTGACTTTAGCAGCACTGGTTGGTATAGGCCACTCAATAATAGCTCTATATTTTTCTTCAACAACTCAAACTCCCTTCCCTAAAACAACATATCCGAGGGATACAACCTCGCTTGGATAGAACACGCATTTCTTTAGGTTACCGAATAATCTCTCGACGCGGAGTATGTTAAACACCAATTTGAAATATTCGACATGAGTGACGAAGTCAGCATTGTAGACCATAATATCATCAAAATAAACCACAATGCATTTTCTGATCAACGTTCTGAGTGCATGATTCATTAGTCACATAAATGTACTCAATACGTTAGTTAGACCAAACGGCATCACCAACCATTTGAACAGACCAACCCTTGTCTTAAAAGCCGTCTTCTATTCATCCCTAAGTCTCATTCGTATCTAATGGTAGCCACTTTTCAAGTCAATCTTAGAAAAAATGCAGGTGCCATGTAACTCATTAAGCATATCATCAAGTCACAAGATTAGGTGTCGGAATTTAATAGTGATCTTATTGATAGCTCTGCTGTCAATGCACATTCGCTACATTCCATCCTTTTTAGGCACAAGTACAGTTGGTATGACATAAGGACTCATGCTCTCACGAACATATCCATGATCTACCAACTCATCCACCTCTTCGGGTGAGGGATTAGAGGCCTCAAAGCCATTTGGAGTAATGGGAACGATAGTCGGTAGTTCATTAATAATATTAGCAGAGGAAATCATCAAGCTAATCTCTTTCTTCTACAAGTAACGATATCCCTACCTAGATGGTCAATCTGGTGCTACTCTAAAGCTTTATTTCTTCAATCTTCTTAATCGACTCTCCTTGTGAGCTTGACTTTTCCTCTATCCTTGATTCTATGTACATCATATTATCTTAAGATTATGCCTTAAGGTAGAGAGATTTGGACAACTTCTAGTTGCCTCATACTTCGTCGACTTTAGTTGGCATAGAAAACTTTGGTGACTCTAGCTAATCAGCATATCAAACCTTATGATGCTCAACTACCCAAGTGTAGCACTGTATAAGGACTAGTGGTCAACAAACAAAAAATTGATCAATCGTGTAGCAACATGATTGTCGTCACCTAATCAAATTGGAAGGGTGATGAGCTCCTTGGTTAGCATTGTTTTGCTACCTTTGAAGATAGTAAGGCTACCTCTAAATGGTTTAAGGGTTCTTCAAGCTAATCTTTCATCTACTCATAAGCATGATAAAAGAGAATGTTTGCTAAGTTGTTATTGTCGACGAATGTCTTAAGGATGTCAAAGTATCCAATCTCTACATTAATCACTGAAGCATTGCTATGTAGGGACTTGATGCCCTCTCCGATAAGAATCAAGGACCGATAACAAGATCCTAAGCTTATGGACTCCTTACCTTAGTTTGCCAAGCTTCCCAAAAGGACCTAACTTTAGAAGAAGAAAGGCTCCTTCAAGCTAACTTACTACATCTCTTGATAGGAATCAGGCTACCAGACTTCTGACCCATATCCAAGCTTAAGGACTAAAGGGGTTGGCACGATGAAACCTTCTATCTTAACTAACCCCTACCGAAGTCGAATACTCCCTTATCGAATCACCCTTCAATACGTGCCATATGATTACCCATTTTTCTACAGTATACTAAGTTGATGATTACTCTCCAATGCTAAGCTAACCAATTACTCGACATCTTTCTTACCGAGAAGCTGAGAGAGATAGTCCGGATTGACTAAGCCATCCCTGCTCGAACAAACCTACATGTCCGTACTTTTTGTCTGCATCTTCTAACAACCTCACCAATATAGCATCACTACGTGTATAATATCAAGTGCAGAATTCGGTGCACTAATGATTGTTTTTCTTGTATATTCATTTTTACTCTTTTATATCTTATACATTACTTCCTTAGAAAATACCCTTTTGTCTTTTCCTTTTTAAGCAAGTTGCCCTAACTTATGGGTATAAATACCCTTAAACTTGTAATTGCGACAACATTAAATCAATTCTTAATATATACCCTTCAAGTACTTTTTCTTCCTTGCATAAACACTATTTGTTTACTCTCGACATCACTCTTATCATTTCCCTTAAGCAAGGTTAAGTGGCAAGTAATCTCACCAGACCAATTCGTGCATTATATCAAATTGAGTCATGAGTCATCGAAAGTTCCATTAGTGTATCATATCCTCTAGAGCTGTTCGTAGGTTTTGCTTACTATTTCATTCTTCCTTTTTATCCTTTTACACTATTCCTCATTAGTCCTTTTCAAGCTTTCTGTAAGCTTGAACCTATCTAATGACCAGCCTCATCTATTCTTGGTTACAATTTGCAACATCTTAGTATTAGAGTTGAGGTTTTGTGTGATCTGTAGTTAGTTCTCCTTAAAGTTCTATTATACTATGTTTTGCATATATGAAATAGAGCAAGTTATTGTATTCTTTTAACTATTGTATTGTTAATTGTTAATTTCCTAAAGTATTTATTTAAGCTTTAAATCTATGAGGAAAAATGACTAACCTAAGTATAAATGTTGGTATTGGTGATGACAGTGGAGTTGTCCACCATGGATCATAGTTTCAGGGAACTCCTAAAAGCAATTACGAGAGGCTTAATGAGGTAACTAACCTCTTAGTAAATCTGACCCAAGCTATTCATGCACTGTCTTACTGACCCACTAAAGCCTTGTAAAACACTCCATAAGCTACTCAACCTATTAGAGGTTAGAACCTAGCTCGACCCGTTCGAGGTAGAGGAGTTGGCAAATGAGTAAAGGGAAAGATTAACCTAAGAGAGCTTGATGAAGAGGGAGAAAAGTATTTTGAAGAGGAACGTATACGAATCCTTAGAGCATCCGAGAATGTAAAGTTTTGAATTCCAAATTTCAATAGATCTAGGAATGCTGATGAGTATCTGGATTAGGAAGAGAAGGTAGAGCGTATGTTTGATTATTATCAATACGAAGATTATGAGAAGGTGAGAACTACTGCTGTTGAATTCTCTAGATATGCCACCATGTGGTGGAAGAATTTTCAAGCCATGAGAAGACAAAAGGGGTACCAAGGGATTAACATTTGGCCCGAAATGAAAAGAGTGCTCAAAAACAGATTCGTACCGGAAACATACCTTTAAGATACTTTCACATAGCTTCAGGAGCTAAGACAAGGAGACCAAACTATTGACGAGTATGTTCAAGAATTTCAAATGCTTATGATGCATTGCAAAGTGAAGGAACCACCAGCTCAAGCAATCTTAAGGTTCATTACCAGATTAAGAGGAGACATTCGAGACATTATGAAGCTCCAATGATATGACACCATGGATGAGGCTGTTAGGATTACCCAGTGAATAGAGAGGCAAAGAAGAAGCCGAATACCGACGAGGATGCTAACTAGCCAACCCTGATAGGTAAGTCACCGAGCTCAGTCGAGTACAAAACAGAGTAGAAAGATTGATGAAAGAGCCGAGCAGAAAGACCGACCAAATGATGTAGTACCAACCCAATCGTATGAGAAGAGGCAAGGGTCTGGTAAGAATACTAGCTAAATCAAGTGCTTTAAGTGTCAGGGGTTCTGACACATAGCTGTTCAGTGCCCAAACGATGGTCATCAAAGGAGACATCTCGAAGCTCAAAATCAAGAGTATGGATGAGGAACGCGAAGAGGAGGAGGTTCCTATCGAGAAAGAAAATGTCAAGAAAGAGCTGATTAAGGAGGATGTGTTTGTCAAGGACATGGACTAGTTACTCATGGTTGTCTAATGCACTATGAACATGGAACCCTCGCGAAAGGAGGAGCAGAGAGAGAATCTGTTTCATATAACCTGTAAGGTGAATGATCAGGTGTCCGCCCTCATCGTAGATAGTGGAAGCTATACCAATGTAGCATTAACTGATCTTATTTCAAAACTGAAATTATCGACTATTACGCACCCGAAGGCGTACAAGTTACACTGGTTAAGGGAGAAGGGAGCATTACATATCACTTGAAAAATATTACTACTGATCACTATTGGGAACTACTCTAACCAAAGTTTTTACGACATCCTACCCATGTATGCTTCCCAGGTGTTGCTTACCCATGTGTGCTTCCCACGTATTGATAGGTAGGCCATGGTTGTTTAATGGGAGGGTCATCCATGATAGCTACAGGAACACATATATGTTCGAGAAGGATGATTGGAAAATTACACTAAACCCGATGCCACCGAAAGAAGTCAATAAGTTATAAAAAAAACTTGCTCGTGGATCAAAGAAGGCTCTGGTGATGAATAGAGCCGAGCTTTGAGAAGCCATCAATGCTAATGAACTAACCCTCTTGTTGGTTAGGCAATCATTGGAAATAAGGGAATGGGGTGAGTTACCTTAAGAGATCAAGAAGTTGTCAGATAAATATGCTAACTTGTTTCTAAAACAGTTACTTCAGGGGTTGCCCTCAACTCTTGGCATAGAGTACTGCATTTAGTTAGTACCCAACATTACACTGCCAAATAAGCCAACTTATCAAATGAATCCTGAGCAGGCTTTTGAACTCTAACGTTAAGTTAATGAGTTGTTAGAGAGACACTATGTAAGAGAGAGTTTCAGCCCTTGTGCTATGCCTGCACTTCTAGTGCCGAAAAAGGATAGAACCTAGTGGATGTGTGTAGACAGCCGAGCCATGAACAAAATCAAAATCAAATACAAGTATCCAATCTCAAGGATAGAAGACATGTTGGATAAACTAAGCGAAGCCAAAATTTTCAACAAGATTTATCTTAAATCTAACTACCATCAAATTTACATAAGACTAGGCAACAAATGAAAGACTGCGTTTAAGACTTGACGTAAACTTTACAAGTGGATGGTCATTCCCTTCAGCTTATTTAATGCCTCAAGCACTTTTATGAGATTAATGAACCACGTGCTGAGACATCTTATCGTGAAGTGTGTCGTAATGTACTTTAATGACATCCATATCTACAGTGCCGACATGCCGAGTCACTGTGAACATCTTAAAGTAGTCCTAGATATCCTTTATGTTGAGAGACTATCCGGCAATCTAAAGAAATGTTGCTTTTGCTAGGAGGAAGTGATATTCTTGGGTTATGTAGTCGGTAAAGGAGTCTTGCGAGTCAATAATGAGAAGATTTGAGCAATTGTTGAGTGGCCGACTCCTACTACTTGTGTTGACATGAGAAGTTTCCACAGATTAGCTTCGTTTTACAGAAGATTCATCACGAATTTCAATACCTTTGCTACACCACCTACTAAACTAACAAAGAAAAACACTGACTTCCAATGGGGAGAAAGGGAGGAGAGGAGTTTTGCTGAGCTAAAAGAAAGGTTGACCTCCACCTCGGTATTAGTACTACCTGACTTCAACAAAATTTTTTAGTTGGAATACAATGCATCAAGCATTAAGATAGGTGTTGTCCTAATATAGGAAGGTCAACAAATTGCCTTCCACAATGAGAAGCTCCAAGGACCCCAATTGAATTATTCTATATATGATAAGGAACTTTTGGCACTAATCCAAGCAATGCAAGTATGGCAACATTATTTACTACCGAAAGAATTTATCATATATGCTAACCATAAATCGTTGAGGTACCTCTAGAGTCAAACCAAGTTGTCAAAGTGGCAGGCAAGATGGCTTAAATTCCTTGAAGAATTCAATTTTGTGATAAAGTATAAGCAAGGAAAGAACAATGTAGTTGTAGATGCTTTTTCAAGGAGATATGTACTTTTATCAAAATTGTAGACTAGGCTGTTTAGGTTTGTAAGTATCAAAGAACAGTACTTCGAGGATCTGCACTTTGGACCTATAATTTCGCGATGCGTCGATGGGAGGACGATGGACGAATATCACATGAAGGATAGCTACTTATTTCGAGGTGGAAAATTATGCATGCCGATTTGTTCACTAAGGGAGCTACTAGTTAAGAAAGCCTACAGTAGAGGTCTCTCTAAACATTTTAGGGAAAGGAAGACTTGTGAACTGATAAATGGCTAATTCTTTTGGCCATTGGCCAAGAATGAGGAAAGATATGCACCTAGTTGTTAAGATCTGTGTTGTATGCAAAAAGGACAAGTGCTAAGCCAAGCAAGGGAAAGCAATGCCCCTACCTATTCTGTTGAGGCCGTGGACTAAATTGAGCATGGACTTTGTTCTTGGACTGCTACAAACTGCCCAAGGTAAAGATTCTATAATAGTCGTCGTAGATCGGTTTAGTAAGATGGCGCACTTCGTACCCTATACCAAGACTAACAATGCTTCAACTATTGCTTCTCTTTTCTTAAAGGAGATTATGAGAAGTGTAGTCTCTAACAAAGACTCAAAGCTCTCAACCCATTTCTAGAGAACCCTGCAGCGTCGATTGGAAACCAAATTACTATTTAGTACCTCATGTTACCCCCAAACTGATGGCTAAATAAGGGTAGTTAATCGCACTTTGGGATCGCTGCTCCGAGTTGCAATAGGTAAGAGCTTGGCTGATTGAGACGTCTGCTTACTAGTAGTCGAGTTCGCCTATAACCAAACAATACATGATATTACTAAGCAAACTCCCTTCGAGGTGATCTATAGATTTAATCCCAAGTTGCCCCTCGACTACGCCCCCATTCTAATACCCGTGCAAATTATCTGTAAGAGCAGAAGGACCTTTCAAAATCTTCTAGAAGATCAATGACAATTCCTACAAGTTAGAATTGGCTAAGGTCTATGGGGTTTCTGACGCCTTCAACATTGCCAACCTCAGTCCATATCACCCTAACAAAGAATTGAGTAAACACCATTTAGATTTGATCCCAAATCCAAAACAACCTAGAGGGAATGATGAGAATCAAGCTATCAAACCTTTAACCCATAGCCAAGGCCAAGGACTAAAGGGGCTGGCACGATGAATCCTATTGTCCTAACCAACCCTTGCCGAGGTGAAGTACTCCCCTGCCGTATGATCGCCCATTTTTTTGCAATATGTTGAGTTGATAATTACTCTCCAACACGAAGCCGACTAATTATTCAACATCTTCCTTGCTAAGAAGCTGAGAGAGAGAGTCCAAACTAACTAAGCCATCCCTACTCAAACAAGCCCATATGTCTGTTCTTTTCGACCGCATCTTCTAAGGACCTCACCAATGTAGCATCGCCACGTGTACAGTATCATGTGCAGAATCCGTTGCACCAATGATTGTTTTTCTTGTGTATTCAATTTTACTCTTTTGTATCTTATACATTACTTCCTTAAAAAATACCCTTTTTGTCTTTTCCTTTTTAGCAAGTTACCCTAACTTATGAGTATAAATACCCTTGTACTTGTAACTGTAACAACATCAGATTAATTCTTAATATACACTCTTTAAGTACTTTTTCTTCCTTACATAAAAACTATTTGTTTACTCTCAACATCACTCTTATCCTTTCCCTTAAATAAGGTTAGGTGGCGAGTAACCTCATCAGACCAATTCGTATGTTATATCGAATTGAGCCATGAGTTATCAAACGTTCCATTGGTGCGTCATATCCTCTAGAGCTATTCATGGGTTTTACTTACTGTTTCATTCTTCCTTTTTACCCTTTCGCACTTTTCCCCATTAGTCCTTTTCAAGCTTTCTGTAAGCTCGAACCCATCTAGCAATCGACCTTGTCTATTCTTGGTAATGATTCACAACATCTCTTAAGCCTCCCCACCCGATACACCATTTCGTAAGTAGAAGAAGATTCCACTAATGTTACCAACTCCCATTAGAGCCAAACGTTGAGCTAGCAAGACTCCAAGCTAATAGATGTCCGAGCTTATACCAACTTGATGCTGAGCTAACTTATTGAATCCGAGCTCCTAGGATCTAGCTCTCAAAACCAATGCCTCCAAACTCCCGACCTGCTAAGCTTCCGACTTGAGACCGATTAAATCAACTCAACCTTGTACTAACTATCCATTTAAACCATAGAATTAAGTAGCTGACATATGTGCCCTCTCTAACAACTGTACTATCCTTACGAAGAATATTTCTTTTCATTTTGTTTATTGAGTTACCCTTATGTAATATGAACTTTTCCTTTTCTAATAGGAATCCTTTTCATAATTTGTATTAACCTAGGACTTACCTTACTTAGAATGTATAAATACCCCCATTGTTTACTAGCTGTAACAATGAAGAATAGTGAATATACAAAACTTTCCCCTTTTGAGCCAAGTGTTTTTCTGCTTGCTCTCTTCCTTACTTTTATCTAAGCCATATGAGTTAGTTGTACACATCCATCATATTAAGTATAGCTTCAGCTTGTATGAGGCATTGGTGTATGATATCCTACATCGGTGCACAAGAACTCTCTACTTAACATTTGACTTTCATTTTTTCTTTCGAACCATCTCACGGTTTAAACTTTTGGCTTATGTAGTACCTTAATTTGTGTGTTCATCCACAATTGTTGCACCACTATCATCTTGGTATCTAAGCTTAGCTATGTTTGTGTAAGTTTTTGGTATCTTATGTTCTTGATCATTCATGTTGTAACAACATTGTATAAAGTAGACTCTATTAAGGATTAGGCTTTTGTGGCTATGTATAGTAGGTTTCAGTGCAGTGTTCTAAATTTAGTGAAGCAAGTGTTAAGATACTCCATTTTCCCTTATTTTGGTACTTACAAAACAAAGTGCGTAGTTCTTGTTGGTTTATGACTGTATTAAGTAATATTAGAATTTCTCTAGTAGTTGCTAGTGTAAGAGATACTGGGTAATTGTTTGAAGAAGGGTTTGACAAGGGATTTAGGTAAGATGCATTTGTTTCAATGTGAAGGAGTTAGTATATTGAGGTATTTGATAATATCAAACTCTAGCATTCAAGGAACTCTTAAAAACCAAGAGAGCAGTGGTCATGATGGTTGTGACTAACAACAAAGTTATATACCCTAATCTGTGGATGAAAGATTAGATATGTTCATCGACTTAGTGACTAGCCTGGTAACTCCTATAAATACAGATAGGCAACGAACTAGAGATGACTCGAATAGAGGCCAAGCAAATGAACTACCTAAGAGAGACAATCACTAGCCTAGTTAAGCTAATTTCCTAATTTGACCTCCTTAAGCTAAAGGAGTAAATAGAAATGCTCAACGAAGGCTTACAATGGAAGAAATAGAAAAGGAGGATAAGGAGTTAGGCGATAAGGAAAAGGGGTACTATGAACCTAAAAAGAGAAATGTTTGAGCTCCAAGAGTAAAAGGACTGATATTACAAATTATAAGCTTCTCTAGTAGTAATGATACTGAAGACTATCTAGACTAGGTTAATAGGATAGAGAAGCAATTTGACTGTCATCAAGTTCTTGAGAATGTTAAAGTAAGACTTGCTACCTCAAAATTCACAAGGTATGCTACCCTATGGTGGAAGAATTTGTAGGCTACATGACAAAGAGAAGGAGAGAGAGAAGTTAGAGAATAGGATGAGATGCAAAGGTAGCATACGAATTGATGAAGAAAAGACAAAGGCAATTACTGAATGGTCTATGATAACCTATTCTACCAACTTGTGAAGTTTCCATGATCTGGCATCATTCTATCATCGTTTTATAAGGAATTTTAGTACTATTGTAGCCTTACTTATCAAACTATCAAAGAAGAACATTAAATTCAAATAGAAAGAGGAAGAGCAACAAAGTTTTGATAAGGTAAAGAGAAAGTTGACTACTACCCCTATTCTGGCTCTTTTAAACTTTGACAAAGTGTTTGAAGTAGAGTACAATGCATCTGGATTAGGTACTGCTAATGTAGGAAGGTTAACCTACTACTTACTTTAGCAAAAAGCTTTGAGGAGCAACACTCAACTATTCAATGTATGATAAGGAGTTCTACCCCTTGATTTGAGCCTTAACTGTTGAGCAATACTACTTGTTTCCTAGAGAATTAATGATCTATATCGATCATGAATCGCTGAGATATCTAAAGAGCCAACCAAAGTTGTCCAAGAGACAAGCCAAGTGGATTAAATTCATAAAGGGATTTTCATATGTTGTTGAGTATAAGATTAGTAAGAACAATGTAGTGGCTGATGCCCTATCATAATGACATGTCTTCTTGATTGAACTCCAAACGAGGTTTCTTAGATTCTCAATTGTTAAGGATTTATATGCAGAGGATCCACACTTTAGTCTAATCTATGTTCAATGCGAGGATGGTCAAGCTGTTAATGATTATTATAGGGGGGATAGATACCTGTTTAAAAAAGGAAAGTTATATATCTCGACCTATTCTATGTAAGAATTATTAGTACGCGAGGCATATGAAGGAGGATTATCTGGTCATTTCAGAAAGGCCCAAACTCATGAAGTACTTAACTCAAGATTCTTCTACCCTATGATGATGAGAGATGTACAATCTATGTTGGAAAAGATGCACTAGCTACTACAGAGCAAAGAGCCGAGCTAAACAAGCACCTTATTTAATGTTACCTATCCTAACCAAATCATGGACCGAAGTGATTATAGATTTTATGTTGGGATTACTGAGGATGTCCTAAGGGAAAGACTTCATCATGGTGGTTGTGAATCAATTTAATAAAATGGCACACTTCATGTCGTGTAATCAAACTAATGATTCTTTGGCTATTTCTTTTCTCCGTTTGCAAGAAGTGGTTAAGCTGTATAGAGTACCCAAAGCCATATGGAAGTAACTAGGGACTAAGCTACTGTTCAGTACGTCTTGCTACCCATAAACAAATAGACAAATCGAGGTCATCAACAAGACCTTAAGGACCCTACTACAAGTCTTAGTTTAAAGACACCTAGCTAATTGGGACATGTGCTTACTAATAAGTGAGTGCACTTACAACAAAACTGCTCATAGTGTAATAGAGAAATCACCCTTCAAAGTTGCATATGGATACAACCCTTAGCTCCCACTTAATTAGATCTTCCAACTTAGCGAGCTTGAGGATCAATAAGCTGTGGAAAGAATGGAGGCTATTCTAGCAATGCACTAGAAGGTCTTGGACCATCTGACCCAAGCTACTTCTAGGCTCAAAAGTAAAGGTTGACGAAGAAGAGTTATAGAGTTCTAACTCAGCAACTTAGTATAGATTCGCCTCAATAAGGATTGGTTCCCCAATCTAAGAAAGAACAAATTGTCTCAAAGAGTAGATGGACCTTTTAGAGTGATCAAGAAGATTAACCCTAATGCTTATAAGGTAGGACTGCTTAAAGGATATGGAGTCTCTAACTCCTTTAACATTGATGACCTCAACCCATATTTCCCTAATGATGAGCTACCTAAAGCCAACCAAGATTTGATCCTAAATCTCAAATAGTCTGGAGATGATGATAGGAATCAAGGACCAATAATAAGATCTTAAGCTTGAGGACTTACTGCCTTAGTCTGCTAAGCTTTCTAGAAGGACCTAACTTTAGCAGAAGAAGGATCCCTTCGAGCTAACCTACAACATCTCTCAATCCCCACCCAGTTCATCATCTCAAAAGCAAAAGAAGATTCCACTAATGCTACCAACCTTTACTAGAGCCAAACATTGAGTCAACAAGACTCCAAGTTAACAAACATCCAAGCTTAAACTAACCTGATGCCAAGCAGACTTGCCAAATCCAAGCTCTCAAGGTCTAACTCTCAAAGCCAATGCCTCTAAACTCCCGACTTGCTAAGCTTCCAACATAAGACCAATTCAATTAGCTTTGCCCTATATTGACTATCAATTTGGACCAAAAAATTAAGTGGTTAACACATATTCCTTCTCTAACAACCGTACTATCTTTGTAGAGAATATTCCTTTTCGTTTTGTTTATTGATTTGCCCTTATGTAGTATGAACTTTTCCCTTTCTAATAGGAATCCTTTTTGTAATTTATAATAAACTAAGGCTTACCCTACTAAGGATGTATAAATACCCCCATTTTGCACTAGCCGCAATAATGAATAATAATGAATATACAAAACTTTCCCCTTTTCAACCAAGTGTTTTTTTGCTTGCTCTAAACCAATGGCGAGTAACCTTTAGTTGCACTTGTGTATCGTATTAAGTGTAGCTTAAGCTCATATGAGGCGTTGATGCATCATATCCTACATCAATGTACGAGAACCCCTTGCTTAACCATAAACTTCCATTTGTTCTTTTGAACCATCTCTCGATATAAACCCATTGGTTTACATGGTTTCTTCGATTATATGTTCATCTATAACCATCACGTCCTTATTACTCTCTATCTTCAGTAAAGAAGGTGATTATGGTATCAATCTTCACCTTCTTGCCTCAGATAAGAAGGAATTCGTGCTCGACTAATAATAAAGAGGTCACTCCTCCTACCTCTAAGACTCCAAAGATAGTATTGACTTAACCCCTCTTCCCTAACATTGTAGTCACTAGGGAGGTCTTCTTACTGCTTTTGCTATTATCATTGTTATGGCTAATTGATATTTCAACATTGAGTGGGTCATTAGATTTGGTTTCTCTTATCGACAATGAGATGGTTGATGTAGCCTTTACTTATAAGGCCTTTGATGGCATTCCTTAGGCGGCAACACTCATTGGTATTATGCCTACATATGTTGTGCTAATCACAGAATTTATTATATCTCATGTCCTCCAAGGTTTCTTAGACTTGAGGAGGTCGAGGGAGTTGCCTCCTGACTTCATAAAGCACTTCGTTAAGAGGGCATTTTAGGGGTGTGTAGTTCACGTAGTCAACAAACTTTTGCTTTTGCCTCTCTCAATGTTCCTTGGAGGAGGAGGTTCACTTAATGTCTCTTGAGTCGAGGCAATCCTTGACCAAGCTGCCTCTATCATAGTCGGTCTTTAGCCTCGCCCTTATGGTGTCTTCCTAAGCTACATACTTCTCTACTACATACATGAACTCATCGACAGACTTAGAGCGATTAAGTACAATGGCATCATATGGTTTGCCATTGGGGTTAACTTTAATAATAAGGGCCTAGAGCATGATCCTTATATCCAACTTCAAGACTTGGAGCTTAGCCTGATTGAATCGATCCAAGTAGGCCTAGAATGTCTAGTTGGGCTATTGTTTGATGTTGTATAGTATGGTACAGTTCTTACATGATACCTTTGAACTAAGGAAGTGCTATTAGAACTTCATTGCCATGATGGCATTCGAGAAGTTGTGCAGGCTTATCAATGTATGGAAGTGTACGAGGTAATCATCAAAGTCACATAAACCATTGTAAGTGCTCAAGTGTAGGAGTTTGACACCTTATGCAAGCATCTCCTCGAATATGATGGGCATGAAGGGGCTTCTCACTATGGTTGGTCACAAAATATAAGTTAAGGACTTGGCTTCCCTTTGATCGTACATGCTAGATGCAGGGTGAATATATTCATTTAACTCTCGGACATTCATGTCCTTAAGTGGCTTCTAATAGTGTCCTGGAGAATGCTCCTTAAGTACTCTACTTGTCCTAGATTGCTCACCTAACATGTATGCCTTGCTATGGTGGTTGTTCAATTAATAGTGAAGGTCCTCGGGAGGACAGCTATTGAGTTGAAACCTACTTGCATAGGCACGTGGGGTTCGCAATGGGTATTGCACTTTGTCTACTTGATCTTGTCGACAAGTTGACCATCGCTTCTTCTTAGCAATGTTTTTCCTATGCTTTTTTCAAAGTAGTTACCTCCTTATAGAGAGTAGCGTTTGATTTTTGGGTTTTACGACTTTTTTTAATCATTTGGTGAAACATGACCCCAAGTTGCTCCAATTCATAAGCTTAGTTAATTAGAGCTAGTGGAGTGGATAACCATCATGGTAGTGGTAATGACCTGCCATCATTGGCATACTAAAATGCTTGAGGATACGTATTCTGACTTCTTACCATGTCTTGAGTAGATTCAGCAATAGTGGTGGAGGCCAAATGGTGATAGTGAAAATCATGAAGGTCAGTTAGATTTCTTCAGGTAGCCTATACTTCTTACTCAATGAACAACCTATAAAAAGCCCCTAATGCTTGTATCCATGAAGACCCTCTGATACCCAATTTAGCAAGGTAATATTGGGAAAGGAGTAAGGAAGAGTGTTTAAATGTTTGAGAGAGCTTTTTAGGAGTGCTTAGAGAGTGCTTAGGTGCTTGAGAGTCAAGTATCTAAAGAAAGGGAAGAAATTTGGTACATTTGGCTCCTTGTCCTATTTATTGGTTAAGGAGCTTACCTACTAAGGACATGTGTTGTCTTAGGGTTCGATCGTACATGTCATCTATAAGAGACATGTGTTGCGATGGGGGAGATAGAACAACTCTATCACTTAGTTAGCCATGAATACAATGGCAGCCACATCCAAAACCTGGGACATTAACATGTCTAAGGTTGTTGGGTTACTGACCATACTTCGAATGTTAGAAGGCAATTAATGTACAGAAGGAGAAAGAGAGAGAGAGAGAGAGACTGCAAAGTGGAAGCATTATGCGCATCGAACTGTATGTTAAATGCCTAGTTTATGCATGGGAGGATAGCAGTAGCCTCGACTTAAGGGGTTGTGATAAGGATCGAAGGAACAGCAACAGATCTCGAAATAGGGTCAGAATGGGTCGAATGAACAGGAAGGTTTTGATGGTGAATGTAAATGGATATAACTCACCAAAACATAAACATAATCAGGGGTTTGAGCTAGAAATAAGATTCGATAAAACTTACGAACACTAAATATTGCTCAGGATTCAAATAAAGGTTAGATGCAACTCATTAACTGATTCAAATGAAGGGGTTCACCACAATCTTGAGGACAAGATCAATAAGAACATGGGAAAGATTAAAGAGTTTAATCGATACTCAGTAATTCGTCAAATGTTAGCTCAAGAGTAGCTTTACTCAAAAAGGAAAAGATTCCAAAAGTGCAGAAATATACTTTTTTGTTAGATTTTGCATATTGACGTCTCTCTCTCTGTATGTCTATATTTAAAGATATTGCTATTTATAGTAAGTCCTAAACTGTAGCAGTAAAATTGTAAATAATGTATAAGGCGTACAAAGCCTTAAACCCTAAAGAATTAGGCCCATAAATGAAATAAAGGAAAACATAGATAAGAATACAAAACTATAAGTTTAACAAGGGGAGTCGGCATGCTGTTACTCGGCATGTCATGAAAAGAGTAGTATCTAAACTGGATGGGGTCAGTAGTTGGATGTACGAGTTCGAGAAGGAATCCCCAAAGTCTTGCAATATTTGGCTGAGACACTAGAAAGGTCAACTCATAATCGCCAAGTCCTAAAATCAGTCGATACGAGTTTCTCGATGTTGTGCTGAATGGTTCTTTAGTCTTGAATACTCTGCCTTATGGTAACTCGGTGCCTCAAATGACGACAAACTTGATGCCGAGTGTTTATCTTCCTTCCTCTTGTCCTTTTTGCTTCTACTCAGCCTTGGTAAGCTTTAATAGGCCTTAGCTTCAGACAGGTCTACCTCGACTTGGATATAATCGAAGGTTGATTCCCCATAGGTTGTGTTGAGCTTTCTAAGCACATCAAGGTGTTTAAGGGAGTCAAGGTGCTCGAGGTAGCCTAAGTAGGCTATATTAGAATTTGGGTAGGTTAGATAGGTCGAGGTGCTTGAGGAGGTCTTGAGCAAGTTGAATAGTTGGGTGTCCGAGTTCGTTAGACGAGACTAGCATCTTCACCTTTTAGTCCTACTTGAGGGCACACAAGCAAGCTAAGGTGTTTAAATTGGGCCTTAAGCAACTTGAACTAGGCCTTGGGAGACTGAGCTCAAAATGACTTACTAACAACCTATATCGATTCTCTTTTCAACATATTTTTAGATTTATATTTTACCTACCACTCTCTCATTGCTAACATCGCCCTAACTTCTAAAAGTATGCAAGTAGGTTAAACGAACCAAATGGGTTCGGCTCACTTTAGCCTATAGGTTAAATGGGCTCAGCTCATTTGGCTTACTTTTTAAATGGGCCAAAAAACTTTGGCTTAAACCCATTTAAAATGCAAGTAAAACAGGCTAACCTACAGGCCAAAGGCATAAATTTCTTAAATAGATCAATCCAAACCGGCTCATTTTGATCTGCGGGTTAAACGAACCAAGCTATTTGACTCACTTTTTAAACGAACTAAAAAATTTAACTCAAACTCATTTAAAAGCAGGTTAAACAAGTCAGCTCGTAGGTTAAAATTCACTTGTACACCTCAACTAACTTTTTTCTCTATGTTCTTGGACTTTAAAAATCACTTTTTATATCTTTAATTATAAAAAATTCCACAAAACACAAAAAAAGAAATCAGTGACTTATGTTTTCCTTCTTTTCTTTTTCCAATAAGTGCATGACATATCTCTTTCATTAATCTTGCTTAAAAATAGAAAATAGACTAGGTGGCTTTCTAGGTAATGGCACATATATTATGTGTTCTCTAACAAAATTATGAATTTCATATGCACTTACCTTAATAGGTACGCTTTACTGTTTGCTCTTTTCGTTTCTTTTCTTCTTTTATTATTATTTTTTTTTCCTTTTATAAATGAATGCCATAATCCAACTTGAGGCTTTCTTTATAGTGGTGTCGTTGTTTAACCTCCACTCGAATCTTCACGCAATATTTGGCATGAAGGAATAAACTGGATGAGAAAGAATTAAAGGAAAAACTTACTTCCCTGTAATTTGGAGAAGAATTAAATGGAAAAAATAGGAAATAAATATAGAAGGGAAGAAAGAAAATTTTCCTTTAAATCATCTATGTGGAAGAAAAATATGTAAAATAATTTAAATACTCATTTTCAAACTTTAAGGCATTTTGATATTTTTACAAACTTAAGAAAACAATTAATTAACTTTGCATTCACATTCATCAATTCTGACCATTTTCTTTCTATCCCAATAGGTATTTTCCTTCTTTTTCTCTTTATAACTCTTTCATTTTTTTTTTTTATAAATTACTAGTGGGATCGTACATCTGCAATACTTGTGCTTATAAAATGCATAGTTTTTTTATATGTTTTAAATGATAAAAGGCAATTCAAAAAATAAATGGGAGAGAAAAAAAAAAAGGCTAATTATTGAGTTAGTTTTTTTTTTTTTTTTGACAAAGTAAAGTATAAATTGAAAAAAGAAGTTGCCTTTGGAATAAATAACATATTTACTTTAGTACCTCCTACCTCCTATTATTCTTTTAAGAACCATTTTATAAATTCAAAAATAAAAATCACTCACAATCACTAATTATCTAATTACACTTTCTATTTTTTTTCCTTCTTCTAAACACTATGTATACTAAAGGGTAAAGAAAGTGAGAAGAATGAATTTGGAGGGAAAGAAAATGGATAAAAAAAAATTATATACTTCCTTATTTGTATAAGGAAGAAAAATAGAAGAAAAGTTAGTAATATAAATTTTAATTATAACAAAATATCATAAAAATCATTAAAACATTAAATTATACTTTTATTGTAGAGATAATAATATAAATTTAAAACAATCCATTCCCATTATCTCGATATTTGAAAAGAATGGCATTTATAAGACTATAAATATCTATCTTTCGTTTCCCTTCTTTCTCAAATAAAGGAAAAGTCAGTAAGATTATCACTCTTCATCCCCTCCCCTCCCTTATCTCAATCCAATTATAGAGTATAAGAAAAAAATTTTTACGGTAGAGTTTTTTATTTTACAGGATCAATATTACTATCACTTTTATTTTTGATTTAATTATTTTTAAATTTAAATTATTAAATAAGTTATAAATTTAATAATTCAAATTTAAAATATAAAAATAAATTTAATTATTCAGATTTAAAATATAAAAACAATAATGTAATGATGTGATTACAGTCGGCTATTAAAATAAAATATGGACCTTAAAATTTCCCAAACAAAGGAATAATCAAATAATGAAAAGTCCGTCCCTGATTTCTAGGATATTTAACGCCACTATTACGCCGTCCTGTCTATCGCTCCATGGTGCCTCTCTAAAAGAGAAGAGAAGTTCGCGACGCTGCACGCAGAAGAGTTAAAAAAGGGTAAGTCAAGCCCACTTCTTTCCATCTCATTATCAGCTAATTTAAGCAGTTGCATTAAAAGTGTGAGATTTTGTGATAATGATTTAATGGGTATGTGATTGGCATTTTTATATTACATAATTAGTAAATTTGAACTGCATTTTGGATGATTACTTAAACCCTAATCGACTTAGGAGTGTCGGGGCTTCTGTTGTATACTGGAACAATGCAGCATTTGAATGTAACTGCTTATAAGAGTAGGAGTTTTTAGGGTTGATCAGTTCAGGTTTGAGCAAAAAGTGAGGTTTTATGGCCTTAATTGGCTCCATATTGACCTGATATGTATAGGGCACTTTGTGGAAGCTAGGCCGAATGTATAGTTGAAGGATCGATGCCCAAAAGAGAGGGTAAATAGGGAATCACCGAGTTAGTCAGAGGTAAGGAAATAATCATGCCAACTCTTGTTATTCCCGTGTTAACTTTCAATGGTAGGTGTAAAATCCTTCATTATTCTCGATAAATTTGTAGGTGGAAGAAAGAAAAAATATATATGTTTTTTTTACCTTTGTTTATCCTAAATTGGGTGTTTGGAGGAATCCTCAAGTGCCAGTTAGAATTGAAGCGCCACTGGGTTCGTACATGCTGGTAAACTCATGAAAAGTGTGATTGCATTTACAAGCTCGAAATTGATGATATGAAAAAGGAGGAATTTTATACCTCAAAAATCTTTGCATCAGTAAACAAAGCTAGCGAAAATAAAATGAAACGATGACATAGCCATGTAAGGCCAATTGTGAATGCATTAGGGAGACATGATGTCATCTAGGAGTGATCAGTAAAACAAGTAGATTCTCATTTCCGCATTCTGCTGCATATTTGTAGAAAAGGATGTATGATGGTGGATAAAAATTATGAGAAATTGATATAACTGAAACTATACAGCAAGAATTTATCCCATATGCTTCTGACAAAAATGAACTGGATGACAGTCAGCTGGTGTTTGCAGATTACTAATGCCGAAACAAAAATGATCAAGTCATTGAGGGTTATTTCATTATTGGGCTGTGTCTCACTTTGATTTTATATTTTCAGGTTATTTGTATAGGCAAGGAAGTCATGTGATAGGAACAAGAATATTTTGAAGCCTTGAGAAGAATATTTGCAAGGTAATATTAGCATAGACAAGGCTTGCATTTTAACTTGGTGCCTAATTTCATGAGGATGTAGCGTAATTGCCATAATGATCATTGCTGGAAGTTCTACGTAAGGTAGCTGATATTACTAGAGTAAGCATTTTCATGATTGTATATATTGGTGTTAACTTTTGTGTAGGGTTAAGGATTTTAGGGGGTAAAACTTTATAAAGATGGTATGAGTATCTGTGGAGGAGGTCAAGTTTTCTTGACTAATAGGAAGTCAAGTGTTCAAAGTGCTTTTGTTTAAAAGAATCTAATGGTGCAAGACCCCTGTTTTGGTTGAGCTATTGATAAGTAATATGAATACAGCTTATGATTTTGGAAGTAGTAGAATAGTTAAATATGTTTTTGAAAAGGATAATGAAAATGGTTGTATGATATTAGTTCCTTTTTGTATAGCCCTTGGCCTAGAAACATGGATTTGAAGGGTAAGGGTGGTGATACAGTAACAGACCTTTTCGTGCTTGATATGTGCAGAATTAGTTAAGTTAATAGTGAACAGCTGACTAAGCATGTTTACTCTTGTTTCCTCCACAAATAGCTGTTCAGAAACTTGGGAATCTTCAGGTCCTCTCTTGTTTTCTATCATTGAATAATAATGCGGCATTTTGTTTATTGGGCCAATCATTCGAACATGTTATTGATACAATCTTTGAAACTTTCTTTTTTTTTTGGTTTTTCTAAACTAAAAAGTTAATGCAAAGTATGCTAGAGTTGAGCAACAATGTGGAGTGAATAGTTGTTCTATGGTTCATTGACTACTTATCTTGGTGAGACATGGAAAAAATTCGTTTTTTCTTTTCTCTCTTTTTCCCCCTTAGCTCTGTGCGCATTTGTCAAAAGGTTATTATGTTCATTGATCATGAAGATAGTGAAATGGGTCCCTGTTCTGGCTTGTTCTTGTATTTTATATGACTCAAATGACACCCATTGTTGTGCGACTGTGAAGATTCATTTCAATTTATTGGCATCTATCAAGATGTACTGTAGCATTTCCTGGTGAGTTTTGCCCTAAATTTTTCTTGCGTGTGCAGGTAGCAGGTAATCTACTTCAGAAATCCTAATGTCTCGATCTCGGAACATCATTGTTGCATCTGGATTGGTGGCTTTTGTCTCTGCAGGCTTGGCATTTCCATTTTACATGGCGTAAGTAAACGTGAATTACCGGTTTTTAATATTTGGTTGCATCAGACCTTGGAAGTGAATAATTTTGTGGGTTGCCATATCCAGGTTATCAAAGAAAAACCCTGTGATAGATGCATCAAAACCACTCCCACCGCAGGCAACTTTCCGAGGGCCTTACATAAACACAGGTTCACGTGATGTTGGCCCTGACCATCAGACTCACTCAAAGAAGTGAAGACACCGCCTAGATGCATGCCTTTGCTTGCAAATTTGACATCTGCTTTTCCATGTATGCTCTGTTAAATGATCGTTCCAATACAGCAATTAATAATGGGCATTGGATGTACATTCATTCTTCAAAGTGCCGGGAAATCCCCTTTATTATACATATTGGTTCATTGTTAGGCCCCAGTGCTCAAAAGTTTTCTCGCCTCTGTCTTTCCCCTGAATTAGTTCACCTCTTGGTGTTTGAGTGAATGGCAATTGCCAGATTCAATTTGAGCGGAGTTCTCTTGAATTCTTTGGCCAATGCAGCATGCTTCTACTTGAAAGGAGCTTGTTAGACAAGCATTGGCATAAAATGGTCTGTTCTGAAGGAATCATTGACGAGGTGGAGTTGTTCAACTTGTAAATATGGAGCACGATTCAAGCTCTGTGCAGTCTTATAAGTCTAATTTGTGGTCAAGTCGGAACCATTGACTAGCCAGAGTTGTTCAAGGCACCTGTGTGAATCTGAGTCGATATGAAATTTACAAGTGATATGTGAGCTACTAACAGAGACCGGCAAACTCTGACTGCTAGTAATAGAGGAGCTACAACAACCATCTGATCAACACAACTACGGTATTTTAGTAAATGGTCGTAAATGAGCCTGATTCATGGCAAATAACATAACTTTGTTTGGTAATGCCTCTGTCTAATTAAAGGCCTCCTGTACGGACATATTTTCCTGTCAATGCAGGATATTCATTAATTGAAACGAATGGTCTGAAAGAATTGAATAATGCATGCTTCATTGATTGCTCACAATTTCTTGAATCCTATTCCTCCTACTATTTAATAGGATTTTAAGAAAATACGGGTGATGATATGATCATTTTTTGTTTCCCTAGCTTCATATCCTCATAAAGCTTAATCTCAAAATTAAGAGCAAATTAGATCCAATGGAATCATATTCCATGAAAAATTTATCAAAAAATGCCAAAGTAATATATTTAGATATAATACATACACATATATATATATATATATGAGCAGGCTTGTGTATATATGTCGTCCTAGATTCATGATGAGTATACCAATTTTCAACAGAAGAAAGTAAATTACCTCTATCGCATCGTTTTTTAACTTCATGGACTCCTTTTCTTTCCTCCCCGTCTCCATGAATGACATGGATTGCACCTGCGGCTCATCAGTACGAGATCATGCTTGATCGTTCTCATCCTCTTCAGTAACACAAAATGAAAAATTCTAACATGGATGGTACGGATACTTTGCTCTAATAGGTCGATTCAACCATTAATAGTAGGTCGAGATGGCAGTTTCATAATACATTTTCAAATAACTAGTAAAATCCACTATAAATAGACAAGGTAAATTCATAGCATGAATAAGAGAAACAATAAGTTGATAATTTTACCTTGTGAATCGAGACAACTGTAGAACATGCTAAATTCAAATAATTATTGAGCCTATTCTAAAATGTTTAAGATTAAAAATTGGGATAAATCCAATATTTAAAAAAATTACAAGTAAAAAATTGATCTTGAATAAAAAAGGTAGTTTTATAAAAAAAAAAAAAAAAAACAGGTTTGTGCGATATAAACATGAAATAGTAAGCATATAACCCAATTAGTTACGAAAAGCATCTATATGTCATAAGCATTGCATTAGCAAAAGGACCGATGAAATCAAATCATAGGGGGGAAAAAAACAAAGGAAACGCAACATTACCCCAAAAGAACATGGTTCAAGATCCATCTCAACACGTAGAAAGGGGGCTCTCAGCAACACAAGTTCTGCCACCGGACAGGGGGCTAGGTTCTGAGACAGTAGGCCGAGTGGGTGGTAGCAAAGGAGGGTTAAGAGAAACTGAATCCACTCCCTATCTTGAAACTGAACAAGTCTACCTTTAACTGGAGATGGGGTTTTAGGATTCACCCGAACTTACCGTTGGGAAACTTGAGAGTTAACATTGACGTCTGACACGGGCATGCTATTTCTTGCGCAGTAGCTTATATTAGAAACTCCATGAAGGTTTCTCCAAGTTGCTTAGCTAGCTGCACCGGATAAAATATTTATTGTCACGGAGCAAAATAGAAGTATTCTAGGAACCCCTGAAATTATGATTTTATATTTCTTCTAAAAAGGTGTATGTGTAGAGTATCCTTAATGCTGTGCGGGCCTGTTTACCTTGTATTTCCTGCTTAACAACTGCAACTAATGTGTTCTACATAGAGGTAAGAAATATCCATTTTTAGCCACATGATGCAACTTTCAAACTTTAGTAAACCACTTACGATAAAAGAGAAGAAAGAACAACTTTGCTTGTAATGCAGTAGTGTGATTTGTTGATTTTTATGTCTGTTTCTGTTTACTTCTTCGAAATAGTTTATTTCAACTAAAATGGCTTTTGATTATATAGAAGGAAGAAAAGTTATGTCTGTTTCTGTTTACTTCTTTGAAATAGTTTATTTCAACTAAAATGGCTTTTGATTATATAGAAGGAAGTACAGGGGGTTTTCCTCTGTATTTAAAGATAAGGACTTTGTTGAAACGTTAATCAAGTCCATAATGAGGTGGCTCATCCCTTTCGACAAAGTGGACTGCAAGAATCGACTAGTTTCCTATGCTTTTACGATAAGAAGCTCCTCTTAATCTTGAACATAACACTTAATGACATTCTGAAAGGTGTACAGATTAACCTTTAATAATTGTGGCTTGGTCACGCGTGTAGGACCAGAGTGTTGGAGAAGGGTTATCGCATAACACAACTGGGGAGGGACGGTTGCTTCTGGTTCTTTATGGATTGGGTCATGTGTGTGGGGAGAGTGAAGCCAAGTTCGTGGTGGGCTATGGGTCAGGGTTTGGTTTGGTTTGGTTGCTGGGATAGCAGTGATGACACTCCCTGGTGGGGGCTGCTGCTTTGGTGGCTGCTAGAACGGTGGTGGAAAGGGCTGTTGATGTGTTCCCCATTAGGTAGGTTCATTTTCAAAGTTTAATTTTGACACCACTAATAAATTTAATATTTGACAATTGCAAACTTGATTTATATCCGATAAATGATTCAATTGCTGTGGCTAAATATCAATAATAAGTATTGATGCCAAATTTTTTTACAAACTATCTCTTTATCAACATTGTATATTTAAACTTTTGATATAATTCAAGAATTTTTTAAATGTACTAATCAAGTATGACAATTGATAAATGTATGAGAAAGAGTAATTGCTACTGACTACTACAAATCATATTAGACTGTTTATAAATAGGTCTTTTTACATATAAGTTACGTGTGAATGATAAAAAAACATTTTCTTCGTAATATTTCTATAATTTTATTGATATTTAAACACTACACACACATATATATATATATATATATATAGTATATAATACCTAACTAAACTTCCTTATTTGATGTGTACAAACTATTCTAAAAGGTAGAGTACTTGAAAAGCCCTAAGACATTGCCAAAGAAAGTATCATTTGTTAATTTGCTTTCTTAGAGCGAAGATCTATTACTTCTTTCTTTTAGGACTCCATTGCTACAACTATCTGGAACATTAGTGGATTCCCTTTGCATTCTAAGAACAAGTGTTTATGAACTTCCACGCATTCCAGAAAGGCAGAGGTAAGGATTCATGCAGATGTTAATAGGGTCTTTAATTTTGTTCTCCATAGAACTACAAAGGCATAGCATATTTCTTAAAGCTTCTACTTATACATCCGTGTACGCTAATACTCAAGACAAGCCGGGTGATCCTTTACTGATCGACACGTCCCGTCACTCGCCGCAATTTATGATGTATAACGAACTCCACGCTGGGTGAGCATGAACCCCAACACATAATAGTGCTAGCACTCGATTCCGTACCATATGCATACATATATATGTAATACAACGATCAAAATTTAGTAGCTCAAATCCCTTTGTAGGATAACTCCTAAAAGTTCGTAAATTATACGAAAAATATTTAATTATTGTGGAAGCATGTTGAATTATTTTTAACTAAATCTTTGGTTACTTTTAAGACTTAGATTGATCAACTAAGTTTAGGGTCAAGGGTAGGGATTGAAAGTTTAATCAAGAAAGCAGGGAATGAATAAACAAAGATTTGTCGAATGGGAAAAAGTTGCTCAAACTATGGGACAATTGAATGGTACTTGTTGATGGTCAAACAGTTTAATGCTTAGTAAAATGCTGGTGCAGGCAAATCAAATGTCCGATTAATCTTGTTTTGATTGGTTTTGCTTTGTCTTCATTTTTTTATCCACAATTCACCTGACTTGATTGCTAGGGCTTTGACCATGGTTTTATAGATCTCTTTCTACAAATTTTAGGGCACAAATAGATTGAAGCTTGGATGGTGTCTATCTTCTTTAAAAACTAGATTTTCAAAGCCTATTTCTATTTATTACAGTCATTATAATCTAACAGCGTTAGTCTCATGATGAGATGGATCAATTTTAAATTTACCTTTCATATCATAATGCAATTAGTAAAAGAAAAAATAAAAACCCTATTTCTATTTACTCTTGATTCTTTATATAAAAGAGAACTCTTTTAATTGAAAATCATTCATTAACGTTAGATTACATTAAGATTATGATTTCCAAGTGTAGTATTAAACTTTTGATTTATTTAGACAAGACTTTCAAATATAATTTTTAATTTACAATTTTCTAGAAAATCATTTAGTCATGTAACTATCTTCATATGTTAATTTTAATTATGGTCACGGTTGATTGGCATTTATAGGACATTAGCCTTATCGATAGCTATTTTTGGCCATGGGACTTAGGCCCAAACTAACCGATCTAAGATTTAGGGCTAAGCCCAATAAAAAAAAAAAAAAAAAACCTCCCAAGTAAAGGATTTTTAGTCTTTCGCTCTCTCCTTATTTTATTTAGGGTTTCACTCTTCTTAAATAGTTTTACTAACTTAAAAATCGAAATAACTATGTCAAAGTAAATTCTAACACCCTATTGATAATATTTTTTCTTGTAAGTGACCAATAAATTTGTAAAGCAAAGATCAATGTCAACATCAACGTTATTCGTAAGAATCTGTATTATTCAAAATTAACGATTATTTCACATTTTAAGCAATTTTTCATATACAAATATTTTTGCTAATTTCCAAAGTTCATATATTGAATCTTGGCAAATTCGGTTTTGTTATAGCCTCGCATATTAAGACTCCGTTTGGTTCGTCTATTTCTCAACTTTTTAGTATGTATTCGAATCTTACATTCGAAAAGAATAAGGTGCTAAAAAAATATAAACACGATATCATATATACTTTTTTAAAAAATTAAAAATTAATAAATCTTTATAAAGTTAAATTTATTTATCATTTATTTTATTCATATTTATAAAAATATCAATTAAAATAGTTATTTTTAATGTATAAAATATATATATTTTTAAATATTCTCTTTTAAAAGTATGTAAATTTTTATTTTTCAATTTTAGTATTCTAACTATCATTTTCATCATAATTATAAAATAAAAATAAATAAAATAATATTTTAAATATTATTTTTTAAATAAATTTAAATAAAATATAGTCGGAAAAAAAAGATTCAAACAGATCTCAAATCTTCCTCCAAACCTAAACAAATCCATGGACGATCCATCCTATTCGCGTGGCGAAAAGAGATATGACAAATTAATGCATATACGACAAGACCCTACAACCAAAGCCACAATTGTTTGCTACGTGGCCTTTCATGTGGACAGAGATCAAAACAACAATTCCAAATCCACTTTTTCACAAGCGAATTCTTGCCGCTCTTTGAACCTACTCTCTATATCACAAGGTAGCTGTCTAACTCTTCAGCCCGTAGATGACATTTAGTTATATAATATTGGATTGAATAAAAAAATTTATTTTATATTTAGAATGAAACTTTATTTGATAATTATATAAAAAATTAAGTTAATAAATAAGATAAAAAACTTAAATTTTATTACATCCATATTATGATATAAAGATAAAATTTAATTAATAAAAAATTTTAAATTCTTAAATATATTTTTTATATTATAATATTTAATTAATTAATATTATTTTTATTAAATATGATAAAAAATTATTTATTTTTATAATATAAATAATTAATTTTTGATATAAATTTTATTTTTAATATACTGTTTACTGCTCTTTATCTTTACACTATGTTTAATTCTCTCTACCTAATCTTACAACCGGTCCGAAAGTTTATGCCTCCCGAGGTTCACTCCAAAGCGAGCTTCACAGGCGCTGGATACCCATCGAAGCTCAGTAACACGTGCTGCAACTGCCAAACTATCTTCTGGAACCAGCAATCCATTATGGCACGAAGGGACTTGCAGGCCCTTCTGAATGTTAGGCTCTAATCGATTAGGTGTAGTGGCAACAAGGAGTCCAAACTTTGAGCAAAGCTATGGTCGAGGTACCCATATGCCGAGCCCTGCATGGCTAAGAGCCGAGCTATGTCTAGATAAGTCCGAGGAATGAATGGAAATCCCTAGCCAAAAATAATAATGGCTAAGCCACAACAGCAGCATGCTCTAGCTACGAAAACCACGCCGGGGCACCTGATTCGAACGAAGTCTAAGCATCTTTTTGAATAGCAATAGTGGCTACGAAGACGCATCAGTAACCCCAAGCTACTCTCGGAATATGTCCCGTGCTTATTCTCCCCGACGACGGAGGCCACATACGCAAACGTGCCGGTGGCCCGAGTTTTCCTTGCGCAAGAGCCGAAATCCGGGCAACTCCAAATCTAAGCTCTAAGTTCGGTAGCTCAGTAACCGACCTTCGAGGACATCCCGATCTGTTTTAACACCCAAACAGTAGTTGGACTGAATGAAGTCCAAGCTCCTATAGCACGAAACCAAGAAGAATGAATCCAAGCTGCTAGTACCAAGGTATTCATGCCGACCTGCAAAGTAGGATCCCAAGCTCTCCCCTTTGCCGAGCTTCATTTGGCCATGGACTGTCGGATTAAAATCTAGACACTCCTTTCTGTCCATGCAACAGAAGCAAACATCTGATGTTCAACAACTAAGAGCTCCAACCAACAGCGATTAGAAATCAGCTAAGAGCCGCAATTACAAAAGCAGCGCATACAAATCCGAGCCATATTGCGCAGACCGAGCTTCGTAACTCACTGCCGAGCTTTGTTTTACTACCGAGCTTGGTAACACATTGTCGAGCTTCATCCCATAGAGTTCTTGCACGCCAAGCTCTAAAGAGTTCTTGCCTGGTCCGTTTGCGCATGACACATGGACAAAAATCCGAGCAGCAGTAGCTGCCTGTGTCTCATTCCAACCGAACAATAGCTGCATCACTTTCAAAGGCCGAGCAAAACATTAACTCTCCTTGTCGGCTACAGTGGGCGGCAGAAAATCGAGACCGAGCATGAGTGAACTTTGAGCTGCAGCAAACCGATCCTATGGCAAATTACGAGCTCTTTTTCAATGAGCTGTCTACTAATTCCGAGCTCCTATCAGCCATGGACGGCAGCAGAGAGATGACTTAAATCCAAGTAACCCGAGCTTGGTTCTACTGTAAATGAGGTAAAGAAGCCTTGTACATGCCGAACAAATTTGGTTCTTTAAATGTTCAATTGGCATATCCACCATGTGACATAGGAAGAGCAAATTAGAAGAGAATTCCTTCGCCAAGTAAGGACAAACTCCACGAGCATGAGTTAACAAAGACGTGGAGCTACTTTTGATGTCAACTGAATAATAGCTTACGTGTCCCTTTAATAGGAAGCCCACTCATGCAATAAATCTCATTGCTGATCCGAAAGAGATGCTGAAGGCTCATCGGATAATCTTGTTGGCTCATAAAAGCCGGAGAAAAATCCAAAATGGTTAATTTTGAGATACTAGGCGCCGATGGGACCCTATAAACAACGAAACTCGAGGAGATCCTAAGGAGCTGGGTTCCCAAGCCCAGCTCAAGAATGTCTAGCCACTTATAAATGATGAAATTAAATCTAAGGATACAAAGCTCGGATGATTGGAAACCTAAGACTATAAAGCTTAGACATATTTGAGTCTAAAAAACCTGGCATCTACTAATGGATAAAAGGCTAAAAAGCATGGATCCCTCATATCTGAGGCTAAAAAGCCTAGTACCCCCAAAACAACTATGATAATATGAAGCACGGACTATATACATCAGCGGCTAAAAAGCCTTATGGGAATCGATGGCCTCGAGACAGTAAAACTCAGACATTCTTCCCGTCCGAGCCAACATGCTTTGACTCAAGAAGTAAGTCCATGGACTTAAGACACCGGATAACTTCCACATACTTGAAGAAACAAATGCTTGGATCCTTAGGGATACTAGGCAAGGAAAATTCCTACATATTAAAAGCTCGAAAAAATTCTTGTTGAAGGTATCAAAAGCCTACACTAGCTAATGCCTAGTAGACTCACTTCCTTTAGATAATCTCATGACACTCATCCTTGGACAAAATCCGATTTGCATAGACAATCCAATGGCACTCATGCTTGGGAAAAATCTACTAATCTTACCCGAATCATCTTTACTGGTATGAAATCTTGAGGAAAATCCAACAACCCATGTACCACATTACTCCTCTTAAGTCAAGACTCCTACTCACCAGATCACTAGTAAGGTCAAAAACGCCCACATAAAGCTCCCCACACAATGTAATGGCTCGGTTGGGACCTTAAGAAACCATACACGCACTTAGTCTCCCTATTGAACACATCGCCAAAGAGACTTTCACGAGATGTTGAAAGCTATTTTTAGTGATGGGCCCTTAGGCCCAAATTGACTGGCCCAAGAACTAAGGCCAAGCTTAGTACAAAGAATAACTTAGCCTCATCTCCTATGAGGAACTAGGTAAGGGACTTTTGGTCTCTCGCTTCCTCTTTCTTTTAGTTAGGGTTTCACTCTCCGTGAACACCTTCATTGACTTAAGCATTAGATGGTTGCTTTAGAGCAAATTCTAATGCCTACTAACCATGTTTTCTTTTGTAGAGAGCCAAAATCGAAGACGCTCTATCAACAAATTTATGGAGCGAAAATCACACCTCAATAAGCCCTAAGCCTAAACTGGCTAGTCTTTAGAAGATGCATATTTAATTCCAAATATGAAAGAGTTATCTTTCCCAAAATATCTTGGGTTCATCAGCTATAAATAGGAGATAAGGCTGTCAAGTAAGAGGAATTACACACACTCTCTCTCTTTTACTCCCTTAAGGTTTTTACTCCCAGAACACCTTTCCTGACTTAGGTATCAATATAATCACATCAGAGCACACTTTTGTACCCCTCTGTAGCCATTTTCTATTATGTAGGTGATTATACGATGGGACAAAGATCAACTATCAACATCTTGCATCATCTTTAGTGAAACATAACCTATTACCCAAATTTATAAATCCAATATTAATTTCCAACAATCGAGTCTTCTATAGGTATTACTAATTATCACCCTTGATATTCTTACATTAGGAAATCTCTCTTTCTTCTTTTTTATTACATTTTTGCTCATACACCTACTCATTAAGGATCCCCCTACCTAGTATCAATTCTCCTTATCATAGCTAACCTCCATCTTTATAATGCTCCTTTTATTCTTTGGAACTCTCAATCTTTCTCTCTGGATTGGTCACTCTCTATCGATTTCTTATCTCTCTAATGTTCAATGCATCAACCCATCTCTCTTCCCTTATTGAGCATATTCTTGCCAAGCAAATTGATAGTTGCTAAGGCCTTCATCATTGTAGCACTGAATGTCTCATGCTTAAAAGATTAGTTAAAGCTCTAATCTAGACTCATCCAAGTAGTATGAATAGATTTTAGCTCTTCTCAAAGCTTAACTACTAAATTGGACAGACCCTATGAACTCCATTATTTGATAAATGCTCGAAGTCAAGTTGTCCTTTAACCAAGCTTCACAAAACACAAGCAATTACCCATGATCGAGCACATATAGATAGGCCAACAACTATAGCACTCTACTCAGTAGCTAAAAATTCGAGTATTTCCTTATCATCTAAGATTCTGAGGCTTATAAATAAGCACAAGCCGAATAGTAGTTGCATTTGGATGACTTGAAGTAGTTGTCGAGCAATTATCTGAGTTGACTATGATAGTTTTGAGTTGAGGATGTGGGATCAAATCATAAGGGTATTATGTAAGGGTGTCTTCCTTGGCATAGTATGGGCTTAGGTTAGCAAAGTTTAAGACATAAGACACTTTATACCCTTTAGGGAGCTTGAGTTTGTAGGCATTGTCATTTATCTTCTATAGCATATGGAAAGGTTCCTCAACTCGAGGTGATAGCTTACTTTTCCTCTTGATTGGGAACCTCTCCTTACTAAGGTGTAGCCATACAAGATCTCCAAGTTAAAACAGCTTCTTATCCCTTTTGCCTTGACTTCCTTACTCAAGTCTTTTGACCACTCGAGTCAGTTGCTCGATGACTCTTTAGTAAACCTGTTGTTGGGCCTTAACTCGTTTCTCGACTTTTGGTTCTTCTTGTTTAGCTCAAGGCATAAGTGTCTAATCAAGAGGCAACTTTAGGTTAAAACTGTAGACTACTTCGAATGGGATCTTACCATTCATACAATGGATAGATCGGTTGTAAGCAAATTCAACAATGTGTAATCAAAGATCCCAATCGACCTAGTTCCTTCCAATAGTTGCTCAGAGTAGAGATCCTAATGTTCTGTTGATGACCTCTGTCTGATGATGGCACGATGTGCTAAATAATAGTTTAGTCCTTAGTTGGCGCTACAATGTCTTCTAAAAATGACTTAGGAATTTTAGGTCTCTATTAAAAACGATACTCCTTAGAACTTCGTGAAACTTTACGATTTCCTGGAAAAACATAAGAGAAATAGTTGAAGTAACATTAGTTTGGTGATAGGGCACAAAATGTGTCATTTTGTTGAATCGGTCGACCACAACCATGATTGCATCCTTTGTACATGTGGTTTTAGGCAAACTAAGAACTAAATCCATGCTTAGGTTGGCTTATGGTTTGGTCGACATAAGCAAAGGTATTGCCTTCCATTGCTCAGCTTGACACTTGGCTTCTTTGCATGTCATACATCTTTCAATGACTTGATGTATATCCTTCATCATCCTTAGCTAATCAAACCTTGGTTTTAGCAGTTCATATGTCCCCCTTTCTCTAAAATGGCTTGACAAACCTCCATTGTAGGCTTCTCTGATGACTAAGTCATAAATTAAGTAGTTCGGAGTACATACTTTACCAACTTGAAAGAGATAGTCATCTTCAACAAAGTAATCATTTAGCTTCCTTCCATCAATGTGGTGAGCATAAATTGGCCCAAAATGCTCATCCCATGAGTATTGCTCCTTAGAATTAGCGAATCCCATCAATCTCAATTATAGGTCAAAAAGTAGTGCATGCCGCCTAGATAAGGCATCAGCAACTACATTCGTTTTTCTCTTCTTATACTTTGTCAAAAAGGAGAATCCTTTGAGGAATTCTAGCCACTTCATTTGTTTCTTCGATAACTTGGGTTAGCTTCTTAGGTATCTCAAAGTCTGATGGTTGAAATAGATGATAAACTCATTCGACAATAAGTAATGTGGCCAAGTCTGCATGGCCTTAACAAGTGCGTACAACTACTTCTCATAAATAGAATAATTTAGGGTTAAACCTTTGAACTTTTCACTAAAATAGGCGATAGGTCGTTAGTCTTGCATTAATACTTCTCTAATTCCTATGCTAGAAGCACCACACTCTAGTTCGAATACTTTACTAAAATCTAGTAACAACATAATAAGGGCTGAAGTCAACCTCTTCTTTAACTTAGCAAAACTTTCTTCCTCTTTACTTCCTAATATAAATGAGACATTTTTCTTCATGAGCTCAATTAAGGGTGTAGTAGTAGAATTAAAGGTTTGAATGAATATACAATAAAAAGAAGCTAAGCTATGAAAACTTTTAACATCAGTACATGAGGTTCAGGTAAGCTACTCTATAATAGCTCATATCTTCTCTTAGTCTACTTTTAGGCTTCTACTACTAACTACATATCCCAAAAGTAGGACCTGATCTTGACAAACATGATACTTCTTCCAATTCTCAAACAACTTCTCAATCCTTAATACTTCTATCATGGCTCTAAGATGATCTACGTGGTTGGTTAGATCAGGGTTATATACCAAAATGTCATTGAAATACACCATAGCAAACTTCCCTATCTAATTCCTCAATATATGGTTCATTAGCCTCATGAATGTGCTCGGAATGTTAGATAAACCAAATGGCATTACAAACCATTCATACAATTCGTTCCTAGTTGTGAAGGCTATCTTCCATTCATCACCTTCTTTCATGCGAATTTGATGATATCTAAACTTTGATCAATCTTTTAAAACACTCTTACACCATGTAACTCATACAGCATATCATTTAGCCTTGGTATCAAATATCAATACTTGATAGTGATCTTATTAACAACTTAATTGTTGACACGTATCCCGAAACTACCATCCTTCTTAGGTACTAACAATGCAAGTAGAGCACAAAGACTTATGCTATCACGTACGTATCCTTTGTCAATCAATTCATTCACTTGTCTTTACAACTCAAAAGCTTGCTTAGGATTTATCCAATAAGTTAGCTGATTTGGTAAGGTAACACCTAGTTGCAACTCAATGTCACATTCTATTCTTCACTTCAATGGTAATCCCTTTAGCAACTCTTCAAAGAATAGATCAACAAACTCATCTAACAATTTCCTAAATTATTTAGGTAAGTTGGTTTGCTTTCATGGTTCTAGCAGTCTTTGTATTAGCAAAAAGGTTGGCTCATCAAACTCCATAACCTTTCTCAATTTAGATTGGGTTATTACCAATGCCTTCTTAATTTGTCAACTTAACTTGGATTGCATGCTACTGACTTAGCTTGGTGTCACTAAGATAAGTGATGGATTGCTGACCTCTAAACCTCTCACTCTTACCCGCCCCTAAGGCCTGAAATCCCTTATAAGGAGGATTCTCTCTTGTCAGCCTGTTAAAAACAAGCTTTAGTACATGGAAGAGCTATGGAAAAACTCCCTAAAGACGTAGCTTAGACATACTCTGCTCTACTCAGACTCTTGCTCAAGTGCTGGGGCCTACCTACCTAGTATTGAGTCTGAGGACATTATACCCCGAGCTCTACTCTTCCATCCTACTAAACTACAACATCATTCAATCACTTCAGTAACTCCAAGCACAATTCATCAACAGCAACCTTAACATCAACTCAACTCAACCACAATGCTCCAAGATCCTAGAATACAAACCCATTGATAAGCCGCCACATGTCCCCTACTTTTCTAACATTTATACTATATTCCTTTTTGTCCTTTATATTATTCACCCTTTTTGTATATATTAGGAATCTCTTTCTTACAATGTCCTTTATATAATTTTCCATTATTATATTGTTGCCCTAAAAGATTTACTATAAATAGTCTTTTATATTGTACTTGCAATCATCTTACACATTACAATTAATGAATATTCTTGTTCTTATGAGATACCCTTCTCTAAGTACATTTCCTTTCTCACACTTTTATCTAATCTTACCGAGTAACTCAAAATTAATGACAAGTGAACTTTAGTATTAACTTGTGTATCAAATCAGGCGAAATACTAAGTCATGTTGTATTCATTAGTGCATTATATCCTTCGAGTGGCTTCATGGAAGCTATTATGTTTGTCAACTTATCAATTCCTTCATTCTTTAATACCTTAAAGGACTTACTATTACTACGTCCTATAGTAAGCCTTAGTAATTAACTTAGCTCTTAAGCACATTATATAATCTTGGTATCAGAGCTTCAGGTTATGACCAAAAGTTAAGTATTGTAGTAGTTACTTCTTGTTATAGTATATGTTTTATTATACTCTATTCTATAGTGGAAAAGTAGAGTAAGTTCTTAAGTTACTGTATGAGATCATATTATCAAAGTTGTATGTAATTTTCTATTGAAGTAGTGGATTTTTTGAAGTTTTGTATTGGGAATATTGAATCTTGGTATCTAATGAAAGATTAACAATGCCGAGAGTGATGCTCGTGGTTGTGATTGTGTTACCCAACAAACTCTACAAACTACTAATGAACAATTGCAAAAGCTAGTTGCCATTGTGGCTAACCTGGTTATTTCTATATAGAGGGTAGTAGAGATTAGGGCTTAAGAGAGAGTAGATAAACGAGATTGAGAAGTAAGAGATAGGTTGAGAAGACCTTACTTCCAATATAGCCAACCTGGCTATTTTTGTATAGAGGGTAGTAGAGGCTAAGCCTCAAGAGAAAGTTAATGGACGAAGTCGAGAAGTGAGAGATAAGTCGAGAAGACAAAGGGATAAACATTGAGCACTTGAAGCTATTAATACGAACCTAGCTCCTAAGTAACACCCTACTCCCCCTTTTCCCCTGCCCGTGACATGTTGAAAGGGTTACGAAGAGGAGACTTGAGTTAGATAAAGTTAAGGAGTATGAGGATAAAGAGGAGAAGGAGCAATATTATAGATTCGAAGAACGTAAGCTTCATACCCTTAGAGGAGCCCAGCATCTCAAAGTGCAAATTCTAAGTTTTAATGGGTTAAGTACTACTAATGACTATTTATATTGGGAGGAGAATATTAAAATGATATTTGACTTCTATGATTACGAAGACTCTATACGTACTCAAGTAGTTAATTTAGAATTTTCTAGATATGTAGTAATGTGGTGAAAAAAATTGCAAAATGTACGTTAGTAAGCCCGACGTGAAATCTAAATTTGGAGTAAGATGAAGAGAGTTCTAAGGAGTAGATTCATTCTAGAACCAAAACACTATGAGCAAAATACTTTTTGACACCTCCAAGAACTTAGATAAGGTAGCCGATCAGTAAACGAGTATGTTCAAGAACTCCATCTATTGATGATCCGCTATAATGTAGATGAACCAGAAGCACAAACCATAGTTAAGTTCATTTCTAGACAAAGGTTCAAGATTAGTAATGTAATAGAGGTGTAAAGGCTAGGAAGTTTGGATGAAACCATTTGAATAGCCCAAGGAGTCAAAAGGCAAAGGCGAAATCAGCTCAATTAAGTATAAGGTAGCTAACCAGGTTTATCGAGTCAACCTAGATATGATGAAGCTTAGTACAGTTCTGAGGTAGACTGCTGAGGTTATATGTCGAGCAAGCCTGATGATGGCCAAGGAAAGATTAAGACTAAGGAAGCTATGGTCTAAAAGGATCGAGATCAAAGCTCTAGGAAGAAGACCTAAGAGATTAAGTGTTTCAAATGCTTAGGTTTTAGACATGTGGCAAGTTAATTCCGAACCAATATGTTATGACCATCAAGGGAGAAACCCTTTAGTTTAAAGTAGAAGGCACTCGTAAAGGAGAACTAGAAGAGAATGTTGAGCCATGCTTTGATGAGTTCTTTGAAGATCTTGAGGCCCTTACCCAACCTAAATCTGGAGAGCAATACCTTAATTTGGTTATTCGAAGAATTCTTAGTACCAATATTGCAAAGGAGGATGAATAGAGAGAGAATCTCTTCCATACAAATTGCCAAGTAAATAGCAATCTATGTACTTCAATCATAGATGAAGGAAGTTGTACCAATGTCGTAGCATAAGAAGTAGTGAAGGCTCTAAAATTGCCAACCTATCCTCATCCTAAGCCCTATAAAATTTACTAGCTTATTTAAAAGGAATGACTGCCTGTTGCCAAACAAGTTAGAGTGTTGATCACTATTAGTGGTAAATATAGGGATGAAGTGTTGTGCGACATCCTACCTATGTGTGCCTTACACATATTATTGGGACAACCATGGCTCTTTGATTGTAAGGTACTCCATGATGGGTATAGGAACACTTATATGTTCCAAAAGGATGGGTAGAAGATTATACTGACCCTAATGAGCCCCAAAAGAAGTTTAAGAGCTATAAGAGAAGATTTCTAGATTACTGCAAAGGAAGTCCTTAGTGATTTCCTGAGCACAATTCTCCAAAGATGTTAATAAGGAAGAATGTGTACTCTTATTGGTCAAGAGACTTCTAGAGTTAAAGGAAGTCGGAGCCTTACCTATCGAGGTGTAGGCATTACTTCAAGAGTATGCCAAATTGTTTCCTATTAAGAGGTTTACCTCTTATTAGAGGTATAGAGCATTACATTGACCTCTAGCCTAGAGCTACCTTACCTAATCAACCTACATATAGCTCAATCTTAAGCAAGCAGCCAAATTGAAGAAATAAGTTGATGAGTTAATTGAGCACGAATATGGTTGAGAAAGCATGAGCCCTTATGTCATGCTAACTATTCTAGCGATGAAAAAGGATAGCTCATAGAAAATGTGCATTGATAGCCAAGCAATTAACAAAATCACTGTCAAGTACCGATATCCAATCCCTCGATTGGATGATATGCTTGATGAGTTGCTTGAAGAAATGTACATTCTATCAAAGTGAGGTCGTATTCCTTGGATATGTTGTCTCTAGTGGAGTCAAAGATGAGGACAAGAAAGTCTAAGCTATTCTCGAATGGCTAATGCCAACTAGTGCAGTCGAAGTTAGGAGTTTTTATAGTTTAGCTTCGTTTTATCAAAGATTCATTTGAAACTTTAATACCATAGCTACCCACTAACCGAGTTGACTAGCAAAAATTGTAAATTCAAATGGGTCGAGAAAGCTTAAAGGAGTTTTAAAGAGATTAAATCCAAGTTAATCTCTAACCCAATGTTAGTAGTGCCTAATTTGATAAGGTTTTTTAGCTAGAATGTGATGTATCTAAAGTCGGCATTGGAGTTATTCTTATGTAAGAACACCGACTAGTTGCATATTTCAATGAGAATCTCAAAGGTACCGTACTGAATTACTTAGCATATGACAGGAAATTTTATGCCCTTATTCGAGCACTTCAGAATTAGCAACACTACATACTACCAAGAGAGTTCATTATCTACACAAACCATGAATCTCTCAAGCATTTCAAAAGATAGCAAAAACCCCCTCAACACCATGTCAAGTGGGTTAAGTTCTTGGAAACCTTTTGTTATGTCAATAGGTACAAGAAGAGAAGTGCAAACACTATAGCTAATACCTTTTTTTGCCGGCATATTCTCATTACCACATTATAGGTTAAGATACTTAGGTTTGACACCCTATCTAATCAGTATGAGCATGACTTGTACTTTGAACCCTTAGTGTCCAAGTGCACCATTAGATGAGTTGTGGATAGGTTCTACTTAAGCCAAGGGTTCCTAATGAAAGGCTGACAAGTAAGTGTGCCAAACAGCTTGGCCAGAGAATTACTTATTCAAGAAGCCTATGTTAGGGGCTTAACTAGCCATTTTAGCAAAAGGAGAATTGCCGAGTTGTTGAAAGGGCCCTTCTATTGGCCTGGGATGGTGAAGGATATATGCAAAACTCTTGAGCAATGTGAATAATGTAAGTGATCTAAGGGGAGAAAGGAGTCATAAGAAGAATATACACCTTTGCCTATACCTAGGTGATTATGGATTGATCTAAGCATGGATTTCATGCTCGACCTACCCAGAATACCGTGGAAACATGTTTATTTTATGGTAGTGGTCGATTAGTTCAATAAAATGAGCCACCTCATCCCTAACCACAAAATCAATGATACTTTATTTGTTACTAACCTCTTTTTGTGGGAGAACGTACAATTGCTTGGACTTACAAGGAGTATTATATCTTATCGTGATTCAAAGTTCACAAGCTTCTTTTGGTGAACACTATGGAAGAAGCTTAACACTAAGCTTATGTTTAGTACTTCTTACCATCCATAGATAGGTGACCAAACAAAGGTTGTGAATAGACCAATAAGCAATGTCTCTTGAGCTATTGTTGGGAAGAATCTACATGATTAGGATCTCTGCCTACCGATAATTGAGTTCGCTTATAACCATTCCACTCATAACTTGATAGAAAGGATGCCTTTCGAGGTCATCTATAGACTTAACTTAAGCTTTCCATTGGATATGATCACCAACTCAACTTTCTGAGGAGAAAGTCAGACCGACCTACAATGTATAAAGGAGTTTCAAAAACTGCATAAGAACGTTACCGAGCAATTAGTCGGAACAGTAGCCTAACAAAGAGAGCAAGGAAGACGAGGTAGAAGGCCGGTTGTTTATAGCCCAAGAGACCTTATCTTGATCTACCTCAACAAGGAACAATTCTTAAGGAAGAAGACAAACAAATTATCACCTAGGTTAGATGGCCCTTTCAAGATCCTTTGATGCATCTATGACAATGTCTATGACCTAGAACTACCCAAAAGATATGGAGTGTCTCTCACTTTCAATATCGTTGACCTAACGCCATATGTACCAAAAGAAGAAGAAGAAGACCAAGATTTGAGGAAAAATCTTTAACAACCCTAGGGAATTGATAGATTACTAACCTTCGGACCTCTCACTCATGCCTACCCCAAGGCTTACAATCCTTCACAAGGAGGATTCTCTCTTATCAACTTACTGAGAACGAGCTTTAGTATATGGAAGAGTTGTGGAAGAACTCCCTAAGGATGTAGCATAAACATACTCTGCTCTACTCGAGCTCTCGCTTAGGTACCGACCTGCTGAGTGCCAAGGCTTACTTGCTAAGTACCGAAGCTTACCTACCGAGTATCGAGTTTGAGGACACTATATGTTGAGCTCTACTCTTCTATCCTACTAAACTATATCATCATTCAATTACCTCGGTGGCTCCAAGCACAGTTCATCAACAGAAGCCTTAACATCAGCTCAACTCAACTACAGCACCTTAAGATCCCAAAACATGAACCCATTTACAAGCCACCACCTATCCCCTACTTTTCTAACAATTGTATTATATTCCTTTTTGTCCTTTGTCTTATTTACCCTTTTCGTATATATTAGGAATCTCTTTCTTACATTGTTCTTTATGTAATTTTTCATTATTGTGTTGTTGCCCTAATGGACTTGCTATAAATAGTCCTTTATATTATAGCCACAATCATTTTACACATTACAGTTAATGAATATTCTTGTTCTTGTAAGATATTCTTCTCTAAGTACATTTCCTTTCTCATACTCATATAATCTTATCGAGTAGCTTAAGATTAGTAGCAAATAAACCTTAGTATTAGCTGTGCATCATATTAACATGAAATACCAAGTCGTATTGTGTTCATTGGTACATTATATCCTTTAAGCAGCTTTACAAAAGCTACTGTGTTTGTCGACTTATCCATTCCTTCATTCTTCGATACCTTGAAGGACCTATTGTTACTATGTCTTATAGTAAGCCTTAGTGATCAACGTAGCTTCTAAGCACATCAATAAGTATAATAGATTGACCATCTTTCTTAAATGTGTAGATGTTTTTGTAGTCATCATGTATAACTCTCCTATCGAAGAACTAAGGGTGACCAAGTAGAATATGCACAACCCATATTAGTAATACGTCACACAATATCTCATCCTTATAACTTCAAATAGAAATTCATAACAACACTTGTTTTGCAACATGTAACGATCCTTTCTCATTTAGCCAATATAGTTTGTATGGCTTAGGGTATAGAGAGGTCAACAAATTTAACCGCTCAACTAGTCTTGTGGATGCAACACTCATACAGTTACCACTATCAATAATTAAATCACAAAGTTAATCTCTTATCTTGCAGGTAATATAGAACAAATTCTCTCATTATTTGTCTTATTAATCATGTTCTGCACTCAGAGTTTGGTGGATAACTAATGTTATCATGTGCCCTTCCTCTAAATAAATGTTATCTTCCTCTAGATAAATGTTCCTCACTTAAAGTTTAGAAGAGGTAGTATCTTTACTGCTTCCATTTCTTTTGCAGTTTTACTAACTTCTTCATTAATACTGTATACTTAAAAGATTGGGACTTCACCCGTAATTACACTTGTCTTTCTTCCTAAGGACTACTCTTTTTTAAATTCCTTCTCTTTCTTCCTTATTCTAATCTCACTCCTTATATTGACAGGTGATTCTTGCTTCGGTATACAAACACCTGCAATACGAGAAAACGACTACAAAAGGGTGGGACGTTGAAGGGTGCTCCAGCATGGCTACCTCAATGCTTAAGTTAGTTCCCTCTTCATGTAGAAAGAGAGATATCAAATGGTTATGGTGTTGAGAGAGTGAAGAGCATCCCCATACCTAAGTTCTTGGTTGGTATTTATTGTAAGTTTATAGGGATTGTCCTTAGATCGAGTCATTGGATCGAGCTTAGATATTGGACCAAGTAATATAAGCCCATATAATAATTATCCAAAAATGCCTATCAACACTTGCCCCCTACTCTCTTTGGTGACAAAGTTGAAAAAAAGAGTATTTAAGGAAGTTGATTTGGTGGGGATTTCTAGAAAAGTTTGAAATCTTAGCCTAAAGAGGCTAGAGTGCTTAAAGAAGCAAAGGCTTAAAAAGGTGAAAAGTAGGAGTAGCCAGAGCGCTCGAAGTGGTAAGGGCCTAAAGAGGCGGATGCACCTGAAGAAGTAGAAGGGCCTGAAGAGACAAGAGTACTTGGAGAGGCAAGAGCACCTGAGGAGGTAGAGGCACCTGAAGAGGTAGAGGCACCTGAAGAGGTGAAAGCGCTTAAGGAGGCGAGAGCGCCTGAGGAGGCGAGAGCGCCTGAGGAGGCGAAGGCGCCTAAAGAGACGAAGCCTTGAAGAGGTCAAAGCACCTGAAGAGGTCGAAGCTCTTAAGCACTTAGAGAGGTTGAAGTGCCTGAAGAGGTGAGAGTACCTGAGGAGGTGAAGGCAGAGGCGCCTGAAGAGACGAGGCCCTAAAGAGGTTGAAGCACCTGAAGAGGCAAGGAGCGCTTGAAGAGGTAAGGGCCTGAAGAGGTAAGAAGCATGCAGGTCATCCAGACTAGATATGACTTGTGTTAAGTAGAGCTATAAAATTGGTTGGTCAATCTCTAGTTCATTAAAGTATAGGACCTTAGCTTGCTTTCTTGTTGTCCAAATCAATTATAGGACTTAGAGCAGTTAAGGAGTATCCCATTAGCAAATTATGTTTGTGTGGGCGCAGAGTGAAGGGTGTTTATTTTGCCCTCACTTACTTCGGAGTTCTCACACTCATCTCTAAAGAAAGTTAACTTAGAGCAAATGATCGGGCAAGTTGCTATAAGTGCTAAATAGGTGATAATTGATATTATCTAACTTGTCGAAGTTTAAATCATGAAGCAACTTATGAACAGATGTAACTTGATGCATAGTTAAACGAGTGTTAACAATAGGTTAACATGAAGCTTAGCATATGACTCGTATGTTTAATGCGTATTTTCCTAAAAAATGCATAATAACTTATAAATGGTAGGAGTAAAGTCTTACTCATCTTTTAATGATGGGGTTGGTACGTATAGTTCAAATGCGATTTTGTATAACTTAAGATGTTGACATTGTAGTAATTCAAGGAGACAATCCAAACTTGAGATAGCCATTTGACTTTGGTGTGAAGGAGCTTGACATTTTGAGCTTTTGAAACTTAGTAAAAGATAGAACTTAGCTAGTGGAGTTTAGTTTTCGAAGTCATCACTGATGTTAGTGAAGCATTTGATTCAAGCTTGAAATAGATCTAACTCAGCAGTATCGTAAAAAATGGAGAGCACTTACTCGGCAAGTTTGGAGTATAAGTCAATTGTATTTTTACTTTGATCTCATGTAGGTAGCTGTTGTGTAGAATAGTACGACTGTAGTTGCTATTAAAACTTAGTAACAAAAAGAGCATGGCCTTGACTTGGTATTCGTAGTACTCAACCTATCAGAAGATCGACCTTTGCTTTGTCAAGATTATGCTCATTCCACATTCGCTATCTCGGAGCATGAGTAGATATTACGCTAAAGTGCTCGGCATGGATTTAGTTGCAACTTGGCAAAGCAAGTTGCTATTAGCATAATGGGTGCGCTGCGAGCCCAATGCTACTATTCATTTATAGAAAATGTTCAGGTTGGTCTCAGCATTGTTGGCAACTTGGCAAGGACTTAGATAAAATGCACTCTTCCATTCAACAAGCTGGACCATAGGCTGATATAGATTGATCGGCATGGTATGGCAAGAAGACTTCAGGAAGTTGCTCGCTCCAAACAACTTGGTGAGTAGTCTTCTACAAAACCTCGAACATTGCCCTAGCCTTTCGATTTCCTATCTTTCGACCTCTCAGCCATTGTTGTAAGTGAGAATAACTTGGCAGGATGCTTCTCAACATCTTGTTTTGCAGTAGCTTAACTTCATTGGGAATTTAGACTCAAAATTCATTCACTAATTAGAGATAGCTCGACGGTGTTCTTCTTTGACCGTGTGTAAAGCTCGAGTCTACACTACAGCATCAAGAGAAGTAGCCTGGCTCTTGCTCAAAAAATTGAATTTCAGCATTTGGTTGGCTTATTCGAATATAGGTAGTCAGCATGCTCAGAAGCGTTTTAACTTGAGCTGATTATGAAGTATGAGATTTCTCACATTACCGATTGATAAGCTAACATCATTTTTCTATCTATTAGAAAATGTTCAGCATATTGTTGCAGCAGCGTGGGCTTCGCTAACTAATCTTGCTCATCATAATAGCTTTATTCAAAATTCAATTTGCAATGAAATTCACATGTGGATTTGATTGCCTGGTTAGGTGTTGTAACCTTGATTGGTGTAGTCGTCTTGATAACTTTGATTTTAAATATATTTCACATGGTGATTTTATAGTCTTTCCTTTACATTTTTGGTTTTCTTTAAAGAAATTGATACTTAATTGAGTAAAATTTTGATTTCAAGGTTTGAACGCATTCTTAGATTGAAAATGAAGAAAATGAATCAAGTTTTACTCAATTTGGAGTTCAAATGGGAGTTCAAATGAATGAGTTATGAAGTTTTGAAGTTACACAGTCTAAGACACAATTGTATCCCCAGGCTGTGTCCAGCCAGGAAGATTTGCCAAGGTCAAAAAGTTACACGACTTGAGGACACGATTGTGTCCTAAGCTGTGTCTGGTGACGAAAAAAGAGACTTTACAATACATTATAAAAGGACATACTAAGGTTTCACACATGGGATTGGACATTAAAAAAAGAGAAGAGACTTGAAGAAAAGGAAGATAAAAAGGCGAAAGCAACACATAACTTCAAGATTGAAGAGATTTATCATCAACAAAAAGGGGTTTTTTATGTTTTATTTATTGATTTTGTTGCAATTCGTTTTTAGTTTCATTATGATAACTTAAGATTTTTGTATTTAGGATTATGGAACCTAGGGTTTCATGTGACTATTAGATTCATTGATAATTTTCAATAAAGTTTCTATCTTTTCTTGATTCAATTATGTTATTTAATTGTTATTTGATATTTCTAGGGTATCAATCTATGATATTATGCATGATGATTGAGAAATCACATGTGTAATGAGATCTTGACATAATTGGAGAGAATTGCATGTGTACTTAGAGATAAGATACATGTTTCTTCCGAAAAGTTGTTTTTTTGTGTAGGAATTCATTATACATTAATGCGATTCTAAATTATACTACTAAGTGAAGAGATTCCGGTAAATAATTTAGGATTAGGGTTAATATGCTTGAGAAAGGTATTAACTTTAATTGTGAATCCCTCCGGTCAAGAATAATAGATATTTAATTGGATACATTTTAAGCGGTCACATGTTAAACACTAAGGGAAATAATTCCTAAATACGTTATTTGCTTTCTTAAAGTTGTTCTTAGTTTTATCGCTTTCTAAATTGCTTAATCAAGTCTCATAATTAGGTTGGTTTGTTAATTTTAGTATTTTTAATTCATTCAACTCATCACAATTTTCTGGTTAGATAATAGAGCTAAGGTTAATATTAGTACTCGAAGTCTCTGAGGGATCGCCTCGGACTCACATCCGCTATATTAAAACTGATAGATGCACTTGCTTGATATCACATCTCTACTGTAGAGAGCTTAGGTCTTGAACTTGTGTATGAGTTAATTGGCTATTTAGCCCAAGTCAATAGGTTGGACCTTGATCATTGGTCTTGGCGACTCAATGTTTATGTTTCTCGACAGTCAACATGGACTTAGGTAAACTCTTAGCACTCAGCATGTTAAGTTATTGGAGCTGTCAGCTTCTCGGCTATATACAAACTAAAAGAAAAGCTCAGCAAATCAACATAGAACATAGAGTGTACTTGTTCAGTAAAGTGAGTGGCTCACCATACATGCCAAGAGTAACTTAACAACTCAAGTTTAGAGCGACTCCTTGACAACTCTACATAGGGGTTCGACATAGTTATGGAATTTTGGCTATTTGGCTATGGTACATGGCGATAACTCGACATTTCAAGTTATTCGGTACATTTGAAGGCTGATAGAAATATTTAGCGTCAGTTTCACATATAGCAACTCGATACGGAGATTGAAGTTCATTAAAAATATAGCTTAGCTTTCTAATCCACTTCCTTATAACAACACATGTCAGTTGGCACACGTGCTTGAATACTCGGCAGCCATTCACAGTCACTCGGCGATGTTGTATAGCTTGTGAAACAATCACTCAGACATGACTTAGTTGAGAATTGTTGATAAGAAAAGTCAAAACCATAGACTCTTAGGCTGGAATTACGCTCGTCAAGTTCAAAATCCGGCATACATACGAGACATAGCGGTTACATGATAGTTACATAACCATTATATGGCGGTTAAAAATCACCAAAGGATGTTGTAGTTATCCTAATATGAAAGGCTTGCATGAGGATGGCGGTTATGAGCCAAATAATGGGAAAAGTTGTGGTACCTACACTTGAAAATAGTGGTTATGAACGGTTTCAAACCAAGCCAACATGAGATCCCAAAGATTGCACTTAAGAAGAACGAGTATGAGCCATACGTAGTTTGTTATTGGTAAACTTTTGCAAATGTGAAACTATCATGTGTCGGAGGAATATTATAATGCTTCTATGCTTGGCCTGATGTTTTGTTCAAGATAATTCTTCCTATGAAGCATATAGAAGAAATCCAAAATTCAAAGGAAAAGCACTAGTGAAAATTAGCGCAAGAATCAAATGTTATCCCATTTCATAACTCTAGAAATTCATCAAAAAGTTTTGAAAATTGTCGAAAACGTGGGGAACGGACGGCTCGTTCCTACAGACGATGCCAATTGTTGACAGGTGATTTTCGTTTTGGTATATGAACACCTACAACATGAGAAAATACCTACGGGGGGGTTAGAGGCACCAAAGGATGCTCTAGCGTAACAACTTTGATACCTAAGTTAGTTCCTTTGTAATGTAAAAAGAGAGATATAAAATAGTTATGGTGTTGAGAGAATAGAAGAGCATCCCCATACTTGGGGTCTTAGTTGGTATTTATAGTAAGTCTATGGGGATTGTCCTTGGATCGAGTCATTAGACCAGGCTTAGATATTGATATTGGATAAAGTAATATAAGTCCATATAATAATTATCCAAAAATTCCTATTAACACCTTCGACTTGTGACATCTATCTTTCCTTCTTGCGACATCTATCTTTCCTTCTTGCTTAACACTAAGCTACTAGGCTTCTTACTACTCCCTTGGACTAGTTGTATAGATTGAACAGGTTGAGAAGATGGTGCTCACCGAAGTTGACTCTTTCTCTATATTTCAACTTGTTAAGTGACCTTGATAACTTCCTCAAGGGTGTGAACTAATTTCATCTCAACAATGTCCCTAAGTTCATGTCTTAGACCACTAACAAATCTAGAAACACTTTAGGCCTCAGTTCATCTACTTCACACCTAATCATTAGCATTTTGAACTCTTATACATATTCATCAAATTGGTTCCCTTGCCTTAGCTCATGCTACTTAAGTATCTTGATAATAGGAATTAGGAATGAACTTGCCTTGCATAACTCTTTTCATTTCTCCTCATGTTCTCATACTTGGTCTCCTATGCTTTCTTCACATCAATTGCAATTTCTTCCATCACATGCAAGCATACTCGATGATTGCTAGAGTAGCAAGCCTCACTTTGTCCTTATCTGCATGTTGATAACATTCAAAAAACTTTTCCACTTGCTCCTCCCAATCCAAATACTCATCAGTACTACGACTCCCTAAGCTTAGAATTTGAATTCTAACATTGTCAATACTTTTGAGAGCTTAAATAGCATGTTAGTCTTCATAATAATCCTCATCAAAGTCCTCGTCAATTTGCCCTACTTCATTAAGATCAATTCTTTAGCAAATAGGACGATTTACTCTTCCTTAGAAGTTTTGAGTAAGATGTACGATTATATTAGGTTGACCTTAAGGCATTTGACCTAATCTCACATTAACCTCTAGAGCTCTTCATCAAGTTATCCCTTTACTACAACATCATCATCAGGGACTATCCTTTGGTGACCTTATCAATCAACACTTCTTTAAGGATGCCAAATAGGATAGTGTACTTGATTAGGTCGGTTTTCATGGCATCCACCTCAAGGTGTGAGATTCATCCTCTTCTTAACCTCGTAGAATTCCTATCCATCACTTTTGTCTTCTTCTTTCATTTCCAACCTATGATTGACTCTTTGTTCAACTCCTTTAACTTATGTATTACAAGTTGAGTAGACTTCTCTTCTACATAAATTACCAATATAAGCTCGATTATCCCCATAAACAGCTAGGTGTTCAATCGTAACATTCTCATCAGCTCAACCAACAATTAGGCCATAGGTTTAATGAGCTACTTTTGCATGAGCAATGGTGTTTCCTTACATCATAGTCAACATGTGCTCTAATAACTTTGTAAGGCAGTCCATTCGCTTATGTAAGATTTGGGTGTTTGCTTTACATGGTGGTCTCTTCTTATAGCATCACTTTCATTGTCTCTAATCATGCATTTTCACTAAGTTTTGTCATTCACATTATAAAATAGTAAATTTTCAACTAAAACTCCATTACTCTCTATGTTACCTCACAACTAAACAACAACCACTAACATGGTGAAAAGAATACTACAACATCTCATTCTATTTTCAAAGGATGGAAGCAAACCACAATAAAGTCGCATTGTTAACTACAAACTATAACCCTAACAATATACACCACACAACACTTTCTCGACCACACACATACGTATTCACACAACAAGAATCAAGTTACTTAAGAACTCTTAGCCCTTCTCAAAACCTTAAGCTTTGATACCAAGATAATGTGTGAACAAAGAATAATAGGTGAGCCTCAGAGGAGGTCTTACCATAGTGTGAATGGGTCTTTTAAGAAGAGTCAAAGAAACGAGAAATGGGTTGGGGCAGATTTTAAGGGTAAGAGGTTTAAGCCAACGCAAGTTGCTTAGTGGATATGACGCACCACTTAAAAACTCACGACTAATGCCTTGCCAGATGTGATGCACCATATGAGCCTCATAATTTCATATAGTCATTCAGAATGAGTAATTTAAGGGCATACATGAAAGTTGGTTGACCAGGGTGATATTTGATGTATGAGTCTTAGGAGTTAGTTAAGGATACTCCATAGGTTCGAAATAAAGAAATATAATAAAATAATATTATAACTAAAATAATTAATTTCATTAAATTATATTATATTGTGTTTTAAATGATATAAATGCGTGATTTAGGTCGTAAAAATTAACCAAACTATTGAGATAAATTATTTATGTTATAAAACTATAAAATGACACAAAACCATATGTAGAAATAGTACATGTACACCGAGCATAATTATTATGTATAAATACAAGTATTCATAAATGATTGAAATACTCGAAAATATGCATAATTAACTAAGAAATTAATAAGAAAAATCATAAAATTCATAAAAATTTGTCAAACAATCAGATTCATCATGGATTTTACAGAGTATATTGAAGATATTTACAAATCTATCGTGATAAAGTTATGGTTTGAATTGATCAAGAAGATATGTTGAAGATAAGTTTAAATCTTATGGTTTTTCATAACCAAATAAGATCAAGTACTTAGTCCTTATTTATTTATTTTTTTGAAAAAGTTGCTGAATTCTTTTTAGATAGATGAAGCAAAAAGAGAAAGCAATAATCAAATTGTTGCATAAGGATTAAACGAGATATATCTAAATTAGTTTCAAATTTGTATCCATCTAAATATCAAGTGTATTATATTTCAAATTCAAATCAAGAAGCTTATCATACAATGTTAAAAAAGGAAATATCAAGCTTAGTTCATCAGATAACAAAGTTTCATCTTGATATGTCAAACGTTCAAATTCCTATTTTTATGAGATATTTCTCCAACAAGAAGACCATGTTTTTTTTTTTTTAACCAAGATTCATTTAGAGAAATATTAGTATCTAACCATTTTCTAGTTGTTACATACAAAGGTCATTAACTTAAAAATCAAAGCTACATAAGATTGATATATATTTTCTTAAGATTAGAATTGAAATTAACAAATTCTCTCATGAACATTATTAAAAACTGAGCAAAAACAATTTTCTCATTTTATTGTTATTGTTTTTTGCTTTTTGCGAACATTGTAAAGAGATTGTTGATTGTAACATCCCACCTTCTTGTAAACTTCAGTAATGTTGTATTTGAGTGAGTTTAAGGTTAAAGAGTTCTCTATAGTCCTATTAATAGCATAAGGATAGCTAATGAGACATGATAGAGAAACCATTGGATATCCTTGTAACCTCTTATTGATTTTTTATTAGTGAAAAGTTTAAATTAAGGGAACAATACCAACAAGGAGAACTGGGTTCTTAACAGTAGAGTTGGAAGAGAATAGCAGACAAAAGGTTGAAATTCTATAAATTGATCACCAGATCTTCTTTCTCTATATTCTATTTATTTTCTGACTTTTATTACTTATGTTGTTATTTTAGTGCCTAAAGTTAAACATTCAATCTTCAACTACTTTTCATACCATTTAAGTCATTAAGATAAATAAAAAAAGTTTCCATTTTTGCAACAAATATCAATTCACCCCCCTCTTGATATTTTACATAGGACCTATAGAAAGCTTAGATGAAAACACTTTAGAAACATCTTCAGAAGGTTGGTTTGTAAAGAGGAATACTTAATCTTTAGTTTAGAAAGTTGATAAGAAGTTAGCCAATAAAAAGGGACTTAACTATACCCACACCATTGACTTGTTTAAGAAGTATCTTAATAGGAATCAAGCCACTAAACCCTTGACTCAAGCCCAAGAACTAGAGAGCATGGTAAGGTAAGTTCTTTCTTTACACCTTACAACTAAAGAGTTCAAGCTATTGCAGTTTGCTAACCTGATGCCATGCTTGAGCTAAACTTTCTTGTGCTTATCAATAGTCCCCAACTGTCGACCGTGTGAAGTTTCAAATTCCGAGCTTCAATGATTTTGGAAACGTTGATGATCGTCTTGATTGGAAAGAGAAGGTAGAGCATGTTTTATAATATTACTAGTATGAAGATTACAAGAAAGCGAAGATTGTTGTTGTAAAGTTCTTAGGTTATGCCACGGTGTGGTGAAAGAATTTCTAAATTATGAGGGGACGAGAAGGATATAGGAAAGCAAACACTTGGCATAAGATGAAAAGGATACTTAAAAGTAGATTCGTACCAGATACTCATTTACAAGATACTTTTGCTCAGTTTCAAGAGCTAAAACAAGGAAGCCAAGTAGTTTATGAATATGTACAAGAGTTTTAAATACTCATGATTCGATGTAAAGTGGATGAACCATTAGCACGAATAGTATCTAAGTTTCTCACTATATTGAGAAGTGACATCCAAGACGTCGTGAAGCTTTAACAGTTTACTACATTAGAAAGGCTATAACAATAGCCCAGCATATGGAAAGACAGAGGAGGAGTAGGCCAAATCGACCTCCAATGAGCCGACTCGCTCAAGGAAGTTACCAAGCTTAACCAATTGCCAAGCCAAGTAGGAGGACAAATGTCAAAGCTAAATAAAAAAGTCGACCAACTGATGATGAAGTGCCTTCAAGAACCTATGAGAAGAGACAAGGATCTGGGAGGAAGGTAAATTAGATCAAGTGTTTTAAGTGTCAAGGGTTTACACATATGGCTGCTTAATGTCAAAATAAAATAACTATGATTATCAAATGAGATATTTTGAAACTCAATGTAGATAGTACTGATGAGGAGCCTGGGAGGAGGTTGTTCTCCAGAAAGATACCACCCAAGATGATGAGCTTGTTGAAGAGGATATGTTTGCTGAGGATTTAAATAAACTAACTTTAGTTATTCGATGTGCAATGAGTATAGAACCCTCTTTTGGGATATGCTTACTCTCCTTGTCTAACCCTTTTCCAAAGAGAGTGGGGGGTAAGTGTTTATAGGCATTTTTAGGATATTGGCTATAGGCTCAAGCTGACTGACCTCTAGAAGATGCCTATCTTATTATTATTATTATTTTTTGGCCAATTTGAAGATACAAATCTATTTAACTAGATATATTTATCTATTTAAAAATATGTAACTCTAAACTTACCTAGAGACATCTTTTCCAAAATATTTTGGTCTCATCACCTATGAATTGGAGATAGGGACCTCATGTAAGATGATTCACATTCATTCTCTTTTGCTATCATATGATTTTTACTCTTATAACTACTTTGTTGACTTAGGCATTAGAGGGGTATAATACATATCTATCTACTTTAAAAAAAAATATAATTATAAATTATATTAAAAAATTACTAAAATAATGTTGCTAAAAATTGTAGCAATGTCCAATAAATACGTTAATGGTGCATCTTAAAAATATAACATAAGTGCAAATACACTAAAATTATATCTTCAAGATAGGATATAGGTAATCTATTAATGTCAAATTTTAAAAATATAATAGTAATACATATAATTATATCGGTATGTGACATAATAATAATATTTTGGTAATATTCTTTATTCGATTAGTATTTATATAATATTTATTAATTTTTATAATAAATATGTGAATTTCACCACATTAGAATGGTTGTGCCGGGCACACTTCATTGCCCCTCATAATTGTTCTCCGTTTTGCAAGTAATTACACAACAAATGGAAGAACAACTGTCACCGGTGATATTACTAGATTTGCAATTTTAGGCGCATTATCAAATCTCAACAAATATACACAACATCCTCGCCAATGATCATATCACCATACATTACATAACATAATATTTTAAATAATATTCAGATTTCACTCTTTTATTTTTTTTTTCGTTTTTGTTTTCCGAGCTCTAAGGAATTACAACTTGCCTTTGGTATCGTTAAAAATCACCTAGAGGCTAATATCATATGAAAACATGCCTAAACTTACATACAACATTAAATAATTCAAGAAGAACATAACTTTTATTTTTTTTCTTGGAAATTTCTTATTTTTATATTAGTTTTGGATCTTTAGGCCTTTTTTAGTTTTTATTTTTTCTTTTTCTTATAAGGCATACTATAATGTCAAATAACACTAATCAATCAATTAAGCACGCAAGATTTTAATACATTGAATGAACGAAGAAAGAAGAAAAGTTATTTTTAACAAAAGTTCGTAATTTTTTATCTTTAAATATGAACGAAAACGTAAGGGGGGAAAAAGGAAAAATAACATTTTGGCGCGCGGACTGGTGTTGGTGGATTGGAGATGCTACAACGGTAGACGGCAGTGGAGGGTTAGTCGAGTGGACTCCTGGGGGGTTGGGCAACAAAAACCTCTCTCAATTCGGCAAGGGTGGTGGCGGACGATGGTCGAATATATCACCGATTACAGCATTATCTTGGGCAACAGACATCCTTGAACTTAGTTGGGTTCTTTTCAGTTTCAATATAGGACTTTGCAAAAAATCTTGCTCTTGATTGAACTGACAATAAAATCGAATTCATATCCTGGAGTTGAATCGAATACATCACCAATTATAGCAATATCTTGACGGTGGAGCAGAATTCGCCCAAGAGTTTCTAGTGGGAGTATTATCATCACTCGTTTTATATGTTTTTAATGATAGTTTATTATAAATTGCATTGAAATTTATTTGAGATATATTTTATATTCCTTAGATTGGGGCTTGTTTGCGATGATGTGCAATTCGAACTACAAATCTGGATCATTTACGTCGTATGTTTTAGTAAGTGATATCAAAGCGAGTTTCATCCAGGTATCATGTCTACCTATGGTGTTGGCAGTGATCCTTGCAATGATGATACTGTCCCATGTAGGGTAGAACGACGACAATTTGATAGACTTGGAAACTCAGAGAAGCCATTGTCTTTTGAAAGTTGATAAGATGCTTTGATTAAGTGGAGGTTCTCGGGGAGAAAAAAAAAAAAAGGGTGAAATTAGTTGCTAGCGTGCTAACGGGTTCTGTTGCTTCTGTATGGCTGTGTTGGAATTGGCGACATATGAAACATCATTTCGAGGGGACCGCCAAATTATGTACAAATTTTGTTTTATCAAATATTATTCATCAAACTAGTCGTTTGGTGCATGAGTATACTGTAGCCCACAAAGCAACATTGGTGTTACAAGAAATTGCCGGTTAGGCGCTATTTTTTTAGTATTGAAGGAGGAGCATCTAGAACTATTTTCTGTTGGATTGATTAAAGTAAGAAAGGAGGTTCACATTGCGAAGTGGAGCAAGGTGAGTAAAAGGATGAGGTTTGATGCGACGCCCTTAAAAGTGGTTCTTGCAGATGATCTTAAGTACACCATGGTAGTGGTAGTGGCAGTATGATGTGAATGCAAAACACTTAGGCAGGGTAAAGATGTACGGTGTCAAGAAAGATGTAGGTGTCTACAGGTCGATATTACCTACAAAATGGGTAAGTTCTGTCAAAGCAGAGAAAAAGATCCCATATTCAAAATAACATGTGCCTATTGAAATCCAAAGTCCTGTTAAGAAGAATGTTGGATCATGTTCCTGGAATAGCATCGACTCTTGAAATCCGAATTTGGATTGTTTTCTTCCTCAAATTGTCTGGCTGGAAGAGTTTACCAGCATCATCTCATCAATATGGAAGCTTAATCGACGACAGACACATAGTTTGAATTGCTATCTTAGATTCGAATTTCTGGTGCAACGATAAACATGTTGCATTATTTTTTACATTTTAGAGTCTCAACTTGCTAATGGTTTTTGTCCCTTTTCTTGTATGCTACGTCCCAATTCGTTGCTAGGACTGCAAATGGAGCCGCAATGTTTGTGGAAGGAAATCTTCAAGCAGTTTCAATGTGAGCGTCTTGGACCCTCATGTGTGTTTAAGTCGAAGTAAAAGATAGAAGCAGCTACCGACACTGGCAATATGTTCAGAGGGGCTACCGCCAATACTTGGATCCCTTTCAACGTATAAAGCATGTGTGTATAGAGTATAAGCGAATCGGATTGAGCTAAAGCTCGATTTCAGGTCAGAAACTTACAAGTTCAAGCTTCCATTCTTTAGCTTAAACATGTAAGACTCTATTGCTGAAAGGGTTTTATATGTCCTTCATTTTATCGTTGACAAACTCAAAACATATAAAAATACATACTTTTCCACCTTATTCATTATTAATCCGAATTTACATATCGAGATTCATCCTTAATCGTACTTTTAATCCGGTTCAAGGACCTTAAGCACATCAAATAATGCATATGATTTATTAAAATGAATTCATGGTACGATACATAAATCCAATAGTCTTATTTTTCATAATGCAGATTGAAATTATAAATTTGTGATTATATTTTTAAGTAAAATCTATATAAATTATGAGAAAAAATTAATATTGATTTATAAAGATGAAGTTACGCATACTTTATTAATATTAATTAGAAACTTTTAGTTTAAATTAACTTAAAATATCTAATCTTACCATGAAAATGTTATGTATTTAAGGTTGAAGATTTTAATATAGCATGTGATTAGAGTTCACATGGATGTTAGCATTACAGAATATGAACAGCATTATTTGTTGTCTGCATAAATATTTTCTCGAGTGCCTATTTATTTTATATATTTTATCATTATATTCTCATTTGTTATATTTATAACGTTTGCTTATGTAAATGATATCCAGTCCTACAATGCCCACTTCAGAAATTTGAGGAACTAATTAATACGTCAAAGCAGAATATAAACTGTAACGTAGAGGAGATCTTGATCTATTGTAGAAAAATAGAAAGCGGGACCCAAAAAAAACTTCCATTGAGCAGAGACCATGAACCTGCTATTCTAGCATAGAACAGCGACCAGCCCATGGAAAAAAAGGGGAAGACAATGGAAAAGACAAAAACAGGGGAACCTACAAGAAACTAGAAAGTATTAAACTTGCACGCAAGAGTCACCCTTCCCACCCAGACACATATGCATCTTCTTAGATTCTGAATAGAGACTCTTTTTAAAGTTTAAACAAATCGTTAAAACACGGAACCTTAATAAACAAACCCGAAAAATGCCACTCCAATTCTCTCTTCTCCCTAATTCCACTGCAACTCTAGCTCCACCTCCATTGTCACACTCACCCATTAAGACAAACTTCTTCACAATCAAAACCCATGATTTTCCTTCATCAAAGTTTCAAACTTTACCTTTCATATCCCTAAAGAACACAAGAAATTTCAAAACTGTACATGTAATTGCTCCTTCAACACCATCACCAGTATCTGAACCAGCACAATCCCAAGATGTTAAAAGTGAAGAGGGTGATGAGGATGAAAGTTCAAGTGTGAAGTTTTCATGGAGAGATCATTGGTATCCTGTTTCTTTGGTTGAAGATTTGGACCCAAAATTGCCTATACCTTTTCAATTGTTGGGTAGAGATATAGTGCTTTGGTTTGATAAGAAGAAGGACCAGTGGGTTGCTTTTGATGATAAGTGTCCACATAGGCTTGCACCTTTATCTGTAATTCATTTTCTCTCTTGTCTCTTATTGTTACGTTTGTGATTTATTCGATCTATTTTGGTTTTTCAATGTGGAGTTGATATGTGTTTAGTATTATAGGGACACGGCACAGATTGACATTATTACAAGATAAATTAATTATTTATGGTAACGGTATTCTATGATACGGGATATTTAGGAGTAAATTATTAAAAGAATACATAGTCAGGCTCAGGCATTAAGGAAGACATGATCTGCAATGGAATGCAAAAAGAATAAGGCTCAGTGTGAATAAGGTTTGGGTGATATCGTTGTTTTATCTGCGTACTTCTGATTTGAGAAAAAAGTAAGCAATAATTACCCGTAAAACAAAATAAGTAACGGCTGGAATGGGTTTATTCTGCTGGGATCTTTAATCGTTGATGAGATAACAAGTGATTTGTATTAAAAATGGGGAAGTGTGGTTCCGATCGAATTCGTTGTGTTGAGGAGGCTGGAAGTGAAAAGTGATGGCTTGGTTAAATTTCTGTTAACAATTGGAAAGTGTGGTTCTAATCTAATGGATGTGTTTGGCTTTGGCATTCAAGTGGCTTGGAATTGTTTATATATGAAATTTGTTAAGATTTGTGCCGTATTTTATTCCATTTTGTGTATTATGGTTTGAACAAATTGGCAGTATCTCTCGCAATTCAGTTGAAATTTGGCCAAAGGAAGAAATCTTAAGCTCATAAATTCCGTTCTTTACTTTCGTTGGTCATCATATGAAATATATTAATTTTACAGGAAGGCAGGATTGATGAAGATGGAAATCTGCAGTGCTCATATCATGGCTGGTCATTTGATGGATGTGGGTCATGCACACGGATACCTCAGGCTGCATCTGAAGGTCCAGAGGCCCGTGCTGTACGGTCTCCTAGAGCTTGTGTAACTAGTTTCCCTTCAATGGTTTCTCAAGGGTTGCTCTTTGTTTGGCCTGATGAAAATGGTTGGGAAAGAGCCAATGCAACCAAGCCCCCAATGTAAGTATCAAACCTCATGGTTTTCATCAGATCATTCTTGAAGGTTTTTGTATTATATTTTGTCCCTAGGTAAATATTACTAATTATTGTCATGATTATTGTTTAGGTTACCTGATGACTTCAATAAGCCTGAATTTTCGTCTGTCACAATTCAACGTGATCTCTACTATGGTTATGACACATTAATGGAAAATGTTTCAGATCCGTCACACATTGATTTTGCTCATCACAAGGTGTGTCCCTGAGTTTCATCTTCTGGATATCATTTTACTATTTATTGTGATTCCTGTGCTGCATATTCTAATTGTATAAACATACTGTATCTTGCATTTTCATAATGTATTCTGACAATACTATCAAATGTGTATATAAGTATAAATATACAATATTAGGGTTTATAACCTCGAGATTGGTGTTTTGATTGGTTTGGAGAGATGCACATAATGTCTTTTGAGTAGGTTGTGGATAAAATGAGTCTGGTTCAGGTTTAAACCTTGAGGTGTATGGTGAGCCTTCATAGGCATGAAAAAATGTAGATCTCATAGACAATGTTGTCAAAAGCAAGTGCCTTTGTGCCTAGGCAAGCACTTTGAAGCGAAGTGCATGGATGCACCTTGCAGATGTCAAGGCGAGGTGCGTTCACTAAATTGTGTGCCATAGCCATTGAAGTGCAAAGTGCAAAAGCACTAAGGCGCTCGCTTGGAGAAAAAAGCAGTTGAAGGGGAAAAAGTTAAAAACAGATATTAGCATCTATGGTTTAGATTTAAAAAATAATAGAAGGGTAAAATAGTAAATATACTAAAAAGATAAAAACTTAATAATACAAACATCTAATATAAACTATAGGAAAACCCTAGTAGCCCCACCTTCTCACTTTACTTTCTCTGTACACAAAGCAACATCTTGCAATATCTTGTAATATGTTTACTATCTTATAAACAAAAACTACAATAATTTTTGTTATTAATATAGTCTTTGTAAACATAGTGTTAATTTTTTGAAATGTAAACATGGTGCTTATTTTGTATGTAATTTATTTAAATAGTTTTTTTATAGTAGTTTAATATAAATTTATTTATTTATTGAATGTTAATGTTCATAGTTTTGTGAATCAAAACATTTTTTATAATTTTTAATATTTGCACTTTAGTTTGTTTAGGTGAGCGATTTTTTTGCGTTTCTTGTCTCAAGCGATTTTAAGGCACTACACTTGGGGTGTGTTCTTCGCCTTTAATAACCTTGCTCATAGATAGTTCATGTTAAATTATAAATATTATAGCATATACACTATATTTATAGGTTTAAACTTTTAGATTAAATGGTTGTGGTATTAGTTTTTGACGTGGTATTAGTTTTTGACATGGTATTAGAGTTAGAGATCTTGGGTTTGAGTCTATGTCATTCCACTCTTGTTTAATTCAGTCTTCCACTTGATGGACCTTAGTTAAATTTTGGTCTATGAGTGAGGGGAAGCGTTTAGTCATAAATATTATAGCACACACCATATCTACAAATTTAAGTTTTTAATGAGATGGGTGTGGTGCTAGTCTCTATGTACTAATATATAGTATCTTGTATTTTGATAATGTCTCCTGACAATAGTATTGACAGTGTATATAAATATAAATGTACAAGATTGGGGTTTGTAACCTTGAAACATAAATAGAATATTTTACCCCCTACAGAAACTAAACACATACACAGTTATACTGGGAAGGTCTTCTTTGGATGATAAGTCATGTTGACTTATTTGTAAATGGGCAAAGCAAAAGCAGATGATATTTGGAATATATTTTTGTTTATGTTGGTGTAGTTATATACCGATTATGTCCGTGAGCTACAATTAGTTTTTCACGGCCTTATATGAATAGGATTTGTTCTATAAGCACCTACCTTTGTATCATAAAGTCCTAAAGAGACAAGAATATTTATGACAATAGGTACTTTTATGAACGCTTAAAACTCAGAAGCATATGAGGTGGTTCATTGTGAGCATGTTTATTCGTCTGAAAAAAGAAGCTTCAGTATGGTAGGTTTATGTGTGTTTTAGTCTTATGTGTATGTGTATTTGAGTGTTGTTCTGTTGGTGCATATGTATCAATGATGTGCTGAATGTGTTGGGGGTTTGGTGATGTGGCGTTTAATAAGGACATTAAATATATATGCAGTTATAGGAAGTTATTGTGTGTTATAGATGTATTAAAGAAGGAGAAAAATTAGGAAGCAGTTGAGATAACTAAGGATGAGTAAGTACATGGTAAGTAAAATATAAGGGCTTACCTTATAAGTGTAGATTTCTAAACTTTCATACTTGAAACCTATCATGTGACTCTTACAATATAAATTTTACAAGGTACAAACTATCTTGTGGAATTTTTTTTTTTTTTTTTACCTTATCTTTTTTTAAATCTTTATATTAGATGTATAATTAATATTAAAATTATAACTATATTATAAGTAGACTTGCTAATAATAATTTGTATATGTTATAACATATTTTAAATTATGATAATATAATGGTAGGCAAAATAAAGAATACTTTTATAGTTGAAAATATTCAAACCTTTAGTTGAGTCATACTTAAAATTTCTTTATTTTATTTTATTTTTTTTAAATCATCAAAATAAAATTTTATTGAACCATAAGATTGATATATGCAAAATACAAAAACCATTTATGTGTAATTCTAATATAATATATTGAATAATAAGTTAAGAATTGAGACATTTTTAAGACCTTATTAAATTAAAGTTGGTAAAAGAGGAAGGAGGAGAAGGAAAAAAAAAAAAAAACAATAGTAAAAGAAGATATAGGTTTTTACCAAAGGAAGAAGAAGAAGAAAAAGAAAAGGATTAATAATGGACATAAGTAATGTATAGTTTTAGGTTTTTATTGTGAACTATATTTTTTTTATTATTTTCTTTAAAACTGAAAAAAAAAAAGCAATAACATGCATTTTTTATTTATTACTATTATTTAATTATTCTATACATTCTTTATTTAATACTATTGTTTAATTATTCTATACATTCTTGAATACAGGTTTTACGACTTTATATCTGTATCCTACCTTGTGGGAGCAAGTTAAAATCTATCATGTGATTTTTATTATCCACTCGGTGAAGCAGGATTTGAATAGGTATTTTGTAGGATAGGGTTAGCCATTCATCCTTGGAGATAATTGCTTAGTCAAAATAAAAGAAAGTGAACAAGTCCTACTTCTCTCAAAAGATCATTAGATTGTTTATTAAGGAGCCCAAAATTGTTGTGTTTAGAATAGGTAAACACGAGAGAAAGACTAACAAGAGTGAACTCGATTATGATTTCATTCTAGAAAGGCGTAAGACACAGAATAATTGGCAATCTTGTAACAAGTCTATAGTGGAACCAGCCTTATGGAGGAATTGAAATAACTTCAACAAGAAGGCATTTTTAGCCATATATGAGGATGATCAAGCGCAAGTAGAGACAAGATGATAATGAATGTCGATACAACTTGCAGGATTAATGTGAGAAGGAGGAAGCTAGCAACAATGGTAGGAGAATTAATATATGTTCTACCCATCGTGGTCATCATGACAAGGGAATCATTGTTCCAAATATTTCGAAGTTAGAGTTCCCAAAATATGATGGAACAATCTGTTAGGATGGGTTGATAAACATGAACATTTTTTTGAATGCCAACAAACTCCACATGATGGGAGAGTGGAGTTGGTGGCATTTCAAATGGAAGGTGACGCACAATTATGATTCTTGAAGCTAGAGCATGATCGGCCTGGAGACTTGCGGGAAGAGTTCAAGACACTTTGTAATATGCACTTTGTATCCCCTTTGCACAACAATAAGCTAAGGGGAATTGCCAAAATTGTCCTAACCCAAAAAATTTGTCGAAATTGAGACAATTGGGTTTAGTGGAGACTTATGCAAATTAAAGAAATTGGCAGCCTAATCTCTCACCTGAACAGCATAGTAGGAAGTAGCGATGGTTGTGAGTAGGCTAAAGGATTATGTAGCGTGGAAGTTGAGTTACATTAAACCAAAGTTTTGACCCAAGCTATGAGCTTGGTGCATTTCTTTGTGCTTTGGGACTCCATTTAGAAGAGAAAATTGGATGAAGGAAAATGATGATCCCTGGACCAATGTCAAATCGAACTCCCCATATTAGAAAACTCAGCTGAACATAGATTTAGGAATGAAGGGCTATTGTTGTAATTATGAAGAGCCCTTTAACATTTATCATTGATGTAAGAAGTAGTTTTGGCTGAGTGTTTAGAAGAGTAAGAGAGGGCTGAGAAGAGACTGACCATGAAAAGGAAGGAGAGGCCGAAGTGGAGTTAGATACCTCACTACATGTGTTGGGAGTCATGAGTAGATGACAAATTATGAGAATCCAAAGTTACATTAAGAACGCTCCAACTTTGGTGTTAGTTCACTCTAGAAGTGTTCATAGATTTATTGATGCACATATAATTTCTAAACCAAGCTTTAAGTGGAGCCTAAAGGAGTGTCTGAGTATAGTAGTCATACGATCAAAGTAAAGTTAGGGAAGAAGGAAATTACCGCTACCCTGCTGAAGAATATCCTTAATGTAGATTTATATGCGCTGCCCATGTGTGGAGTGGCATTGTGTTATAAGTAAATTGCTTGAAATCACTGGGCTGATAGCATGGGATCTTATGGTGATGGGGACAAAATTCTTGTTTGAAGGAAATGAGATAGTCCTTAAGGAAGTTGAAGACTAGGTTAGGTCCCCAACCATGATGGAAACAATTCATGAGGTTGATAAACAGTGATCTTAAGTTTCTGACCGCTGAGTTTGAGACCTATTTTGACCTCTTCAAGGTATACATCCATGGAGGCAATGTGATCACAGAATTCCTCTTCAACCAAGGATTGAACCAACTCTGATAAGGTCATATGGACACTACCACAATAAGAAGGATGAGATAGAGAAACAATGTGATGAAATACTCGTTAAGGGGTTTGTCTAGGGCTTTAAGGCACTGGAGAGCTTATTTGTGGGGAAGAAAGTTTGGAAGAGCTTATTTGTGCAGAGAAAGTTTGTGGTGAAAATTGATCACTCTATACTCGGGTTTCCATGGAGTAACGGGTTACAATATCCTCACAACAACATTGGATCAGCAAGCTTCTTGGGTTTGATTTTGAGGTTAAATGTCAAGCAGGATGAGAGAATGATATAACTAATGCCTTATCTAGCCTTGACAACAGTGTGGCTGAAATTTGTGCCATTTCTTTTCCACAAATCCAACTCTTTCATTTAATTAGAAAAGAAGTTTGGAATTCCTAGGAGATGATGCAACTCACAGAACAAATATAGGCTGGTGAGCTCTGGGAAAATTGAAAATTTAAAAAAAAAGTTGACCTTCTACCGTAATCAGGTCTATTTGGAAGGCACATTAGCTCTTTGTCCTACCAAAATCAGGGCTGTACATGTATGTATCACTGATAGATGCTCAGATGCCCGGATGATTTTGCAGCAATTGAATGAATATGTGTGCTTTACTCTTATGTGATTGTGACACGTATGTATTAGTGATATGTGCTGAATGTGTAGGGTGTTGGTGATGTGGCATTGGAATGAACTGTCCTTTGACTCTTATGTATGTCACAAACACATAACAATCAAACACATTCATTCTGACACTTCGTGGTAAGATACTCAAGTGATTTCCCAGCACTATCCAGCATTTGTGCATGAGGTCACATGCATTCTTGAAAGGTGGAGTAATGTTACAAATGCTTTCAATAACGTGTAGTAGTCTTATGTGTATTTTAGCCTTACATGTGTGTTTGACTCTTTTTTGTGTTTGTTGCATTTATATATCAGTTATATGTGCTAAATGTCTCGGGGTGTTGGTGATGTGGCATGTAGCTGGGAGTTGAATATGTAGGCAGTCATAGGAGGAAAGAAATTGTGAGTAATATAGGCGTCAAGCAGGGAGAAAAATAAGGAAGCAGTTGATTTAACTGCTCCTCTTCTTGTACCTAGCATTAATTGATCCGGAAGAAAGAGGGGAACAGGTCCTATTTTTCTCAAAGCTAATATCCTTATGGGATCGTTGGAGACTCTTAACCATTGTCTTCAAAATAGTTAAACTTGGTAGAAAGACTAAAACAAGCGAACTAGATTCTGATTTTGTTCTAGAAGGACCTAAGACATGGAATTGTTGGCAATCTTGTCATTGGTATCTTTTACTATTCCATAAGGAAGAATGAGAGGAAAATTATAGACAAGAATTATATTAAGTTGCAAAATAAAATAGGAGTATCTTACAAATAAATTCATTTGAAACTACCATCATTTTAGAGAGAAAATTCATTGCCAATTTGAATTATTGTATTCAGGGTAATATTATAAATAGTACCCAAGCTTTATTAGAACGTATAATCTGCTACTTGTATTATAAAAAGATTAATTAACAACTTAATTAAAGTTTTTATGGTCATTTTTACTGTGTGATTTAACTCTATTAAATTCGCTTGTTAATATAAACATAAGGACGAGTATAGAATTGCTTGCTTTGGCTACCTTAAGGGATAGGATGGTTGGGGGCCACCAATATGAAAAGACTAATTTATAACTTAACTAAAGTTTTTGCAATCAATTTTGTAATGTGAAATAACTTTGTTAAATTCGTTTGTTAATGTAGACATAAGGATGAGCTTAGAATTACTTGTTTCAGCTACTCTAAGGGTTAGGATGGTTGGAGACTATCAATATAGAGTTGTGTGACCCTTCACCAGGTGGTTGCAGCTACCCTTGACTTTGAGGTAGTTGGCTACTTAAGGTTAAGTGGGTTGCAATTCACTTCAAAAAGTGGGTTATTTGACCCATTCAGCTACTCTAAGGGTTAGGATGGTTGGAGACTATCAATATAGAGTTGTGTGACCCTTCACCAGGTGGTTGCAGCTACCCTTGACTTTGAGGTAGTTGGCTGCTTAAGGTTAAGTGGGTTGCAATTCACTTCAAAAAGTGGGTTATTTGACCCACTAGCAATCACGAGTTAGTTCATGATTTGTTTTTATATCCATGTTAGTAAACGAACTTAATAAAGTTAATTAGGATAGCAAAAATGATCACAAAAACTTCAATTACATAGAAAAATTGGTCTTTTCAAAGTGCTGGTTGTAAATTGCACATTTTCATAAAGTTTAGGTACCATTAACCCATTATACTTCTGCTTTGGTATTTACTTGACATTCTTTTATCTAACTTCACCTTGGTTATTAGCAACTTTAAGGGTATTGACATAGTGATTTGATTTCAAAAAGAGAGAGATTACCAAGTATCTAGTGTTGATGTTTTTTATCAGCTTGTGAATGAGGTAAAATCACAAGAAAGAGGTCAGTTACTAATGTTAATTATGCATCCATGATTTTCTAATTTCATTAGTAAGGTTCTAAGAGAAATTTTGATTTAGGGGCATCAGACAAAGCTAGTTTGCTTACACAAATTGTTGAACAGGTTACAGGAAGAAGAGACAGAGCAAAGCCTCTCCCATTTAAGATGGAGGCTACTGGCCCTTGGGGTTTTGCTGGAGCTAATGATGATAATCCAAGAATCAGTGCTAAGTTCATAGCACCATGCTATTATATGAACAAGTGAGTCAATAAGATGCTGGTTTCCTGCAAATTTTATCCTGGTCATGCTCAATAAAAAATTTCCAGTACCATGTTTAACAAAGAGTTTCTGGAACTTCAGGTGTTCCTTACATTCAAAAAACCCCATTGAATGCATTTTCTTGTGTTCATACTGGGTGGTCTGAGTAACCACGAATCATACCTCTAATCTACTTTTGTTTATGGATATACAGTCTGTTTTTTAGTATAATTGCTGGCCTTCAATGGCTTTCACGTTGTAATATCTGTTTTGGTATAACATCTGGTTTAATTTAATACTGTTGTACTGGTTTTAAGATCTAATATATTTTTGCTGAAGCAAAAGAGCTGGAATTCTAATTTTCTTTTGTTTTTTTTTTACCTTCTCTGTTTCCCATAATTGACTGGAATCAATTTATTTGTTTTCTTTCAGAATAGAGATAAATACAAAACTTCCTATTGTTGGTGACCAGAAATGGGTCATATGGATCTGTTCCTTCAATGTGCCTATGGCACCTGGGAAGACTCGTTCAATTGTTTGTAGTGCTCGAAACTTCTTCCAATTCACAATGCCAGGCCCAGCTTGGTGGCAGGTAGAACTAAGCTGGCAACACTGCAAAATATGCATCGTTAAGTGAGATACATGCTTGTGCCTTTGTTACTAGAAGCTGATATTAGTCTTTTTAATGTCTTGATTCAGTGCCTTGAGATTTTACTTGAATATTTGCTAAAGTTGTACTAGAGTATCAAATTGATGAACTTAGCAGATTAATTGATGCATGTACGACTCAAATTGGGGTCAGTTGGGCTGACAGTTAGGCGGAAGTTGCTTCTCGTGTTCATCAATTTCGACCTCTATAGTTGTCCTAATTGTCTTCCTTGCTCACGGAGAAGCAAGTTTACTTTTTGTATTTCATGTCAAGTTGGGATAGCAATAATAAACATACAACTTTTATTATAACTATGCTCTCTAAAATGGTTGTTCCTTGATTGCCTCTCAGGTTGTTCCCAGGTGGCATGAGCATTGGACTTCCAATAAGGTATATGATGGGGATATGATAGTTCTCCAGGGTCAGGAGAAGATTTTCCTGTCCCAGTCGGCAGAGGGTTCTGAAGATGTCAATAAGCAATACACAAAGATTACATTTACTCCCACGCAAGCCGATCGATTTGTCTTGGCATTCCGAAACTGGCTAAGGCGGCATGGAAACAGCCAACCAGAATGGTTCTCATCAATTGATCAACCTTTGCCATCAACTGTTCTGTCAAAGTGTGAGGTGTGTATATCTTTTCTTATATGTATACCGTTCCTCTTTTAATCCTTGCAAGCTAGACTACAATAGATTCATTAATAGCGTAATCATTGATGAAAAAGAGAAATGGGAAAAACTTGCAACTTTTTTCAAATTTGCTAAGTTGATAGTAGATACAATTCTAGATTATTTAACTATTTTGTCTTCTATTTGAGTTTTAAAACCTAGACCCTGATATATTGGTAGATTTTGGCTCAGATGCTGGACCGTTTTGAGCAGCATACTCTCAAGTGCTCATCCTGTAAAGGAGCTTACGAAGCATTCAAGACATGGCAAAAGGTCTCAATAGGTGCAACTGTTATCTGTTGTGCCACTGCAGGAATTCCTTCGGATTTGCAGCTTAGGATTGTTCTTGCTGGGCTTGCACTTTTGTCTGCTGGCATAGCTTATGTCTTGCATGAACTTGAAAAGAATTTTGTCTTTGTAGATTATGTACATGCTGAAATTGATTAGAAATCATGTACAATACAATAGCTTTTTACCAAAACTTTCCTTAGACTGGGACATGCACAGGACCATAAAGGAAAACAAAATTGTAAAATGTTGTTGTGATATAATACTAACAGGAGTTATTATGGCAACATTCTAAGGTCGGCAGTGATTTTCTACTCTTATAGCTTCGGAAGTATGAATGGTTACCTGTCTTCTCAATTGAAGATTACGGTGGATAACTGTCCTGCAATGACGGGGTTTGTGCTCCGGTTAATGCTGCTACCTATAATAAATGGGAGCTTCTAAACACTTGTTTATGTTTTTGATAGGATCGGTTTTGCATTTCATCTGATCTTTAATTTATTATCAATTAAATTTGAACTATTGAAAATACAATTGGTTTAATGATTAAGATATAATAAATATAAAATTAAAGGTAAGATGAAGGATAAGGTTAGTCTGGTAAAAAATATAAATGGGACCTCAAAAAAATCCATTATAAATATGTCTCCACCTTCCATAACATTTGTAGGGCTAGTAATTTGTGACAGTGTATCGTGTTTGTCTCCCTTCTATTTCTTTTTTAATTTTTTATTGTATTTTGTTCCATATCAAGTCTATGGTAGTGCTAAAAATATATGAAATTGACTAGCAATTACTAATAATGGCAATGTAATTGTGTATGCTTGTATCATAATCATGTTTTGTATCATATGTTAAGCACGTGTCGAATTTTCACTTTATATCACGTATCTTTTCCAATTTTCAAGTTTGAAAAATTTTTCATATTTTTGTTTTGCTTAATTTAATTTTAACTAAACCTTATGTTTATTTACTTTAAACTATTGACTAAAATTAAGAAGACCTGATTTTTTATTATTTTCGTTTAAAAAATAACTTGGAGTCATCATACGATAAAACCCAAAAAAGATGATTAAATTATAATTGATTAGGTGGATCAATTTTACTTTCAGTCATTAGTCTACTTTTTGAAAAATTAAAAAAAAAAATTCCAAGAAACCAAATTTTTTTAGATTCGGAGGTTATCTTATTAAACTCAAATAGGTACCATTTTAATCTTTCGAATTTAAATTTATTTTTCAAATTTCTCGTCTAAGAACAAAATTTATTCACAAATAGCTTATTAAATTATATTTAATTACAAAAGAGAAAAAAAAAATGAAAAGTTATTTACAATAGGGGAAAAATATTTATTTTTTCATATTTTAAGTTACCTTATAACTACTTACGTACTTATTAGTTAAGAATAAACTATTGTAGTTCATTTTTAGAAAATTTTAGTGAGTTGGATTCTTTTATTTTGAAAAGCATTCTACTTTAAATATTTATATGTTGATTAGTTCATAAAAAATATATTACTTTTTCTGCTCAAATTTGAAAAAAAAAAAAGAGAAATCCTTAGTTCTTTTAAAAATAGGTCTGTTTAGATTTTTATTTAAGAAAAATGTTTTTTTATGGTGGCAAAATATTTTTTTTTTTTAAGAACACTTTTAATAAAAAAAATTCATTGAAAATACATATGTTAAATAAGTCATATAAAACACTTAAATAAAAACTCATACACTATTCATATAATCACAAATATGATATGTTTATTATTTATATACAAAAATTTGTTTATGATGATAATAAAATTTTGAATCAAGACATCCATTTTATATTTCATTAACATGATTTATCAAAATAACTAATTTCATAATTACATGTTAGACATTTATCATATAATTTACATGCTTAGACATCTGATCTACAATTTATATATTCAGACATCTATTCTATATTATGCAAATATAATTTATGGCAAATACTCTAGTTTATTAATCAAACGTTTAGTTTAATTAAAATAATCAAGAATAATCACATAGTCACATATTCAAACATGATTCATGATAAACAATTAAAATACTAAATTTAAACAATCATCGACTATGAACATTACATGGTCATTATATTATAGAAATAATAAATCCTATTAACTATACTAGAAAAATTGCATCAAACAAGTGCTTTACATTTCTAAAAACATGATTTCTTAATTATTATACACAATATGCATTAAACACATAAAGAAAATAAGAACAATCAAAGATTTTAGAAGTTTATCTTACGTAGTAATGAACTAGTGGCCAATTTAGTGAGTTTTTGGGCAACTTCTTGCAAGGTGGTGTTATATTTAGAAAGAGAAAATTCATGCCATAGAGAAAGCTTGGTTTATGTATGTTTTTGAGTGAGTTTCAAATTGTAATCTAAGCTCAATGTGAAGTGTAGTATCTTATTCATACTAGTGGAGCTTGGATTTAATCCTCGAAAGTGCAAAAATGGAAGATCATAGGTATGGGGGCCTAAGATGTTCTTACTCGATCCATCTTCGAATTTTGAAGAAAGTGTTGATTTTAGTGATGAAAATAGGCAAAAACATATTAATAAACAATGTTCACACCTTAGATTTGAAGGAAATTGCTCAAAGAATAGGATTTTGCAAATTCCATTCAAGTGTATTAATATACTTTTGCCTTTTTCAAGTTCGAATTAACTCGTGATTTAGGAAAATTAGGATGTGCATTTTGTCCCAATTTGGAGTATGCTATGTGTAGTTTCTAAAAATATAAAATTCGAGTGAATATCCTAAGATATAAAGTTGAAACATAAGTTAAAATTGAGGTGTTCAAATAGGGAAAGTTTCCTTTTATTTTTTGGAAATCGCGAAGTTACAAGCATGAAATTAAAAAAAAAAAAAAAAGGAAGGAGAAGCAGAAAAGGGGAGTGCATCATGTTGTGGGCATGTAACTCATACGCCCTATCTATGTATGTGTTATACGCATAGGATTGAAAATATAATGTAAGTGTAAAACAAGCTTGCCTGCTTAGGGTTTAAACTCTTATTAAGGCTTCAATCCTAATTCATTTTGAAGCATGTGGACTAAGTCTTGTTCTTGGTCTAATTTAATATTTTTTTTCATTTTTTAAACAAAAATAAAATAAAATGAAATAATGCTAAGATTGCGTACATGCTAAGACAATAAATAATTTTGAAAATACACTTAAATCAAAAGAGAGGAAAAAAAAAAAAAAACTTGCACTAAAATTGCAAAGGATAAAAACAGGGTGTTTACAACTGCTCCTCTTTATGGTAGAGCTTGAGTAAAACTTCGTTACAAAAATAAAAGGGATGCTATAACTAACTAACTATCTTAGGTTTGATCTAATGGGGATTTGGTGAAGGAAGATAGTGCTCTAAGGGCTAGCAAGAATCTAAAGTGATACTAGGATGGTAGGTAAAGCTCCTATGGGCTAATAGGAACCTTAAAATTGGTAGTGCCCTATGTGCTGGCTAACTTAATTGAGAGCGTCTCCAAAGGATTAACAACCCTAAATAAAACTTGATTTGAAACCTAGTAGTGTTCCCTTGAGCTAACTTACCTAGGAGAGAGCGTGATACGAACAGTAACTAAGAACAAAAAAGATCGGTCGCTGGATGGGTCCATGTTTACCAAAAGCTTGAAAAATGGGTGATGAGGATTATGCTAAAGAGTGGAAAAGTGAATGAAAAGTAAGAAAAACCTATGAATAGCTCCAAGGGATATGATGCACTAATGAAACTTCCAAAGACTTACAGCATAACTCAATATAACGCAAGAATTGATCCGGTGAGATTACTCACCACTTATCTTTGCTTAAAGGTTATGATAATAGTGAAATGAGAGTAAACAAAACAGTGCTTACAAAAGGAAGAATATTCAATTGTATTGATGATAATTCGATATTTTCAACTACAAATACAAGGAGTATTTATACTTGAAAATTAAGGCAACTTGCCTAAAAGGGAAAAGACAAAAAGGGTATTGTCTTAAAGAAATAATGTACAAGAATACAATAGGGTAAAAATGAATATTAAAAAAAAAGTAATGATTAGTGTGGTAGATTTCAAATGTAACTCTATATACGTGGTGAAGATACATTGGCGAGGTCGTTGAAGCATGTTAACGAAAGTGTATGGTCAGATTGCTTGCTCGAGCAAAGGTAGCTAAGGTTCGATCCAGCTTAGCAAGGGTGATGCCGAGTAATTGGTCGGCTTGGATGTGAGTGAGTAATCGTGAATGGTTTGGATGTTGTCTTGAAAATCTACAATTTGGCACACTTTAGAGAGATGGGTGGTCATTTGGCTCAATATACAAAGTAACTTGGCAAAGAGATACTTATCTTCTGCAGGAGTCGGTTGGAGCCCGCTGGAGCAGGAAGATTTGCCTTACTAGCCCTTCTAATCCTCAGGTTCGGCTACGGGTCAAAGGCGTAGTTGCCCGATTCTGATAATTCCCTCTAGGTTGATTTGGATTTGAGATCAAATCCGAATGGTCTTCGATCAACTCTTCATCAAGGTAATATGGATTGAGGTTGGCAATGTTGAAGATGTTAGAAACCCCATAGTCTTTAGGTAGCTCCAACCTATAGCATTGTTATTGATCTTTTAAAGGATTTTAAAAGGTCCTTTAGCTTTTGTAAATAGCTTGTTTCTCCTTTTTCTTGGAAACCTATCCTTACTGAGATGCATTCACACTAAGTCTCCTAGCTAGAATTGTTTAACTGTCTTACCCTTGGTCTTTTCTTACATTCTTTGAGTGGCTTAGTTAATCTGCTAAGTGACTTTGTTGTAGATGTGTTGAAAGGATTGTGCTTGGGTTCTTACATTAAGGTTTTCTTGCTTGGATTTAGGTATAGAGGTGTGATCGAGGGGTAACTAAAGATTGAAACCATAGACAACCTCAAAGGGGGTTTGCTTGGTGGTGTCATGTACTATTCAGTTGTAAGTGAACTCGATCACTGGTAAGTAAATGTCCCAATCAACTAAGTTCTTGCCTACTGTAGCTCGGAGTAGCAATCTCAAAGTATGATTGACTACCTTTGTTTGGCCATTCGTTTGGGGGTAACAGGAAGTGCTAAATAGCAGTTTGGTCCCCATTCGTTGCCATAGATTTCTTTAGACATATCTTTATCTGATATTACACTTCTTGACATGTTGTGTAACCTAACAATTTCCTATAAGAAAAGAAAAGCAATAGCCGAAGTATTGTTAGTTTTGGAGTAGGGCACAAAGTGTGCCATCTTGCTAAACCTATCTATGACGACTATTACAGAATCTTTGCCTCAAGCAATTTGTGGTAATTTGAGAACAAAGTCCATACTTAACTTAGTCCATGGTTTTGTTGGAACAGGTAAAGGCATTGCTTTCTCTTACTTGGCTCGGCATTTAGCCCTCTTACACACGACACGGCCTTCAACATCTCGGTATACATCTGGCCTCATTCTTAGCTAGAAGAAACAACCATTTAATAGTTCATAAGTCCTTCTTTCCCTAAAATGCCCAAGGAGTCCTCTACTGTAGGCTTCCCTGATCTGTAATTCCCTTAGTGAATAGGTCAGTATGCATCATTTCTCTCTTCGAAACAAGTATCCATCTTCCATATGATACTCACTACGGTCCTTCAATTGACATAACGTGCAAGTATGGGTCCAAAGTACGGATCCCTAGAGTATTACTCTTTGATGTTTACAAACCCAAACAATCTGGTCTGTAGTTCACTCAGGAGTGCATGCCTTCTCGAAAGAGCATCTGTAACCATGTTGCTCTTTCCTTGTTTATTTTTTATTACGAAGTTAAACCCTTCAAGGAATTCAACCTACCTCACCTTGCGTTGACAACTTTGGAGATACCTTAAAGACTCATGGTTAGTATAGATGACAAATTCTCTCGGCAATAGATAATACTGCCATACTTGTAGTGCTCAAATCAATGCTAAGAGTTCTTTGTCATATACAAAGTAGTTTAGTTGAGGTCCTTTGAGCTTCTCACTGTTGTAGGCAATTGGTTGGCTTTCCTACATTAGGATAGGTCCTATCTCAATGCTTGAGGTGTCATACTTCGACTTGAATATTTTCTCGAAGTTAGGTAGAAGTAGTACAAAAGCGAAGGTAAGCCTTTCCTTTATCTTGACAAAACTTCTCTCCTCCTTTTCTCTCTATTGGAAGTCAGTGTTCATCTTTGTTAGCTTAGTAAGTGGTGCTAAAATACACTATGACACACTTCCCTATTAGATGTCTCAATACATGGTTCATTAGTCTCATGAAAGTGCTTGGGGTATTCAACAAGCCAAGTAGCATAACTATCCATTCATAGAGTCCATATTGAGTTTTAAACGTAGTTTTCCACTCATCTCTTAGTCTCATACAGATTTGATGGTAGTTAAATTTCAGATCAATCTTGTTGAAGATCTTAGCCCCACTCAATTCATCCAACATATCTTCCAACCTGGGGATATGATACTTGTATTTTATTGTTATCTTGTTTACTACTTGGCTATCAACACACATTCACTAGGTTCCATCCTTTTCTGGCACTAAAACACCGGAACAATATAAAGGTTGAGGCTTTCCCTAACATAACCTCTTTCCAGTAGTTCATTGACTTGTCATTGGAGCTTAGAAGCTTATTTGGGACTTATCCGATAGGTTGATTTATTCGATAAGGTCGCGCCGAGTATTAAGTCAATATAGTATTCTATGCCTTAGATTGGGGGTAATCCCTTGGGCAACTGTTTTGGGAACAAATCGACATATTCATCTGGCAACACTCTCACTTTTAGGGGTAGTTTAACTTGCTCCTTCAATTTTAACAAATGCCTAACCAACATGAAGGTCGACGCGTTGGCTTTAAGAGCCTCTTAGAGCTCAACTCTACTCATTATCAAAGTTTTTTGATTTGTGAGCAAGTTTAGCTTGCAATTTATTAACTTTACTCAACGACATTGGGTTTAGTGTGATCCTCTTGCCTTCCTTCTTGAACGTATATGTGTTCTAGTATCTATCATGGATGAATCTCTTATCAAATAGCTACAGTCTGCTTAGCAACATATGGGCAGTACGCTATAAAGAATTTGGTCATAGTAATTTCTGATAGTGACCGGCAGTAGTATTTATCGAGTGACATGTGGTGCTCCCTTCTCACTTAACTAGTGCAACTTATATGGCCTTGAGTGTATAATAGTCGATAATTTCAATTTTGTGATTAGGTCAATTGATGCCACATTAGTACAATTACCACTATCCACAATGAAGGCACACACTTGATCATTCACCTTATAGGTGATATTGAACAAATTCTCTCTCTACTCCTCCTTACGTAAGGGTTCCATGTTCATTGTGGGTTGAACAACTAGGATCAACTGATCCAAGTCTTTGGTAAACACATCCTCTTCAATGAGTTTGCTTTCATGAGAAAGTTCTTTCTCAGCAATGCTTTCCTCATCAAGTTCCTCATCAATACTCTTTATTTCCAACTTTGAGACGTCTCCCTTGATGACCATTATTCTTCGATTCGAGCATTGAGCAGCCATATGTCCGAAACCTTAGTACTTGAAGCACTTGATTTAGCTCGTCTTCCTATTAGATGCTTACCCTTTCTCATGATTTCGGGATAGCACATTGCTGTCAGGTTAGCCCTTCTACTTGACTTGGACGTCTATCCTTTGGATTGGCTCTATACTTGACTAAGTTCGGTGACTTCCTTGTTTTGGTCGGCAGTTTGGTTGGTACTAGGCTTCTTTTCTGCCTCCTCATTCGTTGGGCTATTCTAATGGCTTCATCTATTGTGGTAAATTATTAGAGTTTCATAATGTCTTGAATGTCACCTCTCAATGCAATAAGAAACCTAGAGATTGTTTGTATCAGTGGTTCCTCCACTTTACAGCTTATTATAAGCATTTGGAATTCCTGGATGTACTTGTTAACAGTTTAGCCTCCTTGCCTCAGCTCTTGAAGTTGAGTAAAAATATCTTATAGATAAGTATCTAGCACAAATCTATTTCTAATTATTCTCTTTATCTTTGGCTAAGTATTAATCTCTTTATATCTTTCCTGTCTCCTCATAGCCTAGAAATTCTTTCACCACATGGAAGCATATCTAGAGAACTTAACAGCAGCAGTCTTCACTTTCTCGTAATCCTCACATTGGTAATAGTAAAACACACGCTCCACTTTCTTTTCCCATTCTAAGTATTCATCTACACTCCTAGATCCATTGAAGCCTAGAATCCAAAGCTTTAGATGATTAGTAGCTTTAGGTACTCAAGCTTACTCTTCTTCTTTGTAATACTCTTCCTCATCTTCTTCTCCTATGTCTCCCAAGTCAATTCTCCTTCTCACTTGTCCACCTACTCCTCCACTTCGAACTTGTCAAGCTGGGTTTTGACCTTTTGCAGGTCGAGCAGCTTGTAGAGTGTTATGTACGGCTTTAGTTAGTCGGTAAGCTAAAGCATGTACAGCTTGGGTTAAGTCTACTAAGAGGTTAGCCACTTCATTAAGTCTCTTATTAGTGCTCCTAGGGGTTCCTTAAGACTATCGGCAATAGTGGATAACACCACTGTTATCATCTCTAGCACCATCATTAATACTTAGGTCTGACATTTTCTCATGAAAGATTCAAATCTTAAACTCTTTGATTAGGTGTTTTAGCAAACACCTTCGCTAACTAGAAATTCAACAACTAGCAAAACTCAGCAATCAAATGAATACAGTAACTTACTCTGTGTCATATATACAAAATAGGATATAGACAAAACTTCAAAACAATCTACTACAACTCAAACGAAACCTTTACTTTGATACCAAGATGATGCAAACCGTGACCAATAACAAATAAGGTTGATCACCATATGGGTCTAAGTTTGTTGAAAGCTTGAAAAAGGGGTGATGGAGAATGTGCGAAAGAATAGAAAAGTGAATAAAAAGTAAGCAAAACCCATGAACAGCTCCAGGAGATATAATGCACCAATGGAACTTTCGAAGACTTATGGCACTACTCGATATGATGCACGAATTGGTCCGGTAAGGTTACTTACTACCTAGTCTTATTTAAGGGTTAGGGTAAGAGTGAAATGAGAGTAAACAAAACAATGTTTACGAAAGAAAGAATATTCAATTACATTGATGATAATACGATCTTTTCAACTACGAATACAAGAGGTGTTTATACTCTAAAGTTAGGGCAACTTTCTTAAAAGGAAAATGACAAAAAGGGTGTTGTCATAAAAAATTAATGTACAAGAATACAAAAGGTTAAAAACAAATATTCAAGAAAAATAATGATTAGTGTGGCAAAATTCTACATATGGTAAAGATATATTGGCAAGGCTATTAAAGGATGTAGACAAAAGTGTACGGTTAGATTTCTTATCTGAGTAGGGGTGGCCAAGGATCAGTTCGGAGTCTCTCTCTTGGTCTCTTAGCAAAGTTGATGTCGAATAATCGGTTGGTTTGGACATAAGTGAGTAATAGTGAATGGTTTGGTTATTGTCTCGGCAATCTACAATTCGTCACACTTTAGAAAGATGGGCAATTATTCGGCTCGATATATAGAGTAACTCAACAAAGAGATACTCAGCTTTGGTAGAAGTCGATTAGAGTAGGAAGATTTGCCTTACCAGTCCTTTTAATCCTCGGGTTAGGCTGCGGGTTAAAAGCTTAATAGCTTGATTCTTATTAGAGTGTCTCTAAGAGATTAGCAACCCTATATTGAAGATCAATTTAGAACTTGGTTGTGCTCTTCTAAGCTAACTAATCTGGGCAGGAGTGTCTCTAAGGGATTAGTGACCTTAAGCAATAATCAATTTAAAATACCTAGTAGTGCTCTTACGAGTTAACTAAGGCAAAGGTCGGGCACCCCATGGGGTGGATAAGACCCGAAAAGGGTTGTACCTTATAGGATGGCTACTACCCTAGAGATACCATCCTAGATTAATGGTAAACTATGGTTGTTTTAGAGAAAACAAAGTAAATCATAAATGCCATCTTGGATGGATGGTTTTTCAATTTATTAAATTTAACACCAATGTGAGCACCATCTTAGATTGATGGATTTTCAAAAATTTATCAACATCTTAGATTGATGGATAAAGCAATATTTGAACACTATCTTAGATTAATGGGTCTAGCACCATTTTGGATTGATAGACCTTAGCAAAAACTTGAATGCCATCTTGGATTAATGGGTATAACATCATCTTGGATTGATGGCTTTTACTATCTTAGATTGATGGGCTTGAAAGCTTTAATATCATCTTAGACTGATGGGTTTTTAATTCAATCAAGTTTCTTAAAAATTTTCTCAGTTGTGCAATTTTTTATAATTTATCAAAATTGACCTCAAGGGTTGATCTAGGAGAGAGAGTGAGTCATATGGTTACTTGATTTGGTTGTTAGGGGCTAGGCCCCTCTAAATTGGCAAAAAGAGATATTTGATTAGATACTAGAGATTGGGTCCTTTTATTTGAATTTTGATAAAACTCCTAAAACTCGATGAAAATGGTTTTAAGACTTAACACTAAGGCCAAACATAGTTGAAGCTCAGTAAAAAGACTAGTTTGGATTTGACTTAAAGAAAACTTTTCCTTTTCTCTTTTCTTATTATTTTTTCTTTGAAAAATGCTAACAAGTTTGAGTTCTTCATAAGTTTCAATGTCACAAATGAGTAAGGGTCTTTGACGACTTGCTCTTTATTTAAATTGCTTAGCAATCTTGTCTTTAAGGGATTCTCTATTCTTGGGTTGCTTTAATTTTCTTTTCGAGGCACCAACTTTCAATCTCATGGCAAATGATCTTTTGATGTCACATAGGGTAATTATAAGGGTAATAACTCTTTTTGAAGATTTGTCATAGAAATGATATCTTGTAATTGATTAGTTCAGTTTAAGAGGATTTCCTTACCTTCTATTGATTCAAAGTTTCACTCTTGACTACAATTCCAACAATTATGATCTATCTTGCAAGTGATAAATTTTAATAAATCTATTAGGTCTTTTTTGGATTGCAATGTAATATAGGCTTTTGGTCTTAATTTCAAAAATGGATATTAATGAAATAGTTTTGAAAGAATAACTCATTAACCCTAGTTTACAAGTCAAGAACCTTATAGGTAAAACTAGAATTGTGCTTGTCCTAGTTTCAAAAGTAATTTTTATCGAAGATAAGTTATTTTCTCCAATCAGAAGGGCCTTTAAGGAGGGGTAAAAGTATAGGTAGGCTATGAGCTACTTTTTAGCTATAATCTCTTTGGGGATTATGAGTTCTAAGTGCTTTGGTACTTATCCATACTTTTTCAATTTTAAGGGATGACCTTGATAAAAATCAGGCTACTAGGCCTTTGAAAATACTCCATTTAAAAGTTTAATGGGATTGATAAGGGATTTTGTGTTTAAGATATTGAAAATGAATACTTAACTTCATTTTAATTCATACATCAAATTCAAGATGTACCTCTTTTTGGAATGAGTCTAATAGCCTCACTATGATGGCACTTAACTCTCAAGTGTTTTTAAGGTTAGTGTTTAAGATTCGATTTGCCTTTTTTCATTTTAAACTTCTAAAATGGGTACCAAAAGTGTGCTCATTTTCCCTTATTACAAATCACAAAGTACTTGGACTTTCTTAATAATTTCCCCTCATTCTTTGGTTTCTATTGAATTGCCCTAGCTTCTCTTGACTTAAACTCTTACCCTTTTTTGTTTAGAGGTTTCTATCATGTTGATGCATGACCCAGCGTATTATGAAGGAACATTTATCTTAACCTCTGGTCCATTAGGGTTAATAAAGTCTATTTGAAGTCACCTAGTGTCAATTAGGTTTTGAATTTGATGCTTTAGTTTCCAACATTCTTCTATAGAATGACCCATCGAGCACATGTGATATTTACATAGTAGGCCAAGATTCGGTCTCTAAAGCTTGTGTCTGAGTGGAGAAGGTACACAACTTAACAGTCTTGCCTCTCTCAATTGATGAAGGAGTTGAGTTTTGGGATCAGTATTGGAGTAAGATGCCTTCTAACCGTCATTGTTTCAAAGCTTGCAAAATTTACAACCATTTCAAGACTTGTTGAGATAATTTGTTCTTTGGCCAATTTCCCTATCTTTATTGCCTCCTCTATGCGGTTGCCTATTGAAACTACCTCTACAAAGCTAATGGTTGATTACCTTAGAAGACAATTAAAATGTGACCCATTTAGTGTTTGGATAAATGCTTCAATCAGTTCTTTCTCTAATAAAGGAGAGGTGATTTTGGTTGCCATGCCCCTCAAATCTTTGCGCATATTCCTTGAAGGACTCATTGTAGTCTTTCCTTATGTTACTCGAGTCCCAAATAGATGGTATTACCTCTACATTAAATTTGTAATGTTCAAAGAATGCTTAAGCTAACTTATTCCACGTATCAACTTGCCTTATATCTAATTTGGCATACTAAGACAAAGCTAGCCTAATGAAGCTTTCTTAAAACGTTTGAACTAATAATTGCTCATTTTTAATGTAACAAGCCAACCTGCGTAAATATAGCCTAATGTAGAGCTTGGGACATCCGATCTAGTCATATTTCTCAAATTCCGATACTTTGAATTTCTCAAGGTAGGCCTCAATATCATATACAAAAAAGTCAGTGATGCCAATTGGTCCAAATCCGTCATGACTTTTGAATGCCTTCATTCTTTCATCAATTTGTTGGATCAACTTTCTTTTCCACTCTTTGAGAATATCTTGATTGGGCCCTAAGTTGATTGGCCCTAACTAAACCATTCTTGTATCGTCTTTAAAAGAATCAAGATCTAACATTGGATTGAGTTCTAGGAATTTAATAGTTTCCTTCTCATGTTGATGCTCTTTATTTGTTGGTGCTGTAGCTTTGAGCCAAATTATGTTGTTAACCATGAAGGTCATCTGTTTAGTCACTTTTGCCACAATTTGCTCTAACGAACGAAACCTCACTTCTATAAGGTTGGTGCCATCAAGGTTATCGTTATTTCTATTGTTGGTTATTGCTCCTAATAGGAACCCATGCCTATTAGCAACTCCTTGATTTTTTTTTTTTAATTTTTTGAGAGAGAAAAGGACTTATTAAAAATAAATAGATAGTGGAATACAAGTGTAAGGCTTATTAATATGGTTTACAAGTTGTGAGAAAGGAGCAAAAATTCCTTAAAGTGGAAAAATATATTTTTAAGGGAATTGAAGCCTAAAAACTGAATATTTATAATCGATCACTGATAACTTATAGGTATTTAAAAAGTTACCTATAAGAAGTATAAGATGTATAAGTGAGAGTTGACAAAGGGTTGAAATGGAAGGAACCAAGAAAATGACCTATAAAAGAAATTGAAAATTTATAATTGGAAGCCTAAAGACAAGAGTTTCAAAGATCTATTTAGAAAAATTTCTCCCCTTCTTTTTATTTCACTTTGAAATTATTGAAACATAAGCTAACAAAACCAACAACGAAGAGTCACAAATAAAGATAAGAGAAATTGGAAATGCAATATGAGGATACATACATCCAGAGAAGGGAGTTGGCAAATTGACTATGATGTGGCAAGAAAAGGATTTTTATTGAATCTTTGAAGTTTCCAATATATTATTCAAGATTTATTACAAACAACCCCTAAAGTTTATATCTTCTTTTTCTTGTAGTGTCCTAGCTCCTTTTCTATTCTCTCTCTTTTCTTTAGCTTATATGTCTTGATCCATCTAATAACCTAAGAGATAATCTTTAGTAAGGAATTTTTGGGAAGCTCTAAACTAGTAGTAGGTAGCAATATTTTTAAGTAATTCAATGATAGCAACAAACGGCTTAATAGGGTTTATTGTTTGGATACCTTTTGTATAAAAGAGGTCAAGTTTATGGTTCTAGGCATGACTGATGAACGAAACCATTAGTAATGCCATATTGATCTTCAAATCTCAATTCTTTTTCTCTTGGAGACAATTGAGTGACTTGGCTTGTTTAGCTAACAGTGTTAGGATGTAAAACTTTTCTTCTAAAAATTGGGTTGACAACTTAACAACCCTATGGTGTATGTGAAATATCTCTTTGGGAAACAAAATGGTTCTAAAAGCTACTAGGATGTAAGCATTAATCCTATGCTGTTACCAAGCTTGAAGGTTTCATAAAAAAGCTCTTGCTTGTAATTGAATGGGGTTGAAAATCAAGTAAAAATATCATCCACCTTAATGATTCTCCTATTACGATCTACCCAAATCTTATAGATTATAAACTTTCGGAGGCCCAATAATTTATTAAAGATCTTTGTTGGCCCAACCATGATATTTGGAACATATCATCCGCTTGTATCTTAAGTAGTGAGAGAACATGCTTGATCTTATCTTGAATTGTCTTTTGTTAGGTTGGGTTGAAAAAATTGGAACCATTTCTCAAGTATTCCTCTAGACTTGAAAGGCTTGTGGATATGGACTTCTTTAAAAAGCATCAATGTGAAAAAGGAACTAACCGTTTTCTACAAAAAAAAAAAAAAAAAAAAAAGATGAAAAGAAACTTACATCAAAAGTATCCTATTTACATGGGAATTATATTGATATTTTACAAAGAAAAGAAAAATTTTTAAAGGAATTATTTACATGGAATAGGTTAGGAAACTTTATAGTTAAATTTTTTTTTTTTTTTAGTTTTGCTACATCATATCTATTTGCCAACTTTGGGAAATGGTTTGTGAATGTAATTAGGATAGGTTCTAAAGGTTCTTCAGCTCTGTCACCTCCTATGCTTTCAAGGAAGTGGTTTATTAATCATATTGAAGCTTAAGTAGGATAGCTTGATCAATCTTGGAAGGTGGTTACCTCACAATATCTAAACAGCTTAGTTTTGACCATATCTATCATACATTCATAACATAATAATCCCTCCTATACCCTACCTTACACTACCTACCCCTACCCAATATGTGCCCCTAATAAACCTGCATGAGTTTGTGCAAATATAAATAAAATATATTTATAGAAAAGAGATACAACATAGAAAGACTATTTTGAAAAGCAATTTTAATTTTGGAAAGTTCAAGTAGTTAGCCCTCTTGATGTCTTTGGTAGACTTGTTAAGTTATCGAGTCTGAACTGTTTTTTCGTTTTCCTTAATTTAGTTTAAATTAAAATCTATGCCTATTTAGTTTCAAACTTTGACTAAAATTAAGGAAACTGGGTTTTTTATTATTTTATGTTTTAAAAAAATTGGAGTTGCCTAAAATAGGGAAAAGATGATTAAATTAGAACTAATTAGGTAGATTGACTTTAATTTAGCCATTAACTTACGTTTTGAAAAAAAAAAAAAAATTCAAGAAACCTTATTTTCTTAGGTTCGAAGGCTATCCTATCAAACTCAAATGGGTACCATTTTAACTTTTTGAATTTAAATTAATTTTTTAAACTTTTCCCTTAAGAACAAAATTTATTCACAAATAACATATGAAATAATATTTAATTACAAAAGAGAAAAAAATGAAAAGTTATTTACAAAAGGTGGAATTTTTTTTTATATTTTAAATTGCCTTGTAGGTGTCTAGGTACTTGCTGATTAAGATCAGATCATTGTAGTTTATTTTTAGAAAATTTTAATAGGTTGATTTATTTTATTTTGAAAAATATTCCACTTTAAGTATTTACATATTAAATAGTTCATAAAAATATATTTCCTTTTTTTTTTCCCAAATTTGGAAAAAAAAAAAGAAAAAACAAGAAATCCTTTGTTCTTTTAAAAGGTCCATTTAGATTTTTAGTTAAGAAAAATGTTTTTTTTTTTAAGGTGGCAAAACATTTTTTTTTTTTAATAAAAAAGAAACCCATTGAAGATACATAGGTTAAATAAGTCACATAAAGCACTTAAATAAAAATTCATACAATATTCAAATAATCACAAATATAGCATTTTTATTTTTTGTATACAAAAATTTGTTTGTGATGACAATGAAATTTTGAATCAAGACATCTACTCTATAATTAGCATTTTTAGACATTTATTTTATAATTTATATGTTCAGACATCCATTATATAATTTACATATTTAGATATCTATTCTATATTGTGTAAACACGATTTATGTCAAATATTCTACGATTTATTAATCAAAACATCTAATTCAATTAAAATAATCAAGAATTATCACATAATCACATATCCAAACATGATTCATGATAAACGATCAAAATACTAAATTTAAACAATCATGAACTATGAATACTACAAGTCATTATATTATAGAAATATTAAATCCGGTTAACTATATGAGAAAAATTGCATCAAATAAGTGTTTCACATTCCTAAAAACATGATTTCTCAATTATTTAGCACACAATATATATTTAATACACAAAGAAAATAGGAACAAGTAAGGATTTGAGGAGTTTACCTTGCGTAGTAACGAACCGATGATTAGTTTAGTGAGTTTTTGAGTAGCTTCTAGCAAGGTAGTGTTATCTTTAGAGAGAAAAAAATTCATGCCCTAGAGAAAAATTAGTTTGAGTGTGTTTCAAATTGTAATCTATGCCCAACATAAAGTGTAGTACTCTATTTATTCTAGTGGAGTTTCGATTTAATCCTGTAAAGTACAAAAACAAAAGATTATGGGTATGGGAGCCTAAGTTGTTCTTACTCGATTTTTCTCTAAATTTTAAAGAAAGTGTTGGTTTCAATAATGAAAATAGGTGAGAACATATTAATAAACAACGTTTGTACCTTGGATTTGGAGGAAATTGCCTAAAGAATAGGATTTTGTAAATTTCATTCAAGTGTGTTAATATATTTTTTTTCTATTTCAAGTTTGAATTAACTAGTGATTTAAGAAAATTAAGATGTGTTTTTTGTCTCAATTTGGAGTATGCTATGCTTAGTTTTCAAAAATATAAAATTCATGTGAATATTTCAAGATATAGAGTCAAAACATGGGTTAAAATTGAGGGGTTTGAATAGGGAAATTTCTCTTTTATTTTTTAGAAATTGCAAAGTTGCAGGCATGAAATTAGAAAAGGAAGAAGAAGAAGAGGGGAGCACATCATGTTGTAGGCATGTGACTCATGCACCTTACCCGTGTGTGTGTTATACGTGTAGGATTGAAAATGAAATGTAAGTGCAAAACATGCTTACCTACTTAAGGTTGAAACCCTTATCAAGGATTCGGTCTCGATTCATTTTGAAGTACATGGACCTGGTGTTGTACTAGGTTTAGTTTATTTTTTTTCTTTTTTTTTAAATGAAATAATACTCAGCCTAGGTTTAAAAAAAAATATGTATATGCTAAGAAAATAAATAATTTTGAAAACACAGTCTTATCGAGAGAGAGAGAGAGAGAGAGAGAGAGAGATAAACTTACTTTAAAATTACAAAGGGTAAAAATGGAGTGTCCACACCTATTATTGTGTAATTGTTCACAATAAATATATGGTAAGGTGAGGATACCATTATGTTACCTCTCTTGGACAACACTGTTATTAGAAAAATTAGAATTGTTACTATAGTCTTATTTTAGTTATAGTTAATTGTAGTAATTGTTATTTGTGCTCATACTTAGTTTAAGTGCATAAAAGTAAGAGGAAACTACTCTTCAAAGTTAAAAAAGAAAAAGGAAAAAGAAGCTTTGTAGAAAATTATAGCTAAGTACACAATCACCTAATTTAGGACAAGTTCTTCGTCCATAGTTACAATATATGATTTTGCAGACTCACCCATTTTACTCACTTCTCTCTCATGTTGAAAGAAAGTACAATGTAAGTATAAAATCTTCGATTCATTTCTATAACACCCAGTACAAAAATAAAATAAAGGCATAGTGGAAAAACTAGTTATTATTAGTTAAGGGTAATAAGGCAACAATAAAAGCGCTTGGGGTAAGTCTGGAATATTAAAAAGTCTTAACGTATCTCTTACATAAAAGTACTCCTCTCTTTTCAAAAGTTTTATTTTAAACTCTCTTTGTGTTATAGAGTTGGATTCCCTCGTAGCGAACTAGATTTGGATTCTCTAAAATTATTTTCCTAAAATTATTCCCTTCAGATATATATACATATGTGTAATTAATAGTTGATATTATAGAAGAAAAGATGATGATATCATTTGATATTTCAAAATTCAAGACAATTTTAACCACTGAATTTGTGATTTTATTTAAAGTATTTTAGAGGATCCATTTTTTAGTGAACCTAGTAAATCTTAAAGGTAAGACATAAAGATCCCTAAGACCTTATTGTTTCATTGAAATCATAATCCTAGTTGTGATTCTTTTAATAGTGCAAGAGAAAGGCACTGGTAGCACATTGAGTATGCAAGGCTTGTAACGAATTTTAGAACAATTATTGGTAAGTGCCTTTATAACTATGATTAAGTGTTGGATTGAATCTAAAAGTGTGTTTTTAATTTTTATGGTGGTGAATATTTTTTTGGATTGAAAGAATTTAGAGGATCTCCTTAAGATTCTTATAATCATAAGGTAATGTATCCTTTTCCTCACAATCTTGTATCCTTGTAAAATTTTTGTAATTTGGTTGTATTGTTGAGTTGTTCATGCAAGCCTTATTGATTTGGAAAAGGATTGTGGTGTTTTTAGTTTGAGATTGAGATTGGAGGATGGATTTAGGATATAGAGTAGTGTTTTTGGAGAAAAGAGAGAAGAAAATTTGAAGAGGTAAGAACATGGTCAAAGACTATGGATGTGATTTGGACCACGATCCTCTTTAGAGAGTGGATGTGAAGAAATTTTGAAAAAAAATTAAAGATAAGAGGATCACGATCGTGATCCATACCATAGTTTTTCTATGATAAACCATGGCTAAGTCTAGGGTTGTAGTGTAGGAGCATAGACATGTGTTTTGGCTTTTACAAAGGATCATGGTTGTGATCTCAACTATGTTCCCTATAGTCACTTCCTGTCATCTTTCTAATATAAGTTTAGTTTTATTTGGTCTAACATTCTTGTCTAAAACTTTTAGAAAACCTATAAGAAGTTGTAGATTGTTACTAAGGTAATTTTTATTGATCGTTTCTTTACAAATTCATCACTATAAGTTAGAATAGATCTAGTTCTTTCGATGGAGTCCTAGTACATGGCAATTAGGCATTGTATGTGACTGTTAGGCTAGAATTTATACTTGTATATAAATGCTTAAATTGATTAACTAAATATTCGGCTTAACTATTTTTGCTTGTTAGTTTTGTGTAGCTTGGCCTAGAGGCCTAGAGTAGCAAATCCTTAAGGATAACCCCGTTCATCCTTACAATGCATTATCCTTAGTGGAATCTCACTTAGAAATGAGTTAGGGCGAATCTAGATTATATATGGGGTCTGAAATGGCATGCCCAACATAGGATTTTAGAGGGGTCTTAAGTGGCACCCCATCGATTTCATTATATCTACGATTTCACTCGTACCTACATTCACTTCCTTGTACTCTCACCCATTTCATTCTAATAAAACATGGTGCTTGCTCCATAAGCCCTCTCCTATTGGTACGCGAAATCACATGATACATAGAAGAGTTTCCTTGAAATCACTAGTGTAGTGTTTGCGGTTAAATCAAGTAATCAGTTTATTATTGATTCTTTTTCAAGTGGTTGTTAAATATAGACCAAAAGATCTAGTGATAGAAATTTTTATATTAAGCCACATGATGATATATTTTCGGGTTTCATATTGCTTTCCTTATATAATCCCACGATATGGCGCTGTCTTTTTAAATCAATGTCTATTTTTACCTTTCATTTACTCCGGATATATGACTTTTAATGAATCTTTTCTGGTATTTGGAATTATAAAGCCTCTCTAGAAATCGTTTGATGTTCATACTCCTATTAAAATAAGACATAACGACTGCCATCTCACTTTCACCAAACCTACATATCTCTTTCAATAAATCATCGAGCATGATCCATGCCAAAGCTAACCATGGGGTCAAGGACGAGTATTATTCTCACTGACGATCTCATCCTTGTCAAATTCCTTGGAAGACACGAAAACTGTTTCACCTTTTAGGCTTACTATAAAAATAAAATGATGCATCGTAAGTTGGAAAGTGAGCGCTTCTCCTATTCAGCGCCACTTCTTGCTTGTGCTTTAGACCATCACTCGGTTTGCTATCATCGTATTTAGTATATCCCCATTTCTTTTAATTCAACATTTTCCATTTTATTCAATTTTACTTCCTCAATAATGTTTCTACCAATTGAATGTACCTAAGATAACACACTAGGGACAACAATTGTCCATCTCATTTTTCAACTCTAGTTACTTTCTTTTGATGACAGCGCTTATTCATTTACTCTTGATTGATTGAACTAAAAAACAAAGCAAGAATATTAAAAATTGGATGTTCCAATTGAGCACTCAACTTACTCCAATGTGGTCATTAAAATTGAACTATGTTAACGTCGCACCTCTTAGTTTAAATATTGTTTCTTTCCGTTCTTGGATTTGCGGGCTCTTTTATTTTATAATATCTTAAAGGATATCGTCGAATAAATCTATTTATTTAATGTGCATTCTGTAATCCAAGCAAGTTACCCTATAGAAAAGGAAAAACAAGCATCAATATTTTTTGACAATCCAAGGAATATTTTTTAGCGCCACACATATACGTAAAAAGATGGAAAGAAGTAAACATAAGAAAAAAAAACCTATATTCTATATTTGTGATCCATATCACACAAGCACCAATGCCATTAGTGCCACTCCAACATATCAAACCATGACGGGCTCACCATCTCCATGATCAACTTAACACCACCATTATGAATACCTCAACTTCCATCACTATCACTGCCATTGGTACACCACTATTACCTCCATCGAACCACTAACATTAGAAGTCTAGCCACCACCACTACTGCTATATCATCACCATCATCGCACCACAGTTATCACCACCACTTTTGCAACCACTATGGCCATTGCCATCATCACCATATACCATTACTATCTTTGCCACTATAAAAATCCTTCATCATTTAGAACATTCGGCACATAAAGTAGCAAATGAATATTTCCAAAACAGTTATATCTTTCTTTATATCTCATTGGATAGATATAATTGATAGGCTTTTTTGGGCTCCTAAAGCCTATTTTGACCTCTAAGGACCATGAGTTGATCTGTTTAGACTAATAATTAAGCTATTTAAATCCAAGCTTAACCTTTTGCCCATGATCTATGTTGTGGACTTGACTCATGCCCTGGTTCCTAACCTACCCTTAGGTTGGTACTTAGGTTTTTGGTGTTTGGTTCCACTTATGGCATTCATATGCAAGATATCTAAGTATTGGAGCCCTATCTAAGAAGCTTAGACAACAGAAAACCATAAGCACAAAGTGGAGATTCTAGCCTATTTGGGATGACCGACCAACTACTCATCACATCATCGTCGAAGATTTCAAATCTTACTAGATATAGAAAAATGCAATTTCCTATTTAGGTAGGATTTGAATATATCTACTTTTCAAATATATTTTCTCACTAGCTACTATAAATAGGAGTTCACTCCTTTGGTTAAGGCATCGTTACATGTGCACATATCCTTGCCTTCTTGCTTTCATCCTAAATCCCACATATTCGCTTACTTAAGCATGATAATGGTCACCTTAAGTAACCCACTTGATGTCCTCTCACAATGTTTTTCTTTTTTCTTTTCTTTTTTATTTTTTTATTTTGGCAGGCTTTAGGTCCATCAATTGAGGCCCAAATCTCAATCTTTAGCATTGAAAATCCTGAGACAACACCAACCCTTGATCTTTATATTCCTAATGTTTCAAAACAAGCAATAAGACACCAAATCAACCCTATTCCCATTATAAAAATAATAAACAATATAAAAATTGAAAGAAAATTAAAAAAAAAAAATTAAAATCATTGAAGAACAATAAAGACTACCCCATCAATGATTGACTACCCTAATGTTGAGATGGTGCTGGTTATCGTCTATGGTAGGGTCATGCAACCCTTCTCAAGTGATAGATAGTTGCCTCACGGCTTTGATGGTAGCTATGCTACATGTTATTATAAAATAGTATATTACGATTCATAAAAATTGGTCCATCAAGCAACCAATTAAGAGTGATAGGTGGTCCACCACTAGAAAATCAAAAGAAAAGAAAAACATGAAGTTACACATTTTTTTTGTTGGTTCTTATTTGGGTTGTATGATTGGACACTCTTCTAAACCGTTTTTTTTTTTTTCTTTTTAAGAAAAATAAATTATCAAGTCGCTCATTGACAAAACGATGAATAATGATCCACTATTTTTGATGGATTGTGCCATCCACAAGTGCGTGTGGGTGGTCTTTCACCACCATTGCTGCATTGCACGATCCATCCATTATTGCTGATATTGGTGACGGAGATGGAGGGATATTGGTAGTGATAGCTTAGTAGTGGAGCTGAAGGTGAAGGCAACGATGATAGCAGTGGCATGATGGAAGAAGAAACTTTGGAAATCAAATAAGGCAAAGGACATTATTATCAAATTCATGTTGTCTTGCGTATTGTGTCTGCGAAATAAACACTGAGCAAAATATATTCTGGAATCCAGTATTTTACGGTTTTCCCCGTCAGCATTACTTTGCGAAACGAATAGGCATTAGCTCGTTATGTCTCTTAGTACTTTCTTAAAGTTATTAGTTTTGTATAGCCATGTGCTATAAAAAAAATTAATTAACTAAAGCATAGTAGAATTTTGGAGAAGCTCCGTAAATAGCCATGTGATTGTGGATCGGATATGCAAGTCAATAAAATAAAGAAGATTGATTTTAGCATATAAATGCTAAAGTTCTAGAGAAGATCGAGAAACCATATAAAGATGCAAAACAAGCTAATTTGAAGTAGATAATACAAAAGAATAGAGTTCTGAGTCATACAAGAACCTCCATGCAAACATAGAAATCTTTGGTTAGGAGAGGATGTAGTACAAAAAGTCATATGTTGCAAACGAACTATAGAAGATGAAAATGAACTTATCAAATCGCATTAAGCAAGCCAGAGATTATGTTTTGTATACCTTTTATATTTTATTTTCTTCGACTTTGAAAAATAAGATTCACTAAAAATAGATATAGAGTAAACGTCCTATGATATTTTATAAAGTCGATAAATGGAAGTGAAAATGTGATCTACTAAAAATTATATTGTCATTGTTTAGCATATAATAAGCTTGTGCTAATCAATTTTTGATATGTAAGCATAATTTATAGAGGAAAATAAAATAGTTTGCATCAAGGATGGATGATAATATCTACTTTATAGATTTCTACTTATCCATTGGTATTGCCCAATTTCCCATATAGCTTATCATAACTTCTATTTCTAATATAACATTTCTAAATGAAATAAATTTTGCATGTTTATGAAGAGACCTTCAATAAAGGACAGTATTTTATTTGTCCATATAACGTGTGTCGCTGTTTTTGAAAAGTTTTTAACTCGATAGCCGCCTCAACAAGAACATCTAGATGAACTACTTACGAGCTTATACCGAAAGAATAATCACGTACATGAAGAATGAAATCAATTTTTCTACAATATATGTTAAGAATCTAAAATAATACCACTACACAAAAAACCAAAAAAAAAAAAAAGCAGTGTATATAGTTGTAAATTTACATACAAATAAAAAGCACCATGATTTATTCGTAAAACAAAAAATAATGTAATAATTAATGTTCATAGCATAATCGTGACTTTGTTGCCCTACACCCAGAGCTGGAATATTTTTCAAATCTTAGCTGTTTACGGGGCCATTAACATTAAAGCAACATTCTACAAGGAAAATGCGGATGCAAATTGAATTCCAAGCTTATTATCAGGTAGTATGTTCAGAGAGGACAAAGGGTGTAATCTGTCCAAACTTTCCCCTTTTCTACAATTCGGTGTCGAAAGGTGAAAGTAGAGACCTCATGTTTCAAGCCATTCTTGAAAGTTGAAACACTAAATTATCAGTTTTGAGCTCAAAACACCAACTTGTCAAAAGAAAAAGGTATAAATAATACTTATACAGCCTTTATCCCGAATATCTAGTGAGAGTACAATGACGAGAGGTTTTGACAAAGCGCCACATTGACAGCGTAGCGCAAGCAGCAGTTTCTCCATGTACTATATATATATATCTCCATGTACTATATATATATATATATTGGATCCATGAAAAAGGAAAGCTAGGTACTGGTGAAGCGGCTTCATCCCCTAATTAAAATGTAGACAATACATACCCAAGAATCAGCAATAAATGCTTTGTAAATACAAAATTAATTTGTTGGAAGATATTGAATATATATAGTTTAGAAAAAGTAATCAAATGGATAGTTTAAACATGCGGATACTAAATAGAATATTCATAGGATAAAGAGAAAAAAAGGTATATTAGGTAGAAATTCGAAATATATATAACAATAACAATAACATAAATTCAGTTTTAATAATTACCTATCATCTGTTTGCATTGACGATGTTGTTGCTTGGTGCTCAACCTTCATCTGCATTGAGGTATTAATCAATGGTTTGTGCCCCACAAACAAGGCGACATGTCCCATTAGCTTGTCTTTCCTAGAAAACGTTGTCCCACAAGAACACAGCCACTTCAGGTAGCCGCAATGCTTCTCATGCGTCCTAAGGTCGGACAAGACGGAGAACTGCTTCCTATTACACCGCTTGCACACATACATCTTAGGGCAATGGCTCCTCTTGTAGTGATTCTTGACACATATCATGGATTTCAAGGGCTGAAATTTTTCGTGCTTCTGGTTCCACCGACAACCTTCTTGTGGACACGAATATTTCCTAGGCAAATTCATCAGACCATCTTTATCGAGTCCTTGCGCACTTTGGTTAGGGCTCTTTAGTGGATTGCTCAAGGCACTAGTACTCTTGTACTCATCACCATGTGCCCTCATGTGCATCCTCAAATTCGCATCGCGCTTGAACCCTTTTGCGCAAATTTGGCAATAATGGGTGTACTTAGCCAACAACTCCGTGGCATCTAGCTCAATGATATCAAAATTTTTCGACATTTTCCCCATTGCTGATCCTTCATTAGTCAATTGAGGCCCTTCTTTGGACAACTGCTCTATCCCTTCATTATCCCTTGTACAGATTTTCACGTTAATTGATTGGTTATTCTCATTAATAGTAGAATCGGCATAATTACTATCAGCATACCAATCTAGGGCTTCAGAAGGATATATATTTTGATGAACATTCTCATCTCCCACGAGTTGATTGCTAACTTGATTCTTAATTCCATAATTTTGTTGATGCAATCCGCTATGTTGGGGTGGCGATATAGGTTTAGAAAGACGTACTTGATGGAGTTGAATGTTGTTACCAGTGTTACCTGAAGTGGCACCAGTAGACATTTGTTGACAGATGAACAACATGGAAGTTGCTGTGACCATAATGTCTTGAATCAAGCCAACCATGCTTGCAACGGCCATAGACGTTGTTGATGCCTCGATTTCAGAATGATCGAAATTGGACATCAATACGGTGACAAGAGATTGAATTTGATCAACCTTGTCCTTAAGAAAGGAGAGATTGTAGAGAAGAGATGAGCTGAACCGAGTCTCATCCGGGTTTGAGGTTGTTTCCAGGGAAGTAGAGGAGGGATGATGTTGATTTTCACTACTAATGACATACATACTTTGATGATGCCCTCGTGAATGATTTGGGGAACGAGACATTGCTGTATTATTTGAAATCACTGTTTGGACTCACCCAAGTGTATCAAGACAAGATTGCTGTATAAAAACATTGATCATATAGAAGAAAACATCATAATGGATGTTGCCCTGCTTGGAAACACAAAATCAAAGTCATTGCAAGACTATATTCAGGAATTAAATTAGAGAGAGTGGAGAAAACGAGAGAAAGAGAGTGAAGAGCAAGTCAACTTTTGGGTTTCAGTTCTCATAATCCCCACTTAACACCTCCCTCAAATATTACCAGTCTTATCTTGGGACAAACCCAACGTAAACAAAGGGTTTGTTGAAGCTGTGCATATGCTTTTTAAGGTAAGTTAAATAATATAAAAGACGGTCATCCAATGACTTCACATAGATTGCTTTCAGTTGAAAATAAATTGCTTTAATCTACTCTTATATAATAACATGTTGACAATAGAATATTTTTTCAAAGTCATCTCTCTATATATTTATCTCCTCTTCTTCTCCTTTTCTTTTCTTATATATAGACGAGGAAGTGATAGAAGAAGGGTCAATTATGTGGCATCACCAATGATATAAAACCTCACAGTTTAAACTTACGATTAATTTTTGACAAAAAAAAAAAAAAAAAACCTTACAATTAATTATGGGATAATCGTAACAGCAATTAAAGTATCCCAGCTTGAACTTTTTGTTTCCGTTTAGTGTCTAAACTTTGAAAATTTTTTTCATTTGGGTGCCTTGACTTTTTAAAATTGCCCTCTTTTAGTACCTAGACAATGAGCATATTGCACAAAAATTATTGAAAAGAAGTACAACTAAAAAATAATAATAGTACCTAAAATAAGGAGAAAAATAGAAGAAGAATGAGACGACTCAACACAAGAGACAAGTATAAACCCATTGGTGGTGGTACCTCGTTAATATAGTTAATTAGATGGTTGCTAAAAAAAAAATAAAATAAAATAATAATGGGTCGAGTAACTCACCAATCGATGGTAGATGCATTCAATGCTAATGATCATGATTAATCTTTGATGATAAGTTGCTAACTACTACTTTTAAGATAAAAATGGAGAAATTGCAAATGACCCATTATATTTTAATATTTGTATAGATTTACTTTTGAATTTTTAAATGTTGCAAATCATTCTTTAAATTTTGATAAATTGTCTATGTAAACGATATTTATTTATTTTTTTAATTCAAACAAAAAATACTTTAAGATTAATGTTTAGAGGGCCTTAAATTATGTTTTAATAAGTCTAAGGGGGGTTTTGTATAAAGATCAAAATTTAGAGAAGTTATTTATAATCTTTAGGGACTATTTATTAAGTTGTCAATGTTTAGGTGGATTATTTACAATATTTAAAAGTTCATAAGATATATCCATACCAATATTAAAATTTAGGAGAGTTATAAGCATTTTCCCATTATATAAAAAAGAGTTTCCGTTTTTATATCAAAATGAGGCCTTTGTTACCATAAAAGCTAAGTAGGCGAAACTTTGTTTTTATAGGTGAAAAAAAAGGATGTACTGGCTCACAATCAACCATCCAAGATGGCTTGCGACCATCATCATGTGGATGGCCACACCACCTACCACCATCTAAGTGGCTTGCAATCCTTATTATTCTTTTTCTTATATATTGGGAGGCCTAGCTTCCCTAGTTACCCATATTTCTTTTTCAATTTACTATCGAACTTACCACCCTTTACATTGTTAAAGGTTTCATTTTTTGTTAAACTTCACATGCTTGTTTTTACGTATATATTCTTTACTTTAATTGATATCGATAAACAAGTGCTTAGGGTTTTACTTGTGATTTACTTAGGTCCATGATAATGCTTTAGTTTTGATAGACATTGTGACTTCATGTGAGAGTTTACTTGCACAATGCTTTTCCTCATATTTTTATTTGTTTTTAAACTCTATTATAGGAGAGTTTTAAGTGAGTTTTTGTTTTCTCTATAAGCATATGTAAGTAGATATAGGGTAGGTAAGATATAAGTATCTACTACATCCCATTGTGTAAGTATAAGTTTTCAAATTTTTGAACTAGAACTTACTCTATAGATATAGGAATGGCCTTAAAATTTATGCCTTATAGGACCTAAAGGGTATTGGATAGAGATGAGAGGACATGGTATGAGTATGGCATAAAGTTCTACCCATATCCTATCTTATAGGTATATATTTCTAAATTTTGGTATGGAAATTTACTTTATAACATTTATGCACACTCTGAAATCTATACCTTATAAAACTATGGTGTAAAATATCTTATGGAATCTAAAAATTTTTTATTATATATTTATAATATAAATTTTTTAGATAAGTTTGTCAACATTCTATTCATTTTTCCACGTAATTGCTAGTACGTTCATCAATTTGGCAATCTCCAACAATTTAATCACATATTTAATCATGAAGGCATGCATCATGAATATGATAATAGAACTCCAAAAATTTATAATGGAAGGCTATCATAAAATTGCAATCTTTTAGAAGGTCTAGGTCACTTGTTCAAAATAAATAATAATACTAGATCTATTACAATATTTTTACTATATGTGAGAACATTCAATGAAAAACATAATATAATAAAATAAACCAAAATTCAAAGGCTTTGAACTTGGCCACAGTCATTCTTCTTCAATTAGTAAATGAGCGTGGGATTTGATTTATGTATTAAATTAAAAATATTATATTTTGTTGTATTCAATATTATTAATGAGAAATTTTTATGAGATACACTAGAAATTGTACCCTAAGTATCTCAAAAAGATATTGCATAAGTATCAATCCTTTATGAGCAGAATTTGGAAAATTTAAAAAGGAACCAATCCTATAATTTTTAATACTCATTTGAAACATGTTAAATGACAATGACGCATGGTTAGTAAGTTGTAGGTTTAGGTAGGATACCCGGACATACCATTTATGAGTATTATTGTTATATGCGTTCTTACTTTCCTTATTAGTTGTTATTATTAGTGGATCGTTCTTCACCTATGGCTTCTTCTCTCCAATTGGAGGATCCTACCTCAACCATTGTGTTTTTACGTCTTCGTTCTTCTTATCTCTGGCCATTTCTTTGCATTTTTTTCGATTGAATCTTAATATATATATTCCACCATATACTCCAACACATACCATATGAATGAAGGATGCAATTTCTAGTAGCTTCATCTAACCATTATATATGTCGATGGCAAATGAATGTGACCGACGTGAATGTCTAAAAATGCCCAATGATGGCGCACGGGTGGTCGAGTCGAGGAGTGTTGGTTACCTATTTTGAGATTTAGTCCAAAACCACGAAAATAAAATTTTCCTAATGAAAGAAGAAGTTAACGTGCTTGATTACATCATATATCTGAGCAAATATATATATAAATATGTATAGATATTACAAGTTGGCATGATAGATAACGTTGTCTTGCTGGCTGTCGTAGAGGAAGGTGCTAAAAGTCCCTTTATCTCTCCAATTATATATAAATTACTTAGTCAACTCGAAGCCATTTCTCTTGCTTCGTGGAGGCCACACGCAATATGGGTCCACTTAGGATTATTATTACTATTATTATTATTTTATTTATTTATTTTTACTTTTTTTTTTTTTTGGCATTTGCCCAACAAAATCAAAATAATGCTTAGCAAATGCTACTAAATAATATGCCAAAGGAAAGTGATGAGTTTTATACGAAAGAGAGTTTCTCTGGCTCGGCATAATCTATGTTCTCATCCATCATTTGTTATGAATGATGAAAATGTATGCTATGTTTTAAATATTTTTTGTGTACGACAATACGTGAGTGGAGGAGAAATAAATGAAAATTGCATCTAAATGATATCATTGAAGTTCAATGATTTTTATCTAATGAATATTAAATCAAATATAGGATAAAAAACTCAATCGGTTCTATTAAAACGGTAGAAAAATCCTTAATTCACCTACTAATCCTATCCTAAGTCGGTACATTACCTTCAAATCAACTTCACCAAAAATCGATGAAGCTGCCCCCCAAGCTCTGGATGTTCCTCTGCTTCTTCTTAGATGACGTTCCAAACTCTGACGAAGCAACAAGAAGTAATAATTCAACCATTTTTATCAAACCAAGCTCCAAAAGGCATAAAATTTTACAAGCAACTGAAATTTCGCATTCGATTTCACAATTCTAACACCAATTTTAGCAATTGGCCGATGAATTGCTTCAATATTAAAAATATGAATTTTATTTGTTAATGTGGATGATACATAAGAATCAATTTTTGAAAATTTTGATGGTAATTACCTACAAAAATATGAAGATAAATTCGCACTGCTTGAATAATAAATGATTGATCTTGCGCACAAGCTGATAGAATGTGTTATTTAGATCTTAGGATGACAAGCATGTATTTTGATCTCGGAAATTATATATTTTAGGGTCGTTTTGGTATTTTACAAAAATTTAGGGGTCAAAATATTTTTTTTTAAATTATTGGCTATTATCATTTTAGGAGTTGTACTCCATTAAACTACATGAATGATTATACCTGTAAAATGTGATGTCTGGCATTTGTCCACAAACCTGTTCTCTAGCACATGATAAACCATATATTTTAATCACAAGCGTGATCAAGTGTTATATGTAATTATTCGACATCGTGCAAAAGAGTTATATAAATTCCAATTATAAGTTGAATTAAACTTTAAGTATTTGTGTTTTTCTATCTTTTCATTTTAAATATATATTTTTTATATTTAATATTTTGGGTAATTGTGTTTTACAATATTGGAGGAAAACAAACATGTTAGCATCCATTAATTAAATAAAAATGAAATCCCAAAGTATTGTAGCTAGTAGATTTTGTGTTCCGGATTGTATTTGTGATGAAACTAACAAGAGAATTTTTAACCAAAGCTACCTTTGTGCAAATATGTTTCTCAATCCTCATCGCTGACCCTTCATGCTAGAGTTCATCTTGGTTTTTTGTATTCTGTATCAAGAAATGCTTATTTCATTTGTGATAGGTTTCATCATTTCCTATCAAGACGATAATAACAAAACCAGTAGCGAAACAATCATGATCTAATCTAGGTAAAGAGGTGAAAAAGAATAATGTGTTTTGTTGCCTAAACAGTCCGTCCATTTATTGACCAAAGAAACGGAGTTACACTTATGCCTCTCAATCGACCTCAATACAAAAACCCTCATGTTTGAATTCTTTCCTATAAGGAAATGTTGATGGGTACAAGATAATCTAAAAAAAAAAAAAAAAGGAAAGAAGACGAAAATTAAACTATAATAGTTCATTTCACATGCTAACTTGACCATTAGAAATCGATTTTACAAATCCTTGGTTTGTTCTTTTATTTTAGTTAATAGATGTTAACACATTTGTTTTTCTTTGTTTCATAAAATAGGGGTATCCCAATTCACAAGTACTAAAAATTATGGGTACACAAAGTGAAAAAATGAAAAAGGAAAAAAAAAAAAAATACTAATACCTAAAGTGTAATGTGCCATATATTATAAGGATATATTGATATCCTAACACAATATGAGCTTAACTTCTTGAGTACGTTTATGATGTTTATTTTGTAAAGTTTCGCAACAGATTTCACTTTCAAATTTTCTAATGATTTTATTTATATTTGTCTTATAAGGAAAATCATTAACTGATAAGTGCTAAATTAGATACATGACATGCTGACATAGTCATGCTGGGGCCGTGTTGAAATGTAAAATAGACCAATCAACAAGGTGACGTTGTTGGTGTATCTTTTTTTAACTGAAAAATAGAAGCTTACGTTCTGATACATGTAATTTTAATCCTTGCAGTGTGTTTGGAAATTAAACGAGGCCATGTATTTGATTGTTAAAGGCCATGACATCATTACGCAATTAGAAGTCAGAAAAGCAAGGTCAAGGTTGTGAGCAGTCTGCGTTGACCGGTTCTAGCTCATGAATTGGCTTGGAAGTATCCCAAGCCCGATTGAGCTAGGCCTAAACTGTGGGGTGACTTGCCCGGCTTGGCTGGTTGTAATAGTTCATCTTGTCAACAGTTAGATACTAGATTAAAATATATATATATATATATATATATATATTTTTTTTTTTTTTTCTTTTTTTGCTTTGGCTGCTTATGCAGCCCTTTGAGTTAAGTCACTTGAAGTGACAAGTCCATCCATAGCCAATTTAAGCGTAAATTTACAAAAATGCCTCATGCATATTCTCATGCTAAGCACCCTCATCTTCTTTATAAATTATAAGCACCCAAAGGTACTTAGAAGTTATAAGATACCACATGAGATTCTGACATTTTTTGATAATATGGTAGGCTTTTAGCTTGCGTGGAAATGAGCTTTTATTTATTTATTTATTTCTTTTAAATCAATTGAAAGATTGTAAAAGTGTCGTTGGAGATTTTCATCTCCTACATCAACAAATTTACAGCTTAGAGAAAGACATTCAATAACGTCTTAAATTGCAAAATGGCCATATTTTGAAAAATTTTTCTTTTTTTTTTTTCTATTGATGTAAAATTTTCCTATAAATAGTGATAAAATTATATGAGTTTTACACTCTAAACTTACTATTACTTTACATTATTTTTCAAATCTATTTACTTCCAATTTGGTATTAGCAATGGAACCGAACAAATCTTCTAATTTTCCACATTTTGAGTACTCTACAAACTCACAAAATACCCAAATGCCTTCAAATTTACAAAATGATTCATATTTTCCATTTAGTAATTTTCAAGAGATACCAAATCACAAATTCTCTCCAAATTCTCTATTAATGAACCAAAATCTACAAAATTTCCATCATAACCCAATAGGTATGGCACCACCATATTTCCCATATGTTCAACACCTAACCTATGATTATAGCCTACAATTCATGCCATTTGGGTCAACTCCTCAACTGAATTTCGATGAAACAATACAAACACCAAACAATACAAACTTGCATCACCAACAATTTCCCAAAGAAAAAAAATAGCGGTGATGAGGTGGATGAAATTGAATCAATTGAAGGTCATAGGAAAAAATGGGACTATAGTGATGAAAAACTTCTTATCCACTTATACCTAAGGGTTAGCAAAGATCTTATTATTGGAAAAAATTAGCCACTACAAACTTTTTGGCGATGAGTTCATGAAAGTTTTGAAGAGGGACAAGCCTTAGAGAATGGAACAAATCAAGAGAAACGCATGTGGTAGCAATGTAAAGCTTGATGGTAAAAAATATCAAGGGATGTAATGAAATTCAATGCATGTTACAACCAAATAAAAGGCAAGCACAAAGTGGGAAGAACAAGTATAATTATGTGAAGGATGCTCATGATCTTTATAGAGTCAACGAGAAAAGACTATGTATAGTTGAACATTGATGGGTGATATTATGTAATGAACCCAAATGGATATCTCAAATCAATAATGTGGAGAACTTTCAAAGCAAGCTGACCAAGATCAGTACATTTGGTGCATATACTAGCTCATCCTCCAATCATGATTTACTAAACAATGATGAAGAAAGTGAGCAAATCACTCGTCCACCTTATAAATCAGCAGCAAAGAGGAAAGGAAGGAAGAAGATGGGAATAGAGGAGACTGTTGATGGATTAGCACAAGAACTACAATGCTTAAGTGGAGCAGATCTTGATAGAGTTAAGTGGCTTCGTAACTTAGTTGAGTAGAGGGAAAAGGAGCTTAAAACAATTAAAGAGAAGGAACGCTGCAAGATTGAAAAGGAACAACAAAAGCGAATGGAATGGGAAAGATCAATAATGATTGCTGATCTTTCAAAAATGGATGAGGAACAAAAGCAATGGTTTAAAGAGATGCGTCGAGAGATCTTTCACAAAAGGACTTCATAATTTTAATCTATCTAATGCTATTTATGAGTTCATGTTGATGTAGTTAGTGAATTTAATATTGCTTAATATATCCATCTAATATGAATGTTAATCTTAATGTCATTGAAGATTTTAAAAACTAACCATTGCAAATTGCTTAATGTTATGAAGTAGCTGTTGCAAACTAGCCATTATAAATTAGTTGTTGTCTTAAATTCTCTATATATCCAATAAGGCAAGACTTCAAACTACACTTTTACATTTCTCATTTTCATTCACACTTACAATATCCTTTGCCTTAAGAATCATTATGGCAACAAGCAACTCTAATAGCTCAAGCACCTCTAGTAGCTTTGATTTCGAGCAAAACAAAAATAAGAAGAGCATTGACGAATTTCTTTTATTGGAGATAAGTATTTCACGGAGTAAGATAATTGAATGAGTGCATGATATACTACCACAAATATTTGAGTGCTCTTCAACTAAAAGACATAAGCGAAAGTACATAAATAGAGGTCATGTAGAGGGTCATAATCGTTTGTACAGCGTTTACTTCTCAAACAACCTAATTTATACAGATGAGCAATTTTGATGAAGATTCCGAATGAGGAAGGTTGTTTTCCTTCGCATCATTGAAGCATTTCAAGATTACTCTCCTTATTTCAAACAAAAGAGGATCGCTGCTAGTCATCTTAGTCTTTCACCACTATAAAAGTACACTATCGCTATTCGAATGTTGGCATATGGTGTAGTAAGTGGTGTTTTAGATAATTACTTGTGAATGGCCGCATGTACGATATTACAATGTGTTAACAAATTTGCTACAGTTGTTATTGCTTGCTTTGGTGATGAGTACTTACATAGGCCTAATTAGGCCAATATTGAAATATGTAGCTAAGTAATGTGGATTTCTTGGTATGTTAGAAGCATAGATTGCATGCATTGGGAGTGGAGCAACTGTCTAGCAGTATGTCAAGGTATGTATACTCAAGGAGATCATGGTTCTCCAACGATCATGCTTGAAGCTATAGCTTCATACAGCACCTGGATATGGCATGTGTTTTTTTGTGTCCTAGGCTCCAATAATGATATTAATGTGTTGGATCGGTCACCCCTATTTGATGATGTTCTGAAAGGATGTGCTCCGTTAGTCCACTACAATGTCAATGATAGAAACTATGATATTGGGTGTTATCTCACGAATGGTATATATCTTGAGTGGTCAACGTTTGTCAAATTTATTCCATATTTGCATGGTCCAAAAGAGAAATTATTTACTAGACAACATGAAGGATATAGGAAAGATGTTGAACGAGCTTTTGGAGTTCTATAAGCTCATTTGGCTATAATCCGTGACCATGTATGAATGTGGGATCAAGAGGTTATAGGCCAAATTATGAGAGCATGCGTAATATTACATAATATGATTGTTGAAGATGAACGAGATAACTATAATTTCAATTTTTAAGTTCCAGATTATGAATCTGTAGATAGTACTGACCTTGTACCACATGTCTCTCATAGCCATATTGCGGAGTATGCAACTTATATTTAAAACAATATTCGACTTCGTGATAGGGTTAAACATAGTCAGCTACAATTCGATCTGATTGAGCATGTGTAGCAGTGATTTGGACCTACCGCGGACAATGAATAAGTAGAAAATGATGATTTTTATGTTTTTGTTGGCTTGTTTTTTTTTTTCCCACTTTTCTTTTCATATGCTGCTATATTATTTAATTTATACGGTTTCGATATAGTTTATTTTTTCAACTTGTGTCAGTTTTAATTTAATTGTTGTTAGCAATAAGTGGAACTTTGTTTGCTATAGTCAATTGTCCTTGGTTTATCAATATAATTTAATTATCTGTTGATGTGTGCCTAATTTAAGAAACTTCGGTTTTCTTTTTCTCAATAGTTCATTTGGTTATTGCTCAACTATGAAAAAGCCATAATTTTTTTTTAGTCTATCTACAAATGCAACATACATGCAAAGACAACTGTTATTTTTTTGTAATAATAATATTATTAAAAATTGATGGAAGAATTTTTCACCATTTAATATTTATCTAAATATATTTTATATATTGTTTGAAAAGTAATGATAATATGGGATCTATAGAAGAATAAAAAAATTTGGTAGTTAACTTTCATTAAGTACTCCTTTATAAAGTGGAGAGTTGCTTACAAGTCTTGGTAAGTAGAAAGTTGGTGTAGCAAGTCTAAGTACTTCCTTTAAGTAACTTTTTATCAACATACTCTAATGGCCTCTAGAAATCGCAAAGTGTGTGCTAGAGAAATGACAACACACTACACATAACACGTTAAAGTTAAGGGATGGTGTGAGAGATAGAGTCGTGGGCAGAGAGCAAGAGGTTTGAAAATTGAAAATGGTGGAATATTGACAGCCCAAGTAGGTAAGATAGGGCATGTAGTTGTAAACATATGCAACTAATGAAATTGAATGCTAAACGTAATGGAGAAATTGAACATTTTAAATATTTTAGCATTCTAAAAACTTTTGGAAGTCATTAATGCTCCAAAATTTAAAATTTGAATGAAGGCCATGTTGTATAAGCTCGATACCTTATGTCCTTCGCTTCCTTACCTCCTTGCAATCTCTCTACTCTTAACACTCTATCATTAGTATTTTAAGAAAAATTCCACAACATGCCTTCTATGGTTCTTTCTTTAGCAAGAATGTTGGCAAAGGAAAAGCAAAAGATATTCAAATCAAGCAGTTCGTTAATGTAGAAGATTATGATATCTACTATAACTTCACTAGCGGTTAAATAGATGATTTATTTGGTAGTCCTGTAGCTCCTCCTTAGTTTGAGAGCATAATATCGTATGACGAGAACGAGACCATCGAGGATGAAGAGGCTATAGATATTACCGAGGACAATGTATAAGAGCTCCAACATGGTGATCTAGGTAAACCTCCTAAACCCACAAACTCTGATATGTTTATTAAACATTTCAATAAAATTATAGATAATAAGGGGAATTATTGTACACAATTTAGCTACTATACTTCAAACTACGTATGGAAAAAGGGGGATGGGTATATTATTTTGACAAATCTCAATAGCAAATTGCATGTACTAGTAGTTTGCTGTCATCTGCTTTATTCTAGTATGATGTGAAGAAACAAAAATTAGCTCTTGCACAACACGTTAGAAATGTGCACCTCTCTTAGAGTACATATAAGTGTAAATCTTGATTGTGGTATAAACAATAAACACTGAATCCTAACTCATATACTTTTGATTCCAAAACTATGCACAAAGCTAATCGGTAATTGTATCATAAATGTAAGCAAGAGTTAGCAACTATATTTAGTTCATTAAATAAGTAGGATTCGATATGTACAGATATATGGACTGATAGATACTAAGAAAATTCTTACATGAGAGTAACTTGACACTATATAAACAATAAATGGCAGCTTAATAAAAGATTGTTGGCTTGTAGAGTGTTCAATTAATAACACACAATATAGGCAATATATAGAATTATATTTATTATTTTAGATGAGTATCTCTTATCGAGAAAATTTTTTTGAATTGGTTTTGATAATGATAATGCAAACATTGAATTAATAAAGGAGCTTAAAAACATGCGCTAACTTGATCTACGTGGACCACTTTTCTACGTTTGATGTGCATGTCATATTTTAAATCTTTGTGTTAAAAAGGAAATGGAGAGTCTAAAATATAAAGTAGCATTACTAGGATTAGAGATTGAAACCTCGATTGGGAGATTCGTTCTGCATAAAATATGGAGGGATTATTGTGTGCAAAATAGTAATAAGTACAAAAAATTTAAGAAGGATGTTAAATAGTGGTGAAATTTAATGTATGAAAAGCACGGTGAATTATAAAGAACTTTTATATAATTTTTGTTTGCATAAATAACCAAAAATTAAAATCTACACAAGAGACTAGGGGTATATAATAAGTTGTTGCAAGTACTAAAAGTTTTAATGATGCTATTAACACTTTTTCTCAAGTTTATCGGCTTAGCATACACTATTTTATAATAGAAGTCATCAATATAATTGTTGTTCTACTTGATGTGCATAGGGACATAATTGTCCAAAGTTGCGGTGTTGAAATGGCGACAAAGTGGCCACCTTGTTATAGGTAAATTCCTTATATCTACATTATTGCCACTATTTTAGACCCGTAATGTAAAATAGATGTTCTTTAGGACTACCTTAATATGTAATACAAAATAATTGATAACCTTACCTAAGATATGTATACTATAAGAGCAGCTAATAAACTTCGATGAGCAGTAGACAAAATGAATAGGTTGTTTCAACCTTTCTTGTATGTGTACAACGGTTAAGTCGTAGTTACTCCCTCGCCATACCTAATGTCCTACTGCTACACATTTGCAAAGGAACAATTGTTAGCCTAAAAGTTAAAGAGACATAGGTTCAAGGGACTGAAAACAAAACTCTAACACTATCTCTACCTTAACTTCAAGTTCAATAATGACATCGATATATGCGATTTCAACAATCTTAAATGGTGGAAGTCATGTAGAAAGACATACTTGACCCTCTCTCACATAGCTCAACAAGTTCTTGCCACTCTAGTGTCAATGGTTGTAATTGAATAGACATTTAACATGCTAGCCTCACTCTTAACGCCTCCTTAACCCCCATAAATGTGGAAGCTATAGCCTGCAATGTGTTAGTGGTGAATTTTGGGATGAGGAAATAGTCCTACAAAAGAGAGTAAAATACTTGGTACTAGGGCTAATCCGATGCAGTCACTTCGATACTTAAGTTAGAATGGTAATTTATTATAATAAGTATGTGAATAAGAAGTGTCAAAGAGCTCTTATAGAGTTTCTTTTCGATATTTATAAATGGTTATTGTGTCTAAGGCAGTTGTCGAGGTAACTATTAAGATACGTGGAGACTTCTTGACTTGACAGCTTACCTAATATGTAAGGATAGTAAGCGGTTGTAAAATATAATTGTGCTTATGATAACTAGTTGTGCCATAGATTTGAATTCAAACCAAGAGTGTTTCTTATACATGGCATAAGTGCTGTGTGTCTTCTAAAGAGGGCGAATACCGAGAGAGTTGATTACTAGGCATTTCGGCCAACGAAAGGATAAGTGTAAGTTGAGCGAAAACTGACTATCAACATTTGCTCTCTAACTCTCGTGTTTGAATAGTCGATAAAGGGAGTTATATATATATATATGTATATATATATATATATATATTTTATAGCAGAATCTGAGTAGGGAGAGTCTCTGGATTCATGCCTAGTGATGTGGGAAGTAAGATGGATCACATCCTAACCGAAACATCGCTATTTAAACCTCTCACCTATTTAGGAAACCAAAAAGTTATAGGTACGACATCTGTCACCTAGGTCATCATTTTGTTGTAGGCTTAATAACTGTCAGAAAGTTTTTAGCCGTTAGATCATTGTCACGAGACGTGTCCATAATCTACGGGACTATCATATCAGTGTATCAATACTGTCAAAAGTAGATTTGTAGTTACGAGAATGGATTGTCCATATATAAGGTATAGTTCATACTCAAATTTCACTTCTCTGGTTGCACAAAAAATTTTTGTTCATTTTCCAATCTTTAGAATCTCACTCTTTAACTTTCTGTTATTTCATTTCATACAACCATCCAAGTATGGTTTGGAAAGTTGCTCGTCGACTTGTTTTATCTGATTTCGAGGCAACGGAAACCGAGGCCACTCTTTTCCCTTAAAGTCTTGAGAACGGCTTTCCTTATGGCTATACTTGGCACAGTGGCGACACATTAGCATACCTTCTTTTTCAGAAAATATTGGTTTGCCATTTTCATAACGCTATGTAATTCTCTCGGCATCCCAGAAGAACATTCTATTTCTCCTTCTCTCCTGAATCTTCTTCGCTGCTGCTGCTGCATCATTTGGCATTAAATCTACATCCTTTGTATGTAATGGCTCAGTTCATTAGGTCCAGAAGTCCAAGTCCTCATCAAACACTATTGATACAAACTTATCATATCACTTGTGAATCTTAGATTTTAACCAATCCATGAACCTATGCCCATGCCTTGCAGCAGTGAAGTACCACTCGTCAGGCTACCTATGGATAGTGAAGAAAAATTTAAACAATTGAAGCATAGCCCTGACCTCAACCTCTTCACATACTATCTCAAAAGCTGCCAGAAGCCGATATGTATTGGTTGAGAACATATTTAGCGCAACTTTGAAGTAGTTGAAGAAGCCCCAAACAAAAGCTAAGAAAGGGAAGCACAGCCCAAAATCCAGATACTTCAGGTATATATGGAACTTGCGCTTTCGTGGAAAGCATACTCTCTCCCCTTCTCTCGGCCTCCTTAAGTTCCATGTTCAAGGAAGATCTCTGGGAAGAGCAACCTTTGAGCCTTGCTCAGCACGAAAAATATAAGTTCATGTTTTTTCTCTATTTATATTAATCAATTTACTTGTCTTGTAGATATGAGTGTTGGAGAGGTGGATCCTACAAAGCTACTTGCTTAAGCTAAGGCTAAGAAGTCTAAGGATGATAGGAAGGAGACTACCTTTGCAACTACCACACAACCTGCTGTCGTAAAGAGACTAGTAAAGGAGGCTGCAGTAAAGCATACAGCTACGCAGATCTCTTGTCCTGCTAAGAGAGTGAAGGAGAATGAGAATATATAGCCGATTGAGGTTTGTTTTGAGGACCCTTGAGTCATGATTATTCAAACTTCTATCGAGCTAAGGAATAGCAAGCGTCAAGAGACATAACTCGACGAGCAGGCTGAAAATGCCATTGCTACAGAAAGCTCATCACAGGTGATTGTGCTGGCTCCAAGTGGTGAAAAATGACTAGGGAAGGAACTTGTCGACTAACGACCTATCAAGAAGTCCAAAGGCCTGGACGAAAGAGCGAAGAAGGCAATGTGTTCAAAATCTCTTGGCATCATTAGTGCCAAATTCTTGCCAAACAAAGAGGTCAACGAGTACTTCATCCCTTGCTAGAGCCATTAGATTTTGGACACTGACTTAGCCTTGGGAAATAGGACGAAATTTGTGGCTTTAATAAAAGGGGTCATTCTTCCGAAAGACAAAGACATTGCTAAGAAGGATGTCGATAGGGTCGGTGATTGCAATAAGGTCCATGTCATGGCCAAATTATATGATGTAAGTATCCATAAACATTTTCTTTTTCTAGCTCCTTCGGATAATTAACACATTTTCTTTTTCTAGATAAGCAGCCCCATCCTTATAGCTTTGGATGAGGCTGATAAAGAGGCAAAGAAGATAATATCATTTGCTAATGATAAAATTAATAGTGGCGACGAAGATGAAGGCGATGAGATGAGTGTTGAAAGTATCGATCAAAGTGATAATGAAGCTCAAGCCGAAGAAGTTGCTCGCTCCAAGAAACTAGCTGCCGAGGAAGCCCTTACTAAAGATTTAAGAATCACTTTTGCTGAATTTGAGAATAGGCCGTAGGACTAGTTGTATTGGCATATTGCATTCTCCTATAATTAATTACTGGAATATAATCAAGGCAATGTTGAGTGTATGTGACTTTCGCGTAACTAAGCTTTCATGATTTGTATGGTTTATGCATGTTGCTTTGGGCTCTCATTCTTCTGCATGCTTTAATTCACTTTATTTGTTTCTCGGCATGTTTTAATTCACATGCCTTGCTATCTTTTGACCTGTTTCATTTCACAAGCCTATCATTTCTAGGCATGTTTTATTTCATACGCCATGTGTTTCTCGGTATGTTTCATTTCACAAGCCTATCGCTTTTAGGCATGTTTTATTTCACATGCCATGTGTTTTTCGGCATGTTTTATTTCACACGCCATATGTTTATCGACATGTTTTATTTCATACATCCTTATTTTATACTATCCACTAACCGTTTAAGGTGTGGACTAGCTGCATTACTTGGCTATATAGTTAATTTATATAGTTCTTTTACTACATTAGGCTAGAACTTAGATCAACTCGTTTGCCATGTAGCCTATAATTCATTCATTCAGTAATTATAACCAAAACACAATGAGACTTCAAATATATAATTATCGTAAATGTCTTATAAGCTTGTTGGCTGCCGCCAAAAGAGTTACAGCAGAAGTCATTTGACATTAATCGAAATAAAATTTCAGATTATCAACGTTCTAAGCTTGAGGGATGATGGATCCATCCAATCTTTCTAATCGATAGGCCCCCTCATCAACAACTTCCCGGATCTTGACAGGATCCTCTCAATTCGCGTTGAGCTTTCCCTGACTTGCTCGCACACCTATTGCTTCCATCTTATAACAAACCAGATCTCCAAGTTGGAAAACCTTGTGCTTAACTTTCTGATTGTAGTATCTTATTGCTCTATGCTAGTATGCCGCAACCCTAGCTTTTGCAACATCTCGAATTTCCTCAATAGTGTCCAGATTCGTTGTCAATCCGAATTGATTAAGCATTATGTCAAAATTATGTGTACGTAGACTAGGCAGGCCCAACTCAATCGATTTAAGTTAGCACACAGCTTCAGTGTTGTATGCTAACTTAAATGGTATCTCTCCGTTGCGATTCTATGAGTGGTTTTGTATCCCCATAGGACATTCAGCAATTCATCGGCCCACTTCCTCCTGACTTGATCCACTTTCCATTTTAGATTGTTTAGTATGATCTTATTTATAGCTTCGGCTTGTCCATTTGTTTGAGGGTGCACTACGGATGTATAGTTGAGTTGAATGTTGTGCCTTTTGTAAAACGTTTGTAACCTTTTGTTGTAAAACGTTTGTAACCTTTTGTTGTCAAACTGCGGGCCGTTATCTGTAATTATCATATAAGGTACTCCAAATCTTAATATGATGGCATTGAAGATGAAAGCTTCCACTTTCTGTTCCGTGATTTTTGCCATGGCCTTGGCCCATTTGGTAAAGTAGTCCATAGTGACAATGATGAATTGTTGTTGGGCAATAGACTTGGGAAAGGGTTTGAGGATATCTAGCCCCCACTAGGCGAAAGGCCAAGGATTGGTTAGGCTACATAATTCACTTGCGGGTGCTTTACTCGACCATTCATGCTTTTGGCATTGAGGACACTGCTGGACAATGCCCTTTGTATCTTCTTTCATAGTTAGCCAATAATAGCCGAGTCGTAGTGCTCGAATATACAGTGTTTGCATTTTTACATGATTGCTGCATATGCCACCATGAAGTTTAGATAATACCCTCTGGGCATCCCTCGAGGAAAAGCATCAAAGGTAGGGTTAGGATATGCTACGCTTATACAGCTGACCATCAATTAGCGTGTAGTTCATAGCTTAGTAAGTCAATCTTTGCGCTTCCTTTTTGTCATTAGGGACACTACCATCTTTTAGATAATTCACTAGGGAATTCATCTATGAATCTTCTTTTAGGCAAGGAGCTAATTCATAGCTTTGTGAGAGATTGGACAAGCTTTTATGCAGGAGAAATTCGACAAACAATTTCTCGTTCAGCTTAAGGAATGCCATACTAGCCAACTTCGATAGCTTGTTAACAATGATATTCTTACTTTTCAGAATTTTGTGAATAAAAAAAGATAGGAATTCTTCTACGAGCGTTTGTACCACCAATAGGTACTTACTCATCTCTTCTTCTCTTACTACATAACTTTTAGTGACTTGATTTACCACCAGTTAGGAATCAGAGAACACTTTAAGTTTCTGTACACCAATTTCTTTTGCTAGTTTCAGTCCAGCAATTCCAGTTTCATACTCTATTTCATTGTTATTGGCTAGGAATCCAAATTTCAAAGTGTAATGAACTTTGACATTATGGAGGCTTTGAGGAGGAACTAAGCCTGCACCACTTCCTTCTCATGTTAAAGAACCATCGATATAGAGAAACCAGATAGGTTTCTCAGCAATCTCTACACAGTCTTCATCTCTAGTGAATTCGGTTACAAAATTTGCTAGTACTTAGGCCTTTAGTGCCATTCTGGGTTTATATTGTACACCATGGGTACTGAGCTTTAAGGCATATTTCATCATCATCTCTAAGGAATCAGGCCACTGCAATGCTTGTCGCAGTAGTTGATCGATGAGGATAATAATTTGGTGAGATTCAAAGTATGACTTCAACTTTCTTATTGAGAGAACCATAGCCAATACAAATTTTTTTATCTTTGTATGACGAAGCTCTAGCCCTTACAAAACATGACTCACGTAATGAATGGGTCGATGCTCTTTGCCATCAATTCAGACCAGTATAGAGGAAAGTACTCGACAGCTAACTGATAGATACAAGTATAAATTTTCTCCTAGAATGGGTGTCAAGAGTATTGAAGGCGACGCAAGAAATTCCTTGAACTCATTGAAAGCTCTTTCGCAATCTTCGATCTAGTTGAATTCCTTTGGATTCTTCAAAATTTTAAAGAATTCTACGCACCTATCTGTACTTCTCGACACAAATCTGTTGAGGGTGGTAATTCACTTGGTAAGTTCTTATACCTCTTTGATCGTGCGAGGTGATTTCATATTCCTTATGGCTTCAATCTTTCTTGGATTGGCCTCGATGCCGTGTCATGTAACCATATACTTGAGAAATTTCCCTGATGTTGTGCCAAAGACACATTTCTGTAGGTTGAATTTCATGCAATATCTTCGCAATGTGGCAAACGTTTCCTCTAGATCTACGAGATGTTGATCTTCTTTCATGCTCTTCACAATCATATCATCCACATATACTGTAACATTCCTATGGATTTGAGATTTGAACATCTTCGTTACTAATCTCTAGTATATGGCACCAGTGTTCTTTAGCCCAAGGCATTACTGTATAACAGTGTGTTCTAAAATTAGTAACAAAAGATGTATGGACTTCGTCTACCTTATCCATCCTAATTTGATTGTAACCAGAGAAAGCGTCCATAAAAGAAAGCAATGCATGTCCTGCGGTTACATCTACCATCTAATCTATTTTTGCTAGAGGGAAACAATCCTTAGGACAAGCCTTATTAAGATCCATGAAGTCTATGCACATTCGCCACATGCCATTAGACTTCTTGACTAGCATACAATTTACTAGCCAAGTCGGATAAGGCTCTTCTCGGATAAAACTTGCCTTCAATAATTTTTAGACCTCTTCTTATATTGCCGCTTATCTCTCTAGTGTCAAATGTCTTTTTTTTTTTGTTTGACCACCTTTACATTTGGGTCAATCTGGAGCTTGTGTACGGTAATGTGTCTTAGAATACCTGGCATGTCTGATGGTGACCATGTGAACATGTCAGCTGGTGACCATGTGAACATGTCAGCATTGGCTTGTAGGAAGTCAATTAGACTTTGCCGGACATCTATTGACATGGGTTTTCCTATCCTTGTTGTCTTCTTGGGATTATTTCCCAAAGGAATCTCCTTTGTATCATTCTCAGCGTTTTCTATGCCAATTAACTTGCCTTTTGGGTAGGTCTCGACCTGAAACACTTTTCTCGCCTTAAAGCCCTTATATATAATGAACGTACCAATTGTTGATCCCTTCTGCACACGCCAACCCCTGTGGGAGTGGAAAACTTGGCTTTTAGATGTGCTGTTGAAGGAACGATATCGAATAAATGTTGGCATGGCCATCCCATTATCATGTTGTAAGGGGACCAACATTTGATGATGAGAAAATTCACTTTGTCCTCTGCAGCATGCTTGTCATCACTGATTTATATCGGCAAAGAGATAACTCTGGCTACTTAGATGGGTTGATCATTGAAAGCATAGAGGTCATACTTGTAAGATTGCAGTTGTGCTTTGATCTTGGGCGTAATTTGATCGAGGGCATGCTGAAAAATGATATCGACCGAACTTCCCATGTCAATAAGAATCTTCTTAACCTCAAAGTTGGCGACTCTCACATTGATGACAAGTACAACATCGTGCAGCCTCTTTATGCCTTCAAAATCCTCTTCCCTAAAAGATATTGTATTATAAATCCTAGCCTTCTTTCTGTGAATATTTTAAACATAATTCCTAGCGTTAACCGAGTTCAAAGAACTCGATTGGCCTATACTAGGTCCACCAACAATTGTATTAATTACTCTGTTGGGATTAACATCCCTTACATCTCTCATGGCTATTGCTGGCCAAGTGTCATCATCATGTTCCTCTCTTCTCCTTTAAGACGGTCTTTCGATTCTTTCGACATCATGCACTAGAAATTTTCATAGGTGCCCACGTTGTATTGTATCTTCAATTGTATTTTTGAGTTAAATGCACTCATCCGTATTGTAACTCTTGTTACAGTGGAAGTCGTAGTACTTGTTTGAATTTCTTCTTAAGGGATTCCTGCACATTCTTTTCGGCTATTGGATGATACCTCTCTCTCTACGGACCTCCATCAAAATATCTGAGATTGGATGGTTAACAAGCATATGGGATGAGAATGTCAGGATTCTTGGTCTTTTCCTTCAATGTCTGGACTGCTGTCGTTGTCCATGCCAAGTCTATCCTTAGCATTTTTTTTTTTGTCTTTCTTTCCATCTCCTTTGCTTTGATTAGCCTCTCATCGTGCCTTTATGTTGTCTTCCTGTCGGATGTATGAGGTAGCTTTAATGTTAAACTTAGTGATAGTTTTTGGCTTGTTCTTTGCAAGAGACTTGAAAATGTCTCCATGAGGCTTAACACCGTCGATTATGGCATTGAGGGACACACTCATATCCAATTCTGGGATTTGGACCATCTCGGCCATAAATCTAGCCAAATAGTCTCTGATTGACTCATCATACCTTTGTTTGATGGTGTTCAAGATTGAAGAATCCTTAACAGGAAGTTTGCTAGCAAAGAAGTATTGAAGAAACACTTTTGCTAATTCATCAAAACATGAAATGGTATTTGGTTTTAGGTGTTTGAACCATGTGCTGGCTACATTTCTCAAGGTTGAGGGAAAGGCTTAACAGGCCACCACATCGCTTAAACCATGTAACTTGGCTGGAGCTCGATAGTACTTTAAGTAGTCTTTGAGGTCCTTGATCCCATCATATGTTTCAAATTGAGGTAGCTTGATGTGTCGAGGTATTACTTCTTCTAAAATCTCTGGGACAAAAGGACTTTTCTTGATTTGGAACTGTTTGGTCGTTGAAACGGGTGTACTAACATGCAAGGGTCTCGCATGATGCATGTGTTACGATTGCTTGCCTTTATCAATTTTTTTAAAGTAGGAGCTATGGGCCGCGCTGGAACCTCAGCTTGCTTTTTTGGTAATTCAGGTGAATAAATGGAATAGTCCATACTGTTGGCATCATTATGGCCACACTCTTTTTCTTGATTTGGGTGAAAACTTTTATGGAGAAGGTTAAGGATTTGTTTGTGTTTTTTGTTTAGCTTGGAATTTTCTTTTGCTAAATTGAGACAAAGTTGCTCAAGTCGAGCTAATCATTCTTCATTAGCATGCTGACTCCCTTCGTCAAGGTGTTGGGAGGAAGTACTAGCTCCTGCACTTCGTGTCATCTTAGTTTTAGCCATATAGTTGTGTTTAGAGAAAAACAGATAATGCCAAATGTTAGTAGTGAATTTTGGGATAAGGAAATACTCTTGTAAAAGAGAGTAAAATACTTGGTAATTTATTATAATAAGTGTGTGAATAAGAAGTGTTAGAGAGCTTTTACAGAGTTTTTTTTTGGTATTTATAGATAATTATTATGTCTAAGATAGTTGTCGAGGTAACTATTAAGACACGTGAAGACTTCTTGACTTGACATCTCTTTTAATATGTAGGAATAGCAAGTGGTTGTAAAATATAACCGTGCTTATGATAACTGGTTGCGCTATAGATTTGAATTCAAACTAGGAGCATTTCTTATACACGGCATAAATGCCATGTGTCTTCTAAAGTGGGCGAATGCCGAGAGAGTCAATTACTTGGTATCTTAACCGACGAAAGGATAGGTATAAGTTGAGCAAAAACTGATCATCAACATAATGGAGATGGGTGGAAAATAACCATTAGAGATTAGGAGCCTATCGAGGATGTTTATTGAGTAAGAAGACTACTTCAACTTGCTAGGGGGAAGCTAAGGATCGACATGAGATTGTAGTAGCTCACAAGGTGATAGTGAGTAACAAAAAAACTTTTATTTGTTTAAAAGCATTTTTTCACTCAAATAAACGTTTTTTTTTTAAAAAACCATTAAATTGTTGTTTTGAAAATTAGGCCTTCCATATTTAGGTTAGATTTTTCAAAAGTTGGGCAAACAAAAATTAATGTGTATTGTAGAATTTTTTTCACAAACAAATTTTACTAGTTAATCATGTAAAGTAGGTTTTTTTTTTTTACTTGAAAATAAAATTGACCAATACATTAAAGTTTTTTCTATTTTTATAAAGAAAAGATTGTAAACTATGATAGTTTAATTCCGACTAGCGGATAAGTAGACACTTTTGGGGTAACCTAAAAATTAGCAAAAACTATTTTTTGCCAACTGTATACTTGAACATTACAATTGATGTATGTGTTGTAAACCGTTTGATGTAAAATTTTTTGTAATTGGTATATTTTTAGCAATGTATTTGAGATTATTATAAGATGTAAATTTGAGACATAGAAAGGAAACTGCAAATTTTTCTTATTTGTAAGTATTGTATATGTAAATCCCTAAATTTTTTGCCCTAACATCTGAAGTAGACTCAAGTGTGTTAGATATTCTTAAGAGTTGACAAGGCTAGTTAAAATAAAAACCCTAAGATAATAACCAAAGATTCAATTGCATATAAAACTTTTATACCCTAAATATATCTAAATACTAAAGATTTCATTCAAAAAGTGATAAAAACCCTAAAACTATAATATTAAGCATATAAAAGTACTAATTCATCATAACTTACTATAAAACCCTAATTGATAATATATCCTTAGTATCTTACCAAATCATTAGTAAAGGATCAAAGATAACTTTCAATCATTCACAAATTCATATAATACTAAAGTAATCCATTAGAAACTAAGATATTGCATTATAGATTGCATCCATCTTCTAATTATATAACTAGGTTAGTATTATATAAAGCTAAGAGCTTAGTTGATGATTATACTATATATAATAAGTATTAGTATTCTAAATGACATGTTACACGATAATTACATTAAGTAGTCTACCAAATAATGTGTATAGGATATAAATATCTAAAAGAAGACCTCATTACCTATTCTTACTAATCATTTCAATAAACTCTACATTTTCTTAATTTTTCTCCCAATTATTCTTAATTTTATCATTATGTACACACAAATTACATTTAATTTCAAATGGTTGACTAAGTTAACATGTTGACCTAAGTCAACATGAGTCATTTTCACTCTAGAATTCTCTACTCTTTTCTAAAGAATTCTTTCATTTTTTCACGTCTTTTTCTTCTCCTTATCCCCTCTTTGCTGTACAACATGAGAACATTGTAGACCTTACTTGTTTCTTCCACAAAAACACAAACTTAGATGCAAACAAAACCTTTTCCTTCTCCATTTCCAAACCATCACTTTCCCTTTCTCTTTAAGCCCTTTCAAACTCTTGTTTTTACCTTTTTCTTCACTCCTTAACAACTTCTAAACCACTACTCTATATACATAAACTCCTATTTCATACTACAAAGAGAAAAAGGTACAATTTCATTTGATTTTCTAGTTTAACAGTTAGTTAGATCAACCTTATGTTAGTGTAGAAAGCTTATATAATATGTGCATATATGTTGTTGAAGGTAGAAAGTTCCATATTTATGTTTAGAAGTGTAGGAAATCCTTAGTTAAATGGAAGAAGAACACATGTACATATGCTTAAGCATGTGTATACAAGAATACACTTGATGAATATATGTATGGATACTCTTATACATAAGTATCATTTATGTATATAACCAAAAAGGAAGAGTATAGTAACTATAAATACATATACCTTGCTAAATAAGCTCTTAAAGTGTAAAAATATGGATCTAGTAAAGCTTTCTTAAGAGGGTACACTAAACATACGAAAATACGTATAAAAATACATATATAACCACATGTATATATGGGTATATGTACTAGAATACGCATAAGTACACAAGTATACATACTAATATATTAGGAGTATAAGTATATATATAACATATGTATAAAGTACATAAATACATAAGGATAAGTATACATATGTAGTAAATGACTTAAGCAATGACATAAGCAAATGATTACTTAAGCAATTGATGATATAAGCGATGATGTAAGTAATTGATGACATAAGCCTCTAAAATAATAAATTATAAGATTGTCTAAGTGTAAGAATCTAATGGCTAATTAAATCATTAAGTACTAAAATAGGATATAAACATAAGTAATAAAATATTTAAGCTTCAATAGTTAAAATTTCAATAAATTTAATCCATATCATAAAACACGGGTTTTAACGTCCAAAATGGACATTACCATATGAACATACATCTAAAAACGATGAAAAACGACTATAAGTTTGTAAATATTGGAAATATTGGAAATAGAATAAAAAAGTTACATACGATTATCGATAAAGTCCAATCGAATAAAAATTGATAGTAATTTAAGTAAGATTAGGTAAATAGATATCTAGAACCATTAGTTAAATCAATTGCTTATTATCCTTGTTATATCGTAATGATCAGGTGATCCAGACACAGGCGAAGATCTTTCGATTAATTATTACAACTAAAGCGAGTTGTCATGGCCGAGTGAGTATTTACCTATAATTCTATACTTGTATGTGACTGTAGATAGTGAATTTAAATGATATTGTTAATTAATTGTTGTGTAGGGTCGAGAAATGCTTATGTATGTTATTATGTATGTTATTATGTGCTGAATTGTGAATTTACCTTAAGTATGAATAATAATTTGTTTGTTACATAGTGGTATAGATAAAGATTGTGTGTGCGATTGGATGGTCACATCATAATTGGATTTAACTATACTCGGCTCATAAAAAGAAATTGGTACATGCATCAACATGTATGGCATAGACATAATTCTAACCATCACATCACACAGTGGTAGAGAGAGGCCATTCGGGGGTTGTTATTATAAATTTATTGGTTTTGTATAGTGCACTCATACAAAATGACCTTACCTTGACTTACAGGAATACTAAGCATTGGAGGTGCCAACTACTTGGCTAGGGGTTGAGTCTAAAGGCCTCTGTTTTGGGGTGAGTGTAGACTGCAAGGGCTCACTCACGATTATACTAAAACTTGGTTTCTATGAAAATAAAGGACTTGTTTGATTTATATAAGGAAAATGGAGTTCCATAGTAAAGTAGGTTCTAATATAATACTTGGATTTGACTAGTGTCGTGTATACTCCAACTTGACTTCGAAGGACATTAAATTTGAGTTATGTCTATTGACTAGTTAAATATACGTATTGTTTAGCATTTTATTTGTTCATTCATTCATATACGTAAATATAATATATTTATAACTTACTTGTGGTGTAGTTGAGGGTTATGCTCACTAAGTTAGGTTTACACCCCCTTAGATTTTTGTTGTAGGATGGCTTATTTATTGAGACTGGCTAGAGAATGTTAGAGGTTAGCTTAGAGACCTCGGCAAGAGTGGGCCATTCAGTATGTTGAGAGAAATGATTATGTAGACTTTTACTTACATACTTTTGTTTTGTCAGCAATATAGACATAGATGTATTAAATTACTGCTTATTATAAACTTTATAGTTTAAATGTTATATAAATATGTTATGTGATGATATCCTTTGAATCTGTATATTTCTATGAAGTTAGTATGATGTAGAGCCATGTATATTGTGTAAAGAGTTTTTGATTGGAAGGGTAGCCAATCAAAGGTTCTTCATACAGTATACGACGTCTGCTACAACGTTTGCTACGACTAGACTATCCTCAGTTCATGACAGTATACATATGTCAAATTAATGAAGAGTTCAAATTTTTGTTACACATACTTGCAACATTTTACCAAAGAAAGCATCCAAGTGACACTTCAAGAACATAAAAAAAAAAAAAAAAAAGATTAAGACACTTTTATTCAATATGAATCATCCTAAAACAAGGAAATATGAGCACACATAATTATTGTTTGAGTGCATGTGGGGGAAAAGAAGACATGAAGAGACTCAACACTATCAATAATGAATGAGAGATAAAAGGATGGAAAGAAAAGGAAGTAGATAGTGAAAGTTATATTTCAATGTCACTCATAAACGAAAGAGAGAAGGGAAAGAGATAAAGACACATGCAATTATTTTTCACATGAAGAGATAAGCAAAAAACATTATGACAAGGTTCCATGAATTTTTGTAAATTTCACCCTTATGCCTTTCTCCCGTTTACACTTCTTGTTCTCATTCTCTACTTCCAAGTTTTAGTCACTTGGGTATACTTGTGTATACTTATGAAAAAAAAAGATGGATAAACATTTTCGTTTTGTTTGAGACAAAGAAGATTGTAGTGTTTGTTAGGTGCATCATATGTACTGTGATTACGTCCACCTCTATATGAGAAGAGATTGGTACTCAATGGCAAACTTAGTCAATCATGTGAATTCAAAACATTATGAGTACTACCACTTAGCAAATTTTTCCTCCCAATTAATATAAAAAAAAATGAACTGTTATATTCACGGCTAGGGCTCTTACATTTTACATCTCCATGTCCATGCATCCTCTTCCTTTCATTCTCGAAGGAAAATTTGGTTTCATAATGTGCATGATGGTTTAAATAATTACATTATTTGTCTTTTTGTGTCGATTTTTGTTGAATGTATACATGTCAAGTTTGTGTCTATTCAATATCCTACTTCACGTTATGTATTTCCAACCCTGTTGATTAGGAGATGTGAAACAATCTATGATGTTGTGCAATTGCATATGGTTAATTTAGTATGTGTAATTTTTTGCTACAATTGTATTAAGCTAGAAATAATATGTGCTGGAAAATAATTTTAGTAAGTAAAATGAAGACAACTTAGAGAAGAAATTGAAAAAAATAAAAAAATCTAAGCCGGTTTAAGAAAAGATTTCAAAAGAAAATTCATAAAAAAGAAATAAAAAGTTTGAAACAAAATTTCAAGTTAGTTCACAGTTGTTGAATTGGCCCATGAATCGTTGGTTTTTTAGGATTGGCCCAAAATCAGCCTTCTCCAGGTTAGTCATGGGTTAACTAGAAATTGTGTTGTGAATCAGCAATTTCAGTCCAACCTTAAATTGGTCCCAAGTTTAAGTCCATGTTGTAGTGGTTCCACATGCTTAAGCTCATTATGAAGAAATTAGAGCCCCATGCGTGAATTTAGCTCCATATTGGCCACTTTCATCATGTCTTCTTCATGGTTAAGGCCATCCATCCATCGATTTTGTAAAACACAATGACATGTTCAATAATTAATCAGCATCTAGTCTAATTGGTTCAAGCCTTTGAAGTCTACATCACTTTGATTTCATAGTGTCTAGGTAAATGAATTGAACAAAAGGTTCCTTTGATGAGAGAGCTTGAATTTCTTTTTTGTTTTTTTCTTGGTCTTGTGGATATATTGTTAATAATCTTACAGTTATAAAAATAGAGATCAGCTATGGATTAAATGAATAGGAATGGAACAACACATAGATGTATGTAATTGGATTGGTAGATTTATGATGTTATTACATTATGGTATTATTTGGTTGCATAAATGATATAGGATTGTGTTGACACCCATTTTTAACCGACATGAGGCCTAGCTCATAGAAAGGCCGATAATAACCTAGAGGTGTACATACAAGCGAGCACCTTACTCCCTTTAAGCACCACGATCTACTTAGACCACTCTTTGCAAGCATGTGGAAGATCGCCTAAGCGTACTTATCACTAAGTGCTAAGCCATCCTTGCCTAGACTTAGGCACAATAGCTACAGGAGTTTCAATGAGTACCCCCAAAGCTTGTTTCATCCTCAAATGAGCACATGCTTGCTTCAGAGCGTCCTTGCTCCTCCTTTGTCTTTAGCATCAATACCCTGCCAAGGATCACAAACGTAGCTGATTGTCCTAATGGCTAACACATTCGACAACATGGTTCTAATGGCTAACACATTCAACAACCCTTAAAGATGCTAGACCCATGGATCACAAACGTAGCCACCAACATGGTTGTAGCTGATTGTCCTCTAGAGCTACCTTGTCAACCATATGTTGCATTTCTTTTGTCACTTGCTAGTAGGAATAAACCCCAGACCTCCATGTGTCTAGATAATCATACCTCTACTACATTATAAATAGTGTAACAGGCCACTAGGTATAGAGAAGGGACCTTCTTTAGAACTAAGAACAACTCTCCATACACTTTCAGTGAGCACTCCCCAACTCTCCACACACTCTTGGCGAGCAACCCCCACGTAGGTTTTAGTGCTTGCTTACCTTAATCCTTTCTTTCCCTATCTCCTTTCATTCCTTGCTAACTTGAATATTAGAGGGCCCTTGTAGACATACCTATAAGGGGATTTTTTGCAAGTCTTCTAGAGTAAGGAGCCCATTGAGCCGGCCTCCACCAAGGCCCATGTAGTACACTCTAATTTCCCTTTAGAGTTGATCCTTACAAAATCAATAGACTAGATTAGACAAAACTTTTTGTCTAACATTTGTTTTGTAATTTAGGAATAGTTATTGGATAAAAAAAGGGTTTAAAGGATCAGATAAAAGGCTCAAAATTTATCCCATTTATAATATGATACAAAAGTTAACTTAACTAAACAAAAACACAAGTGTTGATTATATAAATTTAATTAAACAAAATATTACACAATATTTAAAATTTGTACTTTTTAAATAATATCAAATGAAATTGAATATAAATTAGACAATATAAATATCAAAATACAATATTAAGTCCAATATTTGTATATGTCAAATAAGGGACATTACAAAAATATGTGTCCAAAACTATGTAAACGAAACGTAGTATAATAATGTTATACTATCATGTACTCCTTGTACTCATGCTATCCAATTCTCCTTATCCTATTCACTTTTACCAACCAAATGCTATCTAAATATTTGAATATTGGTGTTCTTGATATTTTTATCATTAAGCATGTGTTTTATATTATAATGTTAGATTGACTTATGATCTAGAAGAAGTAAAATTAACTTAATCACTTCAATGACAAACTAACATCGAAATTATAAGATATAAGAGATTATACATTGTAATTGGATTAAGGTTATAGAATTTAAAATAGTTAATTAACTAGATATTCTTTTCTAGGAATAAAAAGACTTAATTAATTAATTGGGGTAATTTAAGCTTTGAGAGAAAGTGGTTTCTATGCTTCATTATTTTGATAACTTGAAAGGAAATTCAAACAATAGAATCTAAATTGGTTAAGGATTTAATAGTTAAATATCGTATATTTTAATACTATGATTGTTAACCTCAAAAGTGCTTTATTACATATATTTATATATGGGTTTTATTATACTTTTGATATTTTTATGAGTGTTTTGTGTATATCGGTACTTAATTGGAAAATATGTTTTATTTTAGGCTTTGATGAGTATTCGGGATGGAAAGGAAGAAAATGAATCAAATTTTGCTTGATTTGGAGTTAAATTGAAAGAGTTATAAGCTTTTAATTGTCAATACAATCAATTGACATAATTATGTTGGAACTATATTTATTTATTTAATAATTAGAAAGTTACACAACTATTTAACATAGTTATGTTGAGTGCTATGTTAAAAAAATTAATATAAAGATAAAAAAATTAGATGATTATTTGAAATAATCATGTTATATACGTGTGTCATATTTAATTTGAAGTCCAAAACTTGCACACATGAAGTGCATCATGACCTTATAGATCAAGCCCAACATATTAGTGACAAATTCACAACTTTAGTACTCCAGTATATGTTACAAGAAAGGCAAAGTAATCTAGAGGAAAGTTTGAAACCTTTCTTTCCCATTATGTTGTTTAGGTTTGCCTATTATCCCCCAATCTATCTTAGGTTTCTTGCTTGGCAAACCAGAAAACTCACAAGTAGTCTCTCAAGAAGGCATCAGGAGTTTGGATTTGGGGGTTTTTATGCATCTCAAGTGAAGCATAACCCAATATTTCATAAGGAAATAGCAAATTCGAGAAAGTTGCAACATACACTCCATGAAAATTTGTTTTTCTCTAGAATTGGTGAGAAAAACTTAAAGAAATTCATTTTATAGAAGTTAGGAATGGGAGTTGTAGGTTAGAGTGCCCTCATACTAGAAACAACAAAGTGAGTTGCTCATAAACCCTTAATTTATCTCAAGTTTTGTTCTTGTTAAAGATTGTCGAGTTGAATAATTGGCTATGATTTTAGGTCGGTATTGTTGTATTGATGTTTAGAAGGTGTTGTAGAGTGTTTGGAGGCAAGTTTAGGAGTAGGAAAGGATGGGGAAAGGGAAGTTTGGCATTTGGGTTCAAGTTAGGTTAAATAAGGGAAGAATCGTGGACAACAATTTGTAGATTGCAGTTGGCATCCAGATGCCATGCCTGATAGCATCCAGACACTAGGGGCTTAAAACTCACTGAATGTGAGTTGTTGACTAGTGTCCAAATGCTTAACTCTCTAGCATCTAGACACCATGTCTACTACAATGTATAGGAGGTTACATTTCTTTCCTTGGTACCTTTTTAACCTTCTTTTCCATCTTAGAACATCTCTAACGTATTTTTGAATGAGTTTTCCAAACCAAAACAACAATAAAACTTCATTTTTACCAAAGATCGATTGATGGATTCTAATAGAGACTTGAGTCCTAGTTGAGGGGTTGGGATGTAAGGAGTGAGTAATGGCTTTAATGATCGAGTTTAAGGGCTAAGTTGCTTGTTTGTGTGATGTACCAAGTTGTAGAACACCGGGATATGTGTTGAATACTATAGTGGAGTCAGGTATGAGATACGTAGATGTTTGGTTGTATGTGCTAGGATAGGACTTTAAATTGGACTTAACTAAACTTAGACTTAACTAAACTCGAACCTTAATTAAGTGTGTCGCTTGTGTTTAGCTTTGACTACCCACTGGTAGTGTTAAGTGGTGTTGGTGAGGCATTTGGCGATTTTTGCATGACACTATCCCGAGTGGAGTCTTGCAATGGAAGGACTTAGGTACATTTAGGATGGTGATAGGTTACTTTGGTGCTAGGGAGAGCTTAACACCAATACTTTTGTATTATCTATATTGCTTGTGTGTAAAGGTTATGAGTAACTGCATTTCTCAAGACGCTTAGATTGTGCTGCTTGTGAGCTTAATAAATAAAGACTAAATTGGATTGTTACATTTGATATGGTTATTTGTGTGTACTTCTACTATTTACTCGTATGTTCATGTGTATGTGTGTGGTACCTATATTGGGTATTAGCTCACCCTTCAGAAGTTGATTTTTTCAGTTACAAGTTTAGGGCATAAGGACTTTGGTGATTATTATGTGGATGAAGCAAGTTATGATTACATGTACTATGATGATAAAGTCAGGTCAACATAGTTTAGATACTAGGATTGAAGTTCCAAAGACTTTTAGTTATTGTTTCTTATTGTACATATGAGACTTATGGTTGTTTGGCTAGAGTCACCTATGACTCTTGTAGTTGATGTTTTATAAGTTATCATTTATTGGAGCTGTGAGGCTCCAAGTCATTTATCTTAGAGTTTATATTGAGTTATAGGTTCTTTCACTCATGACAGTTAGTGATTTATGATGTTGTATGTAGAGATTGAGTAGTCATTATTCTACTCTTATTTCAGATTTGTGGATAATTAGTTATGAGTTGGCAAATTTTATTATTTATGTAGGATATAGATAGGTATTGGGATCCTTGTTTGCCTTAATGTGTTCACCTCTAGGGCTAATACATGGTAGAGCTATAGTTACTCAAGTTTCTGAGCATTACACATTCCATTCCATTCATTATTCCTTTTTAAGAAATTAAAGTTAGGGTTTTCTTCTTTCTTCTTCCTTTATTCCTTTTCAATCTTTTAAATTAGTTCTTCTTAGTATTCAATTATTGTGAACCCTAAATTTTATGTAACTAGTTCCTTGTCTTTATTATTAATCTATGATTTCTAATTTTGTGATCTAATTATGTGCTCTTACATTGTTTTGAGTCAATATATCCAGAGTATTAATTCAATATTAGGTATTACATAAAAATTGGGAGATCCCTTTATATAATTAGATCATAGTGTAATTAGAGAAGTTATATGCAATCCTAGAGATAAGACGACATGACTTCCTATATTAAGGTGACATAATAGTATGATTTACATATCATTAATGCAATACTAGGTAATTTAATTGAGAAGAGATTATGGTTAATTATTCTAAGGTTATATACTAGTAATCTCAAGAGAGATATTAGTATGTTTAGGGAATTTTCGTAGTTTAGTAAATTAGGATGAAATTGATATATGCTTCATTATTCTAAAGTAATTAATAATTGAATACTGAATTCATGCAATCTAAATATCTTTAATTTTTATTCATTTTGCATATTAGTTTAGTTAGAATTTAGTGTTTTTAAAATTTTTTTAATTGAATTTTTTAGGTTAGATATTAGGAAAGAGGTAAAGTCCTAGTAATTGCATGTAATCTCTAAGAGATCGACATTTGGACTAAATTCCATTATATTATAATTTAATAGGTGCATTTCCTTGTATCACTATTCATTCATTTTATCTTGTAAGGTGTTGGTTTCCTATTGTTAAGATTAATTAAGAGTAGTTTTAGAATTTATTATTTAGTACATTTTGATTTGCCTAGATATAGGTAGGACTAATATAATTGAGTGTTAGGCCTAATTCCTATGGGCTTGACTTAGTTCTTTACTAGTTTATTATTGTATATACGATCTAGTACACTTATCAATATAAAATACACTTTTGTTTTAAAAGGAGTGGTTCAGTATACCACTAACTCTTTCATAATAGAAAATAATACTAACTATTCGGATGTTAATAAATATTAAAGAAACATTATTTACTTAGTCATATAAATATATTATTAAGCACATAGATGAACAAATATATAGTATTTTAAGAATTTAAGTGTTGTATTATCTGTCACTAGGAAAGCTTAAAAAACTTTACATAAGGGAAGGGAAATTAAGGATAACTAGTAATTTATTTATAAGACTAAATACTTAACATGTCTTGATAGGTTTTCCATGAGACGAGGATACATTTGAGTAAGATTATTTGGATTGAGAAAGCAACCAAGGAAGTAGGTAATTATAGTACAAGTATGTATTAAGTATCACTTAGATACTTTGAAAATAAGCCATTATACTTATATGTGCCTGTAAGTAGATTATATTATACAAGTGTAACTTATGCGCTTGACTTTAATTGTTGGAGGAATTCTAAGGATAAAGTGTATGATATGCCACTATGCATTATTTATGGCATTATTAATGAGTTTTTACAAAAGTATTTAATCATCAACAATTATATATAATATAAGCCAATTTAAGATCTCTTATAAGATGTGTAGTGCATCCATAATTGTAATACATAACACCACCAAACTTAACATTATAGAGAAAGGTGAGATTGCTATGTTAGAAATCTTCTCCTAACCTTAACCAAACTAAGTGACAATAATGAAGGTCATTCTAGTATTGGGGCTAGCTTGAGTAGCTTCATAAGTGAGGTGACAGTTGGCTAGGGTAGTGGCATTGCACATCTTAGGTTAGGTAATTAGTTGGTTGTATTTATTTTATCGAAACTTTAAGAATATATGCTAAAGTGAGGTTAATTTCTTTATGCTTCATATAGGATTGCATAATGATGTACAAGTCTTAAATACATTTTAGTTAAATTGATTACTTAGCCTACTTGATATTGTCTTATGATGTAATGAGATTCTCCTATCTTGTATTAAGCCCATGGATCTTTACTCATTCTTTTTGTAGCCTCTTCAACGAGTTAAGCACCATTAGAATGTTGAGGATTTGCTTATGTTTAGCACATTTGTAGTTAGTCATCGTGTTGTGTATAAGCTACAAGTGACTTTCAATATTTTTATTTCATGTGACTAGAGAGATGTATGACCTTTTATTGTAGTGTGTACCATTAGCCCAACCATGAAGTGACTTTCAATATTTTTATTTCATGTGACTAAAGAGATGTATGACCTTTTATTGTAGAGTGTACCATTAGCCCAACCATGGCTACTAGTCCTTACATTGGCTACAAATTGGACTTTAGCATATTTTCTTTTCCATTTATGTTTGATATGTAAACCGATGGAAAACTATGCAAAGATTGTTTATAGAAAACTAAAGCTTAAACAATGTGTAGTTATCTATTACCTATATGCTTTCATTGTTTGATATGATTCACAATTTAGTTGATAAACACATTGTATATTTCACAGTTGTAGTAGTATCTAACTAGTTGATTAATATCATAGTATGACATACATAGTGGATTGTTATGATTAAGGTGTAACCTGAGGCATGCCCATATTCTCAAACCAAAGTGTGATTTAACCTTCTTATAACTTTTTCAAATATGTATACGTCTCTAAACCATCGTCAAAAACTTAATCCATTATTAAAAGCATTATGAATACTTATGCTCTAGGGCTTTAGTGATAATTTAGGAGTTATACACATATCTTCAAAAGTTATATTGTAGGTAAAAGTGTGCTATGAGATAAACTAATACTTTAGGATGTATGTGTAATTTACCTTTACCTCTAACATATTGAAAGATTAGATTTGTATGGAGTCATAGTTTTTTATATGTTATTAACTAATGAAATGTTAAATGATAGGTAGTCCTCACTAGAGAGAAGTTTCCTTTCTGCCCCCTGCCCGCAACCCCACCCCCCTCTTTTTGTTCTATCATGATATACACATTAACTTTAATAAATAATTTGTTCCATTAGGAGAAAAAGAAATGGGAAAAAGAAGAGAGAGGGGAGAAAAATCAACACCAAGCCATAATGATCATGCCCTAAGTACTATGAATTATACATATAATGTGTTGAATTGGTATGAAAATTGCTATTCTAAAATTGGAATGACTAAGAAATAAACTTTAAGTAATGCGAACCATTTTTCTGAAATTGAAATTTTGTTAATTGTTAAATTTGGCTGATTGATATAAGTTTAAATTATAACTTATAAAATAAAGTTGGTCTAGAACCACAGTTAGTAGTGATGAGAATAGTAGCTTATTTTAGCAATCACTAGTTTCAAGATTTAAATGGTAAGAACAAGTCAATATGGGTTTGGTGTACTATAATTGCTAGTTTAGTAAAATAAGAATGAGGTATTCTAACTTCTCTTAATGCATTGGTTAAGTATTAAATATCAATTGTGTATTGTATGGATTTCACCTATTTTGAGTATAGAAGTGTTACCACTTCCAACAATAGTCAATAGATATTTTTGCTTTATAAATATTTGTAAAGTTAAGATGAGTACATGGCCATAAACGTGCTACAAAGAAAATCCACTTATACAAACCTAGTTGTGTGTATGAATCCTTTGGTTGTAGCATAAGATATAAAGGTTCAAACAGTTAACCACCACTTCCAACAACAATTAATAATATTGTTTTGATATAATCATAAGCGATGGTATTTTGTGAATATTTGATAATTGACAATCTAGTGGAAGAATGTTGTATAGATTGCCCACTATTACCTTATATTAAGGGTTTAAGGAAACATTAGAGAATATGAGAGCTTAATACTTAATTAAAGTGGTATTAAAGCTAAGTGCTTAGTGAAATCTTATCAAATAAAAGAGAAAAAGTTTTTTATTAAAGGAGAGTAGTTTAAACTCCCTGTTAGATTTATTTGAGCAACTCCTCTCCAATTATAAACACATTCAAATGACTCATAGGTAAGTCATTTTAACTACAATTATAACCTTGGAAAGGATTTCTAACTTTACATCAATAGGTTTTATGACACATCTACTTAACACTGTGAATCTCATCTCAATAAATCAACAACTGCCTCCCTTAGACAAAGTTACTATGCCTCTCTCACAATCTAATAGTGATAGTCCCAACTCTATGAGCAACTAATTTCATTTAGGCCACCTACAATTATAAAAATAGAAGAATAAGGTGAAGCCTATTATGTAGTGCACAAGCACACATAGATGTCAACCTAGTCAATTGCATGTATTAATGCAAGAATGGTAATCAAACAATAATTATCTTGAAATTTAATCCAATAAACAATAAAGGGACACTCATGATCTCTTATACATGTGTAGATCATATGAATATATAAGTCTTTTACTTTACTTCAATATAAGTACAATATAAGTACAATATTGGGAACTGCCACTCCCAACATTAGCATCTATGATCCAAAATCCATGTTACCTAAATCTAGTTGTGTTGTCTCAATGTGCGAGTCCATTGTGGAATCCCTACATGAAGACTAACAATTGCCCCTTAGGCTTCTACTACTCTCGACCCCTAAGATGAGCTATGATAAGTACAATCATCAAATCAAGTTTAAGTTTGATATGAGTTAGTTTAGTTACTGACTATATTATCAAGTACAACCATCAAACATGCATCGCATACCTGAATAGCTAGGTATATCAACTATAATGTCTAAATTGAAATCAAATAGCAAATCGGATCAATAGTTTGACAAATAGTTTAATAACAACCCATCATTAATCATTATTGAATCCAAATAAATATAAGTTTCAAGTTTAAAACTCTTAACTTCCCATTAAGCTAACTCTTGCTTAAGCGCTCATGAAACCCAATCCTATCTAGGCTTCTAAGGGTTAGAAATACTTCAAAAGCTTAAGTTCTTAGGTAGGATTAGATGTATAAGACACTTAGGTAAAGGTTTGGAGTCAAAAGAATCAAAGGAAAACATGATGGGAAGCCATATAGAGCATAGCTTTGGAAGCTAGCTGTTAGCGTTTGGACGCTAAGCTTAAAATATGCTTAGTGTTGTAGTATGATAGTTTGAAGGCAAGTAGGGGTTTTCAACTCAACTTTGACCTCCTGTAAGTAAATTGGTCAAGAGCTAATGTTGTTCTCCTAGTGATAGTCATGGCAGCTTGAAACTAGTTATGAAGTTGAGCCTCCTAAAATGTACAGGGGCTTATGATAATGTTGGAAGGCAGTCCTTGAAAGGGATGGGCTTAGAACAGTCTTACAATAAATAGGAAGAGAAGTTTGGCTCATCATCCAGAATCTTAGCAAATATGAGAAGAGAGAGGATAGTTGAGCATTGTGCAAACACTTTATGGGAGTTGAACCTCCCATCTTGTAGCAATTTAGCAAGATGTGATCCCGGAGGCCAAAGAGATGGATGGGGGCAAAAGGAAGCTTATGTATGCATAATGTCTTGGTGGAGATGATTTTTAGTGGAGTCTTACAATGGATGGAGGAGGGTTCGCAATCTTTCAATGTAAATGATGGCAGCAATTAGCTTTATGACAAGGGCTTCATGAATTAAGGTAAGGGAGAATGTTACAGTTTGAGAGTTTGAGGGCGAGTAAGGGTATTCAACTTGGATGCATTGTATGGCAAGTGGTGTTAACAAGCAGTTTATTCACCTTGTGAGTTGTTCTCTAAAGGCGACTATTGAGTTCTTTTCATGGATTTTGATAATAACAAAAAGTAGTTACTTGGCTAATAAGTTTTATCAAGTGCATAAGGAAGTTAAGTAACTCAGAGTTAATTAGAAGGTCCTAATTAACTCCTAGTGACAATTTAAAGACTTATTCAGAAGGTTTAGAATATAGTATATGTATTGTATAAGGATGAAACATGTGTCTACCAATATTTAAAAAAAAAAAATTATACAACTATGAATTGTATAAAAAAAATTATAAAAATACTAACTCTATATCACATCTTTAAAATGCAATGCATATAACAATATAAATCTTGTATTTGAAAAATATGATAATGGCAAAGTACTACTTAGCCTATATTGCATTTTAGAAATGCGATACTAGTATTAGCATATTATTGCATTTTAAAAATGCATTATAGGCTTGGTCTAACTTTAAAAAATTAGAGTAATACAAGCACTATATCACATTTACAAAATGTGAGATATTCATATTAGACTATTGTCACATTTAATAAATGCGATATAGTTTTGGTATATGATAAATTAGATTATTTTTCCTAGTTACGCTCAAATGGGCATAACTTTTGATCTAAGAAGAATTTTTCTTATTATTATATGTTTTTGAGGACTGATTTTGAGTATGATAGTAGATTAATTAAGGCTTACTCGATTGACATTGCTTTAGGCTTGAAAATCTCCTTTTAAGGCCCATTACTAGCTTCTTTTATTTTTAGGCGATATTTTAGGCCAAAGATGTGACATACTTAGGATTCTTATGCCACATCTTAAGATGTGATATAGGCTTGATATTTTGATAATTTTTTTATGCAATTTGTATTTTGGTAATTTTTTATAATTTTAATGGTAAACAAGTAATTTTCTCTAGTACATTTAGAATCTTTCAAAAGGTTGTTTAGAGGCTTCTCTAAAAGGTTACAGTAAGTAGATTCAAAGAGTTGGTCAAAGAGTTCATGAACAAGAATAAAGAATTGTTAGATTGTCAAAGACTTTATTAGAGAGTTGAATTAGAAGAAGTAAGACAATAGATTTTGAATTATTTTTGAAGTTAGATTAAATTGTAAGGTTGAAGACCTAACTCTATTTTTTAAAGTATATTTGGGTAATGCACTTAATTCTGTTTTATATAGGTTGGAATTTAAATCCATGGGTATAAATTTTTTAGGAGGATAACAATTTAATTTTATTTGATTTGACAAGTCTGAATTTCTACACAAGCTGCTGAAAGTTATTAGCCATTAGAAATTGAAAAAGAATAATTTTGCCAAGTGCCCGTGCAAAGTTTTGCTACTGATATAAATTTATGAAGCAAGATCGATTAGGATAGGCTATGAAGAAGTTAAGGATTAATCTAAGGAAGTTAAGGATAAGGATCAAAATTTTTTATTCTTAAAAATAAGGATTAGATAATCATTGAATCTGTTAAGTTTAATTTATTTAAATTTCAAGATTAACAAAGTCTGCCAGGAAGATTGAGATAATCAAGGGATTTAACAATTGCATGCATATTCTTCAGCAAGATCAGGTCTGAAATTTAAATTTGAAATATTAAGATCACATTTTATGCAGATTTTGGGTGAAAATATTTCCAACCTATCCAGAAGTGATTTTAAGATGAAGTCTATTAAAGATTAGAAAGAAATATCAGAAGATTTATGTCCTAAAGATCAAGATTGATTATGAAGTTCAAACCTAGAGCATAAGATATTCTCAAATTAAAGATTATAAAGAAATATCAGAAGATTTACATCCTAAAGATTAAGATCGACTATGAAGTTCAAATCTAAAATATAAGATATTTTCAAATTTTTAGGGATCTAGTAACATTCGAAATTTGGAAGATAAGGATTAGTTCAAGAAAGATTAAGTACTAGCCGTTAAGAAGCATCAGTATATAAATACATATTATTCAAAATAGTAGAATACTTTTTGGCAACTGAAAAAGAGACCTGATCTTGTACAACATTTTTATTGCTTATTATTAGAATGTTCATCAAAGAATTCATTAGAGAGCATACTGAAGTTTATTTTTTAGAATTGTCTTTCTTGTTTTTGTGTGAAATCATTTGAGAGCTTTATTGTACTTCTCATTTTATTTGTAAATAACATCAAAGTGTTGGAGTGTTGTGTTTGTGAGAGAAGTTAGACTTATTCTCTATAGATTTGTAATTAGCATAGAGATTAAGAGACTAGATAAATAGAATAGAGAGTTGTGAAGGACAAGAGTTGGCAAGTTTGTGACTTCTCTCTCTCTCTCTCTCTTTCTCTCTTTTGAAATAGTAGATTAGTATAATGGTACTCGATAGGGATCAAGGACCGATCACTCACTCCCAAGCTCGAGGGCTTTCTCAAATGGTTCGCCGAGCAATGTGGGGTGAGTTAAGAGTTAAGGAGTAGTGTTTACCCTAATTCAATCTACCAAACTACTTTGCTCTCTACACCATCCAAAAAGTTATTGAGGTGATCAGTTGACATGCGAAGTTGATCCCTCCACAACACCCTAGTCCAAGCACCGAGTTATGAAAATAGCCTTCTCTACAATACCAAGGCTGAGTTGACAGTTGTCAGGAGTCGACTATTCGAGGTTAACCTGAATGTGAGTCATCCCCGAGCTAACCTTTATCTAGCCTTAGCAATTAGAGTATTGAATTGCTAATGTCGACTAAACCTAATCAAAGGCCCACCCTTACTTAGCTCACAATGTTGTTAAGACCGTAGACTGAGTAAAATGCATGTGTACTGTCCTTTCTAACATCAAATGCATGCGCGCTATCCTTTCTTACATCTGTACTATCCTTTATGATAGAGGATGTTCTTTTTGCATGATTTTATGCTTCCCCTATAAATTATTCTCCTTTTGTTTAGAAAGTAAGGATCCATTTCTATAATTTTCTGTAATTTAAGACTTACCCTAACTAAGTACTATAAATACTCACATAATGTAATAGCTGCAACAAATCATATAGAGAATACACTGAACTTTTACTCCCTTTTGAGCTAAGTGTCCTTCTACTTAGTTTTTAGCTACTCTGATCTAACTCATTGAGCATAGACTAGTGGCGAGTGACCTCCGACCATACTTATGCATCATATTAAGTGTGACCGGAGCTCATATGAGGTGTTGGTGTATCATATCCATTATCGGTGTATAGGAACCCTTGCTCATCCTCGACTATCATTTAATTTTCAAGCCATCTCGTTCCCCGGACCTACCCTTTCGGTTATGCGTAATATTAGGCCCGTGTGTTCATCCATGGAGTCTGTATCATCTTGGTATCAAAGCCTGGCTAAGTTCAAAGTTAGATCTACTATTGTGTTCTTTGAGTGGTTTGTTACTGCTCTCGTGAGCTAACGATTTTATTGTTAATCTTGGAGTTTAGTAGTTGAGAAGCGTTCTATGCTCTATTTTCCCCTGTTTCCGATACTCAAAACAGAATGTAGTTGACTATTCGTTTGTTGTGAAATTATCATGGTGATTAGAGTATCAGTTATTGATCTCTAAGTGGTATTATTAGATGTCAATTTTTGTGAAGTAACCATCAATGTCAAACTTAAGTGTTCAAGGAACTTCATGAAACTAAGAAAGTAATACTCGATATGGCCAAGGGCAAGAAGGAAGCTTCACACCTTAGTCAGTGGTGACCGCTTGGATAGGCTTACCAACTTAGTAACTAGTTTGGTGACTATTATCCAAGAAGGTAGGCAGTGAGTTAGGCATAGCCCTACTAGAGAACGCAAGTAGCAAGGGTAAGGAGATGGTCAATTTGGCTGAGTTAACGCCCCAGCTCAACTACCCCGAGTTGAAGGAATTGATAGGGATGCTAGATGAAGGCTAGTGCTTAAAGAGATCGAGGAAGAAGTGGAAGGAGACGACGAAGTATAGGAGTACTATGAGCCTGAAGAAAGAAATGTGTGAGCTCCTAGAGTTGAAGAATTAAGGATACATATCTCGAGTTTTTTTGGAGGTGGTGAAGCTAAGGACTATCTAGATTGGGTAGATAGAATTGTAAAGCAGTTTGAATGCCACGACGTACCTGAAATGCAAAGGTTAGACTTATTGTGTTGGATTTCACTGGTTATGCCACCTTATGGTGGAAGAACTTACAAACCACTTGAAGAAAGGAAAGAGAACGAGAGATTAGGAGTTAGGATGAAATGAAGAAGGTTATGCGAAGAAGGTTTGTGCCAAGCTATTATTTATAAGATGCCTTCAAAAGACTGCAAGAGCTCAGACAAGGAAGGTCAAGTGTAAACACTTATGTTAAGGAATTCCAAATGTTAATGATTTGATTTAAAGTCATAGAGCTAGAGGATTAAACTATATCTCGATTCATCGGTGGATTGAAGTATGAGATTGGGGATGTCCTAGAAACCCTGGATATTGGAATGCTTGATGGTGAAATCTAAGCCGCTTAAAGGAGAGAAAGGTGCCAAATAGGAAGGTTCCGACCGCTAGTTAGCCGATTAGGCAGTAATCGTACTATTTGGAGTAGACTAATGTGAACAGAACCAAGTAAGGTTGTTGAGACTCGACTCATTTCGACTATTAGAGCTGAGGAGAAGGAACCCTTGAGAAAGTTCGAAAAGGGCCAAAGTTTAGGGAGGAAGATGAATGAGATCAAGTGTTTCAAATGCCAAGGATTTGGATACATAGCCGCTTAATGTCTGAACAAGCGAACAATGGTGATCTGAGGCGAGGTATTGATTGTTGAGGTTGACAGTACTAATGAAGAAGTATAGGAGTTGAAAGATGACGTATAGATCAAACTCTCCGAGGAGGAAATTAACTACAGTAAGAAAGGCAACTTTATGCCGGCTACTCTAGTGTTGAGAAGGACGATGAGCATCAATCTAGTACCTAAAGACAAACAAAGGGAAAATCTCTTCCATATTGGATTCAAGGTGAATGAATCCCTGTACACACTAATTGTTGATAGTAGGAGTTGCATTGATATAGCCTCTGCATTTATGGTCTAGCAGTTGAAATTGCTGACCAAGCCCTACCTGAAACCTTACAAGCTTCATTGGCTTAGTGATAAAGGAGCCTTATAGGTGAAATAGTAGGTGTTGGTGCCAATCTACATTGGCAAGTATCAACATGAAGTGTTGTGTGATATGCTGCCCATGAGCATGTCCCATATTCTACTTGGACGACCATGAATGTTTGATCTAGTAGTTATATATGATGGAAGGAGAATTACATGTTCTGTGGAGCATGAAGGCAGGAGGATGGAATTGAGTCCTATGACTGTTGAGCAAGTAAAGATCATGTAGTCTTAACTTAGCCAAACCTCAAAGAAAGAGGCTTTAGTGATAACCCGAGCCGAACTGAAAAAGGAGATGGAGCTCAAAGGATTGACTTACCTGCTTGTTCGAAGGATTTTGGAGATGAGACCCCAAGATGAAGAGTTGCCTACTAAGGTGAAAACCTTATTAGGGGAATTTGCCGACCTATTTCTAGAGGAATTGTTGAATGGTTTACTCCCAATTCGAAGAATCGAGCATGTGTTCTACTTGTAGCCAGGAGCTATACTGCCGAACAAGCTTACCTATAGACTAAATCCTAAATAAGCCACTGAGCTATAGAAGTAAGTAGATAAGCTAACGAAGAAGGGATATGTACATGAGTCCCTTAGCCCTTGTGTTGTTCCAACCTTGTTAGTGCCAAAGAAAGATGGTTCTTAAACAATGTGTGTAGAGAGTTGCGCGATCAATTGAATCACCATCAAGTACAGGGATCCCATACCTAGGCCTGATGACATGCTAGATGAATTAAGCAAAACAAGAGTGTTCTCTAAGATCGACCTTAAATCTAGACACCATAAGATTTGAATGCGTGAGGGTAATCAATAGAAGACTGCATTCAAGATACGACATGGTTTATATGAATGGCTTGTAATGTCATTTGGACTATCCAATGTGCCAAGCATATTTATGCACCTGATGAATCATGTGCTCCAAGAACTAATAGGAAGGTTTGTCATAGTTTATTTTGATAACATTTTAGTGTATAGCCTTGACCTGGAGATTCACCATGAGCATCTCTGAAGAGTATTTGCAAAACTTTAAGCTGAACAACTTTATCCCAATCTAAAGAAGTATGACTTTTGTTGATCCAAGGTGATCTTCTTAGGGTTTGTTGTGAGTGGTGGTGGCATTTGAGTTGATGATGAGAAAATAAGAGGGATCATAGAATAACTTAAGCTTACTTGTTCTACAAATGTGAGAAGTTTCTACAACCTAGCATCGTTTTATCATAGATTTATAAAGAGTTTCAATACGATTGTGGCCCCACTTACCAAGCTGTCAAAGAAGAGTGTTGAATTCAAATAGGAAGAGCAAGAGAAGGGGAGTTTTAAGGAGGTGACAGAGAGGCTAACTACACCCCTTGTCTTAGCTCTATCGAGCTTTGACAAACTGTTCGAAGTAGTGTATGATGCATTCAGACTAGGCATAAGTGTTGTATTGATGCTGACGCAAGAAGGTTGACTTATTGCTTACTTCAACAAGAAACTTCAAGGAGCTACACTCAACTATTCTGTCTATGACAAGGAGTTCTACTCCTTAATCTGAGCCCTAACTATATGGCAATATTATGTTCCACCTAAGGAATTTGTGATCTAAACCGATCATGAATCCTTGATGTTGTGAATTATGACTAAAAACAGACAAGGCCTATCGCTGGATGGATCCAACCTTGTAGAAAGCTTAAAAAAGGATTAATGGGGCAAGTGCAAAAGGGCAAAATGAAGAATGAAACAGTAAGCAAAACTCATGAATAGCCCTAGAAGATATGATGCACCAATAAAACTTCTGAGGACTCACGACATGATTCGATATGATGTACGAATTGGTTCAATGAGGTTACTCACTACCTAACCTTGCTTAAGAGAAAGGATAAGAGTGATGTCAAGAGTAAACAAACAGTGTTTACGCAAGAAAAGTACTCAAAAGTGTATTAAGAATGATCTGATCTGATTGCTTTCCAACTACAAGTACAAGGGTATTTATACCCATAAGTTAGGGTAATTTACCTAAAAGGAAAAGACAAAATGGGTATTTCCTAAGGAAGTAATGTATAAAATACAAAGGGGCAAAATGAATATACAAGAAAAACAATCATTGGTGCAACAGATTCTATATATGATATTGTATACGTGGCAATGCTACATTGGCAAGGTCATTAGATAATGCGGACAAAAAGTATAGAAAAATGGCTTGTTCAAGAAGGGACGGCTTAGTCAGTCTAAAGTCTCTTTCTCAGCTTCTTGGTAAGGAAGATGCCGAGTAATTGGTTGGCTTGACGCTAGTAAGTATTCCTCCATTTGGCATGCTATAAAAAAATGGGCAGTCATATGGTTTGATATGAAGGGTGACTTGGCAAGGAAGTACTCGGCTTCGGTAAGGAAGTACTCAGCCTCTACAGGGGTTAGTTGGAACAAAAGGATCTATCATGCCAGCCCTTCTAGTCTTTGGGCTCGGCTACAAGTTAGAGGTTCGGTAGCTTGATTCCCATCACTTAAGATATTTAAAGAGCTAGCCCAAGTTATCCTAGAGGTAAGCCAAATGGTCAAGTTCATGGATGGATTTTCTTATGTCATAAAATATAAGAATAGAAGGAATAATGTAGTGGCCAATACCCTATCGAGACGACATACCCTCCTGGCCGAGTTGTAAACAAGACTACTTAGTTTTTCAACCATAAAGAATTTGTATGCTAAGGATCTACACTTTGGTCCTATCTATGCCTAATGTGAGGAAGGATGGACATTGGATAAATATCATGGGGAAGATGGATACTTATTCGAGAAGAAGAGGTTATGTATCTCAACTTGTTCCACAAGAGAACTGCTAGTGCATGAGGCGCATGGAGGCCAGTGCTGAACCCATGAAGTACTATTTACAAGATTCTTTTAGCTAAGAATGATGAGAGACATGCAGTCCATGTTAGAGAAGTGTGCGACCTGTCGAAAGGCAAAGAGCCAAGTTGAGCAAGGACATTGTCTACCCTTTCCCATCCCAACCTAACTGTGGTCCAAGCTAAGTATGGACTTCATGTTAGGATTATCGAGGATGTCTTGAGGGAAGGACTCCATCATGGTAACAAGATGGCACATTTTATGTCCTGTTCCAAAATTAACGACGCTTTGACTATCTCTTTTCTTTTCTTATAGGAAGTAATCAAACTTCGTGGAGTTCCCAGAACTATTGTTTCGGATTGAAACCCAAAGTTCATAAGCTACTTTTAGAGGACACTATGGAGGTAAATGGGAACTAAGCTATTGTACAACACATCCTGCCATCCACAAATCAATGGAAAGACTGAGGTTGTCAACAGAATTGTGGGAAATTTGCTGCGGGTTGCTATCGGATGAAACATGGTCGACTAGGATCTATGCTTACCAATCATTAAGTTAGCCTACAACAAGATAGTTTACAATGTAACAAGCATGTCTCCATTTAAGGTCGCCTATAGGTTTAACCCCGAGCTCCTAATAGACCAAGTACCCTAATTGAAGCTTGATGATGACCAACCAGTCGTTATAAGAGTTAAGGCCATCAAAGCTATGCACCAGAAGGTTATAAAACAAATGAGTTGAGCTAATACTAAGCTCAAGAAGCAAAGTTGAGGATGAAGGAAGAGACAATTTTAGCAAAGTGATTTGGTCTGTATACATCTTAACAAGGAACGATTCCCAAACTTGAGGAAGAGCAAGTTGTCACCCAAAGCCGATGGACTTTTCAAAGTGATTGAAAAGATCAATCCTAATGCCTATTGGATTAAATTATCTAAAGGATATTAAGTCTCTAACTCCTTTAACATTGCTGATCTCCAACCTTACACTCCCGAGGACGAGTAACCTAAAATTGAACTAGATTTGATCCCAAATCTCAAATAACCCAGAGGGGATGATAAGGATTAAGGATCGGTCACTTGCTTCCAAGCCTGAGGGCTTTCTCAAATGGTTCATCAGGTTGTCTAAGGTAAGTTAAGTGCTGAAGAACAATGTTTACCATAATCTGATCTGTTGACCTGCTTTGTTCTCCACACCATCCAACAAGTTACCGAGGTGATCAACTAACATGTGGAGCCAAACTCTTCGCAGCACCCCAGTCCAAGAACCGAATTAGGAAAATAGTCAGCTCTATAGTACCGAAGCCGAACTGATAGTTATCAAGAGTTGACTATTTGAGGCTGACCAATTGTGAGTCGTCTCCAAGCCAATCCTTGTTTAGCCTCAGCAATTAGAGTACCAAATTGCTGATGTTGACCAAACATGATTAAAGGCCTACCCCTACTCAACTCGCAGTGTTGTCAGGGCCACTAACTAAGTAAAACTCATGTACGCTGTCCTTTTTGACATCAAATGTGTGCTTAATGTCCTTTCTAACATCTATAATATCCTTTCTAATAGAGGATGTTCTTTTTGCATGATTTCATGCTTCTCTTGTAAATTATTCTCCTTTTGTTTAGTAAGCAGGGATCCATTTCTGTAATTTAGGACTTACCCTAACTGAGTACTATAAATACTTATGTAATGTAATAACCGCAATGAATCATAAAAAGAATATACTGAGCTTTTACTATCTCTTGAGCTAAGTGTATTTCTACTTACTCTTGAGTTACTTACACATACTTGTACATCATATCAAGTGTGACTCAAACTTGTGTAAGGCATTAGTGCATCATATACATCATCGGTGCACAGAAAACCTTGCTTGTCCTTGACTATCATTTACTTTTCGAGCCATTTCGTAGCCCAAACCTACCGTTTCGATTACATATGATATTAGGCCTGTATGTTCATCTATGGAGTCCATATCAGTACTGGTGAGGAAGACTAGGTTCCCAATAGTAGAGCTGGAAAAAAGCAATCAGCATACAGTCGACCATGTGCCATTCCATCTATCATTACTTTGAATGATGACATTGTCAAAGTTGAACTCAATTCTAAGGCTACGAATTTACTTTTAAGCACAATGGCATGTTCTAAATTTTATCTAATCTCATCTTATGTTTCAATTAAAGATATCTATGATACACTTGTGTAAACTTATGAAGGCATTGAAACAGTCAAGGAGACAAGAATCAATTCATTAGTACAACAATGTAAGGCATTTTGTATTCTCCTTACTGAAGGAATTAAAGATTCATTTAGCAAATTTACTCCAATAATTAATGAATTGTCTTCTCTTAGCAAAAATTTAAGTGATGTAGATATGGCGTATAAGATGCTTAGGATCTTACCCAAAGCATGAAATGCTAAGTAAACAACCATAAAGGAGGCCTATAATTTGAAAAGGTTGACCTTGAGTCAATTATGCAATAAATCGATGGCATAGGAGATAGATTTCCTCAAAGTAGAGAGTTCTTTAGAGGATATGAAGAAGAAGGCTATAGCATTTAAGGCCAAGGAAGTGGAAGTAGATATAAAGGATGATGATTCACTTGATGATGAGAATGAAGATGATACATTGCTAGCTAGATGCTTAAATAAATGGCTTAAAAAGAGGGTAAGAAGTCTTACTTTAAAAATTTTTCCCTTAACAAAAATCAATGTAATGCTGGTAAAGGAATCAAAGAAAATGAGGACAAGAAATTTACAAAAAACAAAGAAATAGTGTGCTATGAATGTAAGAAACTAAGGCACATAAAGTATGAATGTCCTATGCTATTCAAGAAAATGGAGAAGTATAAGAAGAAGCACAATTCTCTGATGATAACATGGAGCGACTTGGACGAGTTAGAGAATGAGTTAGAAAGTTCAAGAGATGAGGTTGAGGAAGTTAATTTGTGTGTTATGGCACTCTTTAAGGTAAACTCTGAATTTGAATCTAATTCTAACATTGAAGTACCTGATGATATTTTTGTTGAGATTAATAAAATGCTTAAAACACTTTCAAAAGCTAATGACAAGATTTCAAAAGTTGAATACAAAAATAAGGTTTTGAAGGACAAAAAAACAAGCTCTTATTCAAACAAACCAACTTTTAACCAATGAAAATGGTTTCTTGAAAAATGATTCCTAAGGTTTACATGTTGCAAGAGAAGCGTCAGTAAACGAAAATTTGATTTTGAAAGAAGAAATTAAGAATTTGCAAAATCATGTTGAAGATTTATCAAAGTCTATGGAGAATACTTTTCAAAAATTTGATGAAAGGGACAAAAAACTTCAAATGTTTATTTCCATTCAATGAGTAGATCAATCCAAATCTGGATTAGGTTTTGAAAGTAGAGAACCATCTAACATTAAAAGGGAAATAATGTTTGTTAAACCACAAATTGAAAATAACAATGAAACAACCAAAAGAAAAGAAAAAGGAAAAGTAGTTGAACTCATTAAAGGGTATGTTAGAAAGTATTCTAAAAAGAACAAAAAGTATCCTGTCAGAGGGTACACTAGAAAGTTGTGTAGAAAGTATGTCAGAGATTACCCCAATTGAAATCAAAGGCACACGGTAAGCAATAGGTATAATTAATAAAAGTCTTATGTTTGTTTCTTTTGTAATAGGCTAGGTCATATAAAAAAATATTGTTTTTATAAGAAATCCAAGCTTAATAATAGTCAAATTAAGATCAAAACATGAGCTTGAATTTTTATGGACCTAAGCTTTGTTGGGTTCATAAATAGACTTGATGTTGTTGTGATTTATGCGGGAACATGAAGCAAAATTTAAAGGAACATGATATCTTGATAGTAGATGTTCAAGACATATGATAGGTGATGCTTTTTGGAATGGAAAAGAAGATGGATATGTGAAATTTAAAGACAATGGAAGAGCTAAAATTATTGCAATAAGAACAATTGGCCTCCCTCCTCACACAATAGAAAATGTTTCTCTTATCAAAGGATTGAGGTACAATTTATTAAGCATCAATAAGCTCTAAGACAAAGGGTATAAGGTAACATTTGAACACAATAGATGCATTGGTTTTGATAAAAGTGGAACCAAGTTATTTCAAGTCTTTAGAAGGAATACACACACACACACACACACACATACACGCACATACATATATATATATATGACTAAACCATCTGAAGTTGAATATGAAAAATGCTTTCTTTTTATATAAGATAAATGATTCTCTAATGTAAAAAAATTAGGACATGTAAATTTTTCTCAACTTGAAAAACTATCTAAGAGGAACTTAATAAATGGTTTACCTAAATTAAGTATTCAAGAGGATCTTAATTGTGTGGCTTGTTTGAAAAACAAGATGAGTTTTGTTTCTCACAAAGGTAAGAAAGTTATATCTATACAAAGACCATTAGAATTATTGCATATGGAAGTATTGGGTCCAACCTGAACATTAAGTCTGGATAAGAGCAAATATGGCCTTTTTATTGTTGATGATTTCCCGAGGTTTAGTTAGATTTTGTTTTTACAACATAAGAGTGATGCTTTTAAAAGTTTTGAAGTGTTTGTGAAAAGAGTTCAAAATACAAAAGGGTTTCCCATAATTAGTCTTTGAATTTATTATGGAAAAGAATGTGAAAATGCTAATTTCATTACATTTTTTTATGAAAACAGCATCTCTCATAATTTTTGCACCTAATACACCACAACAAAATGGAGTGGTTGAGCATAAAAACCAGAACTATCCAAGAAATGGTAAGACCTTTATTAAATGAAAGTGGTATAGTTGAGTATTTTTAGGCAACAGTTACATCTACAACATGCTATATCATTAATCATATGTATATAAGACCCTTGACTACTAAAACTACTTATGAAATCTTTAAAGAAAGGAAGCTTGTTGTTTTGTACTTTCACGTATTTGGTTATAAGTGTTTTATAAAGAAAACGAGAAAAATCTTTGGAAATTTTGAAGAAAGAGTTGACGAAACCATTTTCTTGGATACTTCTTGAATTTAAAGGCATATTAAGTGTATAGTAAGGTGATGTGTCTAGGAGCTTAGTTATCACTAAGGCTTATGGTAATGAATTCGAACTAATGGGTCCTTCGAGATATTGAAGAAAGATATTGTGAATTGGTTTAAGTACTGACTAGAGTAGCTGATGTAAAGTTCCTCGAAGGATATAACATACTAATGAACACAACACGAATTGACACTTCACTTAATATGACACATAAGTTGATGTTAAGGTCCATCCGCCATTAATCCTAAGCTAATTGGCAAGATTAGATAAGATAAGAGTGTATAGGAAAATGGACTTAGAGAGGGTTGTCTTATAAGAATAGTATATTTAATGTATAAGTCTAAGATAAGATGATTCGGGCTTACAAGAAAAGGGACTATTTATTATAAGTCCTAAAGGCAATATTACAAATAAAGAAATTACAAGAAAGTATATATAAAAAGAGAATTCCTAGTACATATGAAAAAGAGTAAAAGGAACAAAAGACAAAAAGGGAAAAATAGTACAATATCAGATAAAATGGACAAGTAGTAGTATGACATTGGTTTTATTCTAGGATTCATTGAATGTAGTAGGCGAGAGGAGTCAAGACATGTGGAGACAGAGGTTGAGACGTGAAGGAGTTACTGTGAGAGTTGGTAGGAGGCCGAGAGAGAAATGCTCAGCCAAGGAGGTAGATCTCTTTACTTGGCAGCTAAAAGTCTGGTCACTCAACACAGAGCTCTCAGCTAGAAGAAGGTTGGCATTGGTTCTTGATAAAGAATAGAGCATAGTATAACCACTTAGAGCTCCCAGGGAGTTCAGTCATCTTCCTTTAGCATACTATTTCTCATCATTGGCAGGTTGACGAGAAAGAATCCTTTAGGTGAGGGATTGGAGGCCTTTAAGGCGTGCATAAGTGATTGGGCCAGTAGTCGGTAACCCATCAATAGGTAACCGAGATAGTGGAAGAATCCATGAATGTTAAACTTATTGAAGAAATAGGTAATGAATCAGATGATGAAACTCCATTAATTTCAAACAAAAGGATCAAATTCGCTAAGGGACTATCACTATACAGCTTTGGGTCATAACCTCAAGCTTTGGTACTAGGATTATATGATGTACTTAAGGGCTCAGTTATGACTAGGGCTTATGGTAACAAATTCGAACCAATGGGTTCTTCGAGATATCGAAGAAAGATAGGTTGAATTGGTTTGACTGACTAGAGTAGCTGACATGAAGCTGCTCAGAGCATATAATACACTAACGAATACAACATGACTTGATACTTTACTTGATATGATGTATAAGTTGATGTCAAGGCCTACTCACGACTAATCCTAAGCTATTTAGCAAGATTATATAAGAGTGTATAGGAAAATAGGCTTGGAGAAGGTTGTCTTACAAAAATAGTATATTCAATGTATAAGTCTAAGATAAGATGATTTCAGCTTATAAAGAGAAATGACTATTTATAGTAAGTCCCTAAAGCAACATTATAAATAAAGAAATTATAAGCAGGTATATACAAAAAGGGAATTCCTAGTACACAAGAGAAGGGGTAAAGGGGACAAAAGAAAAAAAGGAAAAATAATACAACATCAGATGAAACAAACAGGTGTCAGCATGACATTGGTTTCGTGCTAGGATTCTCTAAGTGTAGTAAGTGGAAGGAGTTAAGCTGTGTAAAGATAGAGGTCGAGACATAAAAGAGTTGCCACAAGAGTTGGTAGGAGGTTGAGAGAGAAATACTTAGACAAGGAGGTAGATCTCTTTACTCGACAATAAACTTTCGGTAGTCGAAAGTTTGATCACTCGGCATAGAGCTTTTAGCTAGAAGAAGGTTGGCATTGGTACTTGATAACGAACAGAGCATAGTATAACCACCTAGAGCTCCCAAGTAATTCAGCTATCCTCCTTTAGCATACTGGTTCTCATCATCGATAGGTTGATGAGAAAGAATCTTTCAGGTGCGGGATAGTAGAAGAATCCATGCATGTTAAATTTATTTAAGAAATAGGTAATGAATCGGATAATGAAACTCCATCAATTTTAAACAAAGAGGATCAAATTTGCTAAAGTTTAGAAGGTAAGTTAAAAGTTTTTTTTAGAGATTTCTTCTATGCTTGATATTGTCAACAGGTCAAAACCTACTTTAGAGGGTTTGATAGAGACTTATAATAGGCTAATGATGCTAGTAAGTCAGAACACAATTTAGAGACATATTTAGAGGGTAGGTCAAAACCTTTTGCTAGCAATTTCACATAATTGGTAATATTCGCTTTAGAATAAAGACAAGATCTAATTTACAAAATTTTGAAAATCATTTTGCATTGCTTTCAAAAATAGAACCTAGTTCTATTAGCTTTAAGTGATAATAACTGGATTTTAGCTATACAAGAGGAACTTAGTTAGTTTCAAAAAAATCAAGTCTCAAGTTTGGTATGAAGGCTTAAAGATAAATCTATTATTGGTACTAAATGGTTTTTTTTAAGAATAAATTGAATGAGCATGGAAAAACTGTAAGAAAAAAGGCCGACTTGTTACTAAAGGATACTCCTAAGAAGAGGGAATAGACTATGATGAGACATATGCTCTAATGGCCAAGTTAGAAGCTATACATTAACTGCTTGTATTTATATGTTTCAAAAATTTAAGTCATTTCAAATGGATGTTAAAAGTGCATTCTTAAATGGTTTTATTAAAAAAGAGGTGTATGTAAAACAACTCCTAGGATTTGAAGATCCATTTAAGACTAATTATGTCTATAAACTCAAGAAAGCTTTGTATGGATTAAAGTAAGTCCTTCATGCGTAGTGTAAGAAGTTAAGTGAATTTTCAATAAAGAATAGCTTTCAAAGAGGAAAAGTAGATACAATTTTAGTTTTCAAACATTATGAAAAGATATGTTAGTTGTCCAAATTTTTGTTGATATAGAATTTGGAGCAACTAATGAAGTATATTGCCAAGAGTTTTCAAAACTTGTGTAGGTTGAGTTTGAAATGTTACTCATGGGAGAATTTAACTTCTTCTTAGGACTTCAAATTAAACAAACTGAAAGTGGTATTTTTATTAATAAAAAAAAAATACCAAGTTGAAGAAGTTTGGTTTTGAAAATGCAAAAGGATCATCAACCCTAATGAGCACTTCAACAAAGTTTGATTTTACAGGTTATGGTAAAACGGTAGATGTGAAGCTTTATTGTAGTTTGATTGGATCTTTACTATATTTAACTGCTGCTTACCCTGATATTCTAGTTAATATGTGTTTGTGTTTGATTTCAAAGTGCACCAACAAAAACACATCTCTTTGGTGTTAAAAAGATTTTCAAATATATAAAAGTACTGCAAAATCAGGAATTTAGAATCCTAAAAACCAAAAACTTAATCTAGCAAGATACTCCAACGTTGATTATTTAGGTTGTAAGGTAGATCGAAAGGGTACTTATAATACTTGGCAATTTTTAGAGGATCAATTGGTTCCTTGGTCTTCTAAGAAACAAAAATTTGTTGCACTTTCAATAGTAGATGTAGAATATGTTTCTATTGGCAACTCTTGTGCTCAAATATTATGGTTGAAGCAACAATTAAGTGATTATGGACTTAATTACAAAAATATTCCAATAAAATGTAACAATACAAGTGTTGTTAACTTAACAAAAAATCCAATCCATCATTCAAGACAAAAACATAAAGAAATTAGGCACCATTTTATTTATGATCATGTTACAAATAATGACATATGTATTGATTTTATGCCTACTGAATATCAATATGTTGATATATTTACAAAGCCCCTAGATAAAATTAGATTTGAATTTATTTGAAATGAGATAGGAGTGTGTAATCCATTTTGTTATTTTTTTTTTTCCTAACTTATCTCCCATTACTTTTAATTTGTTATAATAAAAATGATAAATAAAGTAAAGGAGAAGAAATGAAAAATAAAATAATAAATAAAATTTGGATGTATGTTGCACACTTTCTTGTTAGTTATTTTTTAACCTTAAAAGTGTCTAAGTAGGTCCATAAAATTCTCTCCTTGTAACATATGTTTTGGCCTACTACTAATCAGTATATGCTTTTTTACTTCAATCATATAAATTGTCTTTCCCTTCATCTTTTTCTACTATTCCCAAGCCTCTGTTTTGATTTCTTTATTCTCTCATCACATTGCCTAGAAGGTTAAATCATTTGGCTACCTAAGTACAAAAACAAACAAGGGTTGTCAACACCTCTAACAACCCCATTAATCTCACCCTCAAGGAAGAACCTATTGAGCTAAACCCTCTTGAACGTCAAAATGTTCAGGATCAACCACAAGAACCATTTGGATATACTCATATAGAAACCTTAGACTTGTAGGATGAAAACTTAGATGAGTTAGATCAAGAAGCTACTTAACCTATACCATCTGCCTATCCTTCCGAACATACCTAAGATCCTTCACCCAAAGAACCAAAGAATACCTAGCAACCTATTTCTTCTTTATCATTTGAAGTTGCTAAGATTGAAGGCTTAAACTCATTTGAGTCCAAAGATTTTAGGTTACCCTTTGAACTGAACCCTCCTCGTGAACCAACGAAAAGCCCAGAACAGTTCCATCTAAGGAAGTCAAGAAAAGTCAGAAGGTTGGACAACAAAAGCAATCATCCCTTAAGTAACTTGATATAGTCAAGAAAAGTTATTTTGCCAAAGGTAAAAAGATCTCAATTAAAGAATCCTTTTTCTTAGACTATGATTTCTTTGAAAAGAATGGATTGTATCAATTTGAGTTTGTAGATGATTTGGGTATTAGAAATTTAAGTAATATGAGAGGAGTTATTCATGGGGAGTTAGTGGATGAATCTTGTAGAGGACTTGATTTAAGACATCATTAAGTATGGAGATCATCTATAATGAATTAGAGGATTGATATATCTAAGCAAGACATCGCTGATTGCTTTGGGATTAAGTTTGTAGTTGATGATGAAAATTTGTTAGATATGTCATGAGAGAGCATTTTCAAAGAATTGAATGATGATATAGATGTCAGTTTTGGTAGGGATATTTTTAGTACTGAATTTGAATTACTCATTAGAATTCTCCATAAATTTGTCATTGCATTTATTTTTCCTGAATAGGGTAGATCAACTTTAGTATCTAAGGAAGATGTAGTAGTGATTTTAGGGATGTTAGTAAAGAGAAAGATTGATGTTGTTGGTTTGTTTATGAAGTATTTTTAGTAGTATAAGGAAGCTAAACCTTTTAGGAATGTTTTGATGGAGTTGTTTAAGCTTAAGAAGATAAGAATTCCTAAAGAATCTCATTGTCCTTATTATCTAATTAGATTTGAACAAAAGATTTTCAAACAAATGGGGATTTATGTAATTTATAAGTTATGGAAATCTATTAATGGTTGAGTGTATGTGCATCCATCTTACTCAGGAAGAAATGTTATCATAATTGAGTCAAGAACTAAGGGGGAGCAGGCTAGAACAAGTAAAAGAAAAAGGAGGAAGAGCATTGCTAATGACAGCATGAGGAAGAAGAGTAAGATGGTAAGAAATTTTGGTGCAATTGAATTTAGAGAAGTGATAGGGCTGGCTTAGACAGTGAATCAGGGAGCAGTTGAGAAGAACTCCAAGGAGCTAAACTTAGAGAAAATTTAGTTTTTGTAGAACAAATATCTAGGCGAATTAAGATTGTAGTTGATAAAGTGGTTAAAGAACACTTAGTCAAGATGGAATGTAGGTTCAGGGATTGGATTAAACAAGTAGTCCAATCAACTAAATTTGATCCAATCCAACGTCAATCTCAAAACCATCCTAATCACTAACCTAACCATCCTGAAATTGATAAACCTAATCAAATATTTCACTCTAATCAAGAATAGGCTCTAATTTCTCCTATTCATTCACCATTTGCTAAACCTATTCACTCTGATCAACTTGATTAGACACTTTATCTAGTGTAAGAATAGACTCCAATTCTTTTTCCTTAATCTCCTCTAATTGAGTGCAAATAATCCACCTCCTCCTGTAGATGAACTTACTCCTATTTTTTTTTTCCTCAATCAACTTTAAAAGGTCTCATAGGAACTATGTTTGTAGGATCTAACATGGAAGACACTCAGGATCCTCTTCATTCTACTCCTAAAGCTACAATAGGAGTTCAACAAATTTATTGGCTTAAATCATATTCCAAAAACAAACAGTTGTACCTATTCTGGAAGGGTTAAACCCTCTACAAGGAAGAAGACAAAAAGAGTTAATAAGTAGATGTCTTAGTCTTCTGTTTTATGTTGAAACTTCTTTCAAGTTCTATTTTAGTTTGTTCAAGTCATATCTTAATCTATTCAGTTTTGTTCTAGTGTTTTGTTTCAAGTTTTTTTTTTTTAATGTAATTTTGTCATAGTATAGGGTGTTCTTTAATCTAATGTAATTCTTTGTATTTTTGTTGAATGAAGTTTCTTCTATCTCTAAGTTTCATCTTATTCTTTTTCATCTATTTTACTCTTGTTATTTATAACAAAATAAGGGGGAGTATATAAAATTTGTGATGATAACAAAAAAGAGGAGAAAAGCCAAAAACATGTCTTTATTGGATCATAAAATGGATTATTTTAAGACAATCATGCCCTAGATGCCAATATTATAACAGTCTTACCATGCATACCAATAATCAATGATAGCATAAGTTGCATAGCTACCATTACACCATTGATATATATATATATATATAAGGATTTATATTTAAGCTAGCAACATTTAGTGGAAGTGAAGCATGCTCACTAATAATGTCAAAGAACAATGTTTCCCATTAAAGTTTCACAATTTTCAAACACATTTACAAATTTTGGTGAATTCATAAAAAAGTTACTTACATATTTTAATAATTTTCTAATAAGTGTAAATTCATGGTAAAATTGCCATGTGTTCCTGACTCTAAGACATGTGTCCAACTAATTTTTCAACATTTTTCGCCACTTTCATAATTTTTGAAGAATTCTTTAAGAAGGTATTGACATATTGTAATATTTTGTTGATATTTCCAAATTTTATACAATTTTTGTTTTCTTTCCTTACAAGTTGTTAGATATTTTTATGGCATGTCATTAGTTATTTGACATATATAGAGTTTATTTGATAGTTTTTACGTGTTTTACGATATTTTATAGGGTATTTTTATCATGTTTTAGTATTCTACTTAATTATTTAATTTACTTTTATAAATATATCCTTTATTTTTATTTAGAGACATGTCATGATGATGTCTTATATGTAAGACGCATGGGTTATTATCATGCTTTTTACTCTTATTTATTATTTATTTACCTTACTTTATTGCTAATTTATTATTTACTATTCTATTTTTACTTTTTACTACTTACTTTTACTTCTAAGGGTAAAGTGGTCTTTTTCGCACTTTTTATCATCTTTAATCCTAAGATGCTTTATAATTAACATCTTGACTTTTATCTTGTAATAACTAATTCTTTTTATTACTTGTTAATAATTTCTACATTCTATAGCTTATTATATACATAAGGTTATAACATTAATTTTAACTTTCTCTATTAGGTAATTGTTAAGTTAATTTTTCTTAGTCCCCTAACTTTGGTTCTTATACTAATCTAATATCTCTCCCCTTTCCTAATATCTTACACGAGATCTATAGCGGGTTTGGCCTCCCATAAGTAAACTATTTAGGAGCCAATGCCATTATCTTGATGATAGTCATGGCAAGTCAAAACCAATTATAAAGTTGAGTCTCCCAAAAGATACATGGGCTTGTGACAATGCGAAATGACACTTATTGAGAGGGATAAGGTTAGAATAGTCTTAGGATAAACAAGAAGAGAAGGCTAGCTTGTTACTCTAAGTACAAGCAAATATGAGAAGAGAGTATGAGAAGAGAGATGATGATTGAGTCCCATACGGGCACTCTGTAGGAGTTAAACCTCCCGTCCCATGACACATGTAAACCCTAAAGCCAAGCCAAGTAACCATAGGTTTGAGCTTAAAACCCAAGGTTTAGGGCGATCGGCTAAAGGATCCGATCAAACCCAAATTATAAACTATTTAGCAAAATACCAGTAAAAATGACCCTGTAAACTTAAGTTTAAGAAAATGAGTAGTAAAATAGGAGACTATAAAATTTTCAAATTTTAAGCATAATAACTGTTAATTATCGAAAAGGCAAAAAGTGTAATATAATAACTAATAAATTAGTAGAGATAGATTATATGTATACTAAAAATTTTAGAATGACCAAAATAATATTTAGGAATGTTCACGTGTACCCTACATGTATTTACGTGTAGCTAAAAATACGCGTAATTGCTAAAATAGGCCGAAAATTAAGTAAATAATTAAAGAAAAATACAAAATAATTATAAAAAAATCAGAAAAAAAATCAGAAGAAGATAACTGCAACAAGATCAGGTCGTGTACTGAAAAGAAAAAATTAACCAATAAGAATTTGACAAACAAAAAGCCTAAAATTAAGGAAATTGGGCAAAATCCCATCAAATTAATGCACATTAATTACTATATTTGTCTATAAATAAGGAAAAAAATTCTCAGAAGACATTTGGACAGTTTGTGATCTGAGAAAAATCGAAACACAAGAAAAATCGAGAGAAATTCCAGAAAAAAAAAAAACTGTGCAGATTAGCAAGGTGAACTAAAACCACCACCCACCACCACCACCCTACACTAGGACCAGCGTTTGGACCGGCCGACAGCCTTGGACCGGGTTTGGACGGCCAGAAAGCTATGAACCGGTTAGTCATTTATTCACCCCGATTTTTGTATAATTTTGTAAAATTAGTTATTTTGCCCAGAAAATTATGAAACTTGTTATTCTGAGGTTTTATTGTATGTAGATTTAGGGAAAAATATTGATTTAGTTTAATTATGTCTGGAAATATAGGGTTCTTAAGAAATTGTTCAAAACCGAGCATGATTAAACCGGAAATTAAATAGGCTTAGGGATGTAGTTTGGGGCTCAAAATTTTTCTGTAAGATTCTCATATGATGTAGAACAGTGCTATGAAGCCATTTTTTTAAAATTAATTTTCGAAAATTTTAAGTTAATTTTTAGCCCTAAAATGATGGTAAAATTGGGTGATTTAAGATTAATTAGATGATTAGGATGTTAATTACTGATTTGGATCTTGATTAGATGATTAAGGAAGTTAATCTCTGTAGTGGAACCCTAATCCTAGCTTTTAGGTACTAATTATGGTTAATTAGGGAAATTAGGTAAAGAATATAAGAAATTAGGAATATGTGAAAATATAAATTACTAAATTTAAAAAAATAAAGTTATTTAGATAATATTATAATTGAAATCAGAAAAATAATAAATCTGAATTAATATTTAATTTTAAGTAAATATCTTAAAATGTAAAATTTTTACACATTGGGAATAAATCCGATACCTCAATTAGGGTTAACATGTACCGAATAGTTAGAATGCCAAAATTTCGACCCAATAGGATATTTGAATACCCGAGCATAAGGTGATTAATGTCACATTGGGATTCGAGCCTAATTATGACTTAGGAATTAAAACTAGAATCTAGTTTAGGAGCCGAACCCCGAAATAGAATACAACGAATTATTAATACATTTTAGGTATACATGAGGAAAATGAGTTACATTATAAATTAGAATAAGAATCCATAAAAATAAGTACTAAAAGGACCTCTTTGCATTATAGGACACCCAGAAACAAATCAGCTCGCAATTTGAGGATCGAGCGATCGAGCAAATTCAAGTAAGTTGGGTTATTGCTTATTGTAATAGAGTACTAGTTTTGTAGTGCTCGGAGACTTAGGCTTGTATATGCTTGTGATTGTAAGTAGTTTGCGCATGTGTTTGATGTATCTGAATTCGTGCTAGAATTTGTGCTGTGAATGATTTTGTGACTGATTTAATTGGTATGAACTTGTTTGAAAACCTTAACCGGAATTTAATCTTAGTCGACCGTAATAACCGAAAACGTCATGCATTGCAACCCGTTAGGGGATCATAGGACTCTCCAACCAAATACCGACCCCTTCGAAAGGGATAGCGCAGGATTGCAAAATGGTCCCTTCTTCATCCTCAGTCGAACTAAGTGACAGGAGAGGAGGTCGCGGCGGGGGTGAAGTCAATGGTTCGAAGGTAGTCGCGGGAGGAGCAAGGTCTCCATTGCACAAGCCTGGGTTTGGTTGTGAGCTGCTGCATAACATGGAACTCCTCAACCCGGATCGGAGCGAGTGAAATTTCTCTGATTTCACAACGGACCGGACTACGTTGTGCGATGACACTTGATTGTTGCATTGCATGAAAATAATTGTTTGATAACCATATTTGTGCTTGTATGCATTCATGAGTCTCCAATTCAATTTACTGAGCTGTAGTTGCTCATACCCTTATAGATCCTTTTGCAGGTTCTGATTTGTAATCTCTTCAAGTACTATGCCACCCTACAATTATCTAAAGGTTAGTCTTTTTGAAGCCAGGGGTGTGAGGATCAAGTTATTTAGCATAATGTGTAACTAGACTGACCTTGTAGTTAAAGGTTGAAGATTGTAAGTTATTCTGTAAATTAGTAGACTGTGGTGATTTTGTAAATCTTCCTGGGAAGCTCTGTGGACTTATTTATATAATTATCTATGTTTAATAGTAATTTGAGATAATTATCATATTTGTAGTATAATCATTAATCGAACTGTTTACTTCAAAGCGAGTGGTCGTCGACGCCTTGTGTAGATTATCTCTATGGTAGGAACTGTGAGGCCAGTTTCTATTATAGAATGGTCTACACGGCGGGACTGTTGCGACTTTGCGACTTCACGACTTCGGGGCGTAACAACACATAGCATCCCGATGCTATGCTAGCATCCTCACAATTAGCCTTTTTTCCTTAAGTTAAAACTAGCATCTGGATAGTATTCATTCTAGTATTGAAAGCTATACATCGATAAACACCACTTAACTTCAATTCAAGCCTAAAACACACCATCTTAGCCCCCATTTTTCTCTTATAGGAATATACATGCTCTAAGCAACTTCAAGCTTCAAAAGCTCTATTAAAATCTCCATTTCTAACTCAAACATCACCAAAAGGTCTCACTTCAACATTAAAATCTATTATCTAATGCTTCTTTCTATTCAAACCCAATCTTAAAAAGAAAGAACAAAAGGAAAAAGAAAGGGGGGAAAAACTTACTTAAATGTATTGAAGAGCTTTCAAAACCCAAGCTAAAAAGCTGAGCTAAGTAGAAAGAGCTGTAAAGTGTAATTCTAAATTTTTTTTTCTCTTAGAAGCTCTAGAAATCTTACTGAAATGAAGAATTTGATTGAGACTAGAGAAGGGTTTCCCATCCATTACTTACCTTTAATCCTATAGCATGGAGGGTTGCGTGAATAGCCTATAAATGAAGAGAGTGACTAAGGAAGGGAAGAAAAAGAAAGGATTTGCTAAGACTAGGGTTTAAGAATATGTGGATTGGGTTTTAATACCAATAGGGCTTAAGGGTACCTTAAAAATTTTCCACAATACCCTCAACTTTGAAAATATTATGAAATTTCTCAAGTATTACAATCTTAAGAAAATTTAACTAAGTAAATCCCTTAGCAATCTCTAAAGGTGTTAAATTCTTTAAGGAAAGCAATTTATCATACCTCTAAGTTTTTTATTTTTGTTTTCATCTGTTCATAGTCTTACTTTTCTAACACAAAAAGGTATATACATGTAATTTTAATAATATAAGAATAAAATAGAAGAATTTATAAGTTCTACATGATACTTATTAGCATTAGATTTACAAGATATAGGTTTTAAAGTGGTTCCAAGATTTTACATGATAAATTTGATTCTAAAGTTTGAAATTTGATACCTAGCGAAGTGTAAATAGAGCCTCATATGTATGACCCTCGCAACTTAAGCTAATAGATTCAAGGATTCAAAAAAAAAATGTTCTAGGTAAGTTTTATGATGAAGCCCCCAAAGTGAGTTGAAATAGCCTTGTAAAGCTTGCTTCCTACATTCAAAATCATAGAAGGCTTATTTTGATAAAAATATAGGTTTATTTGATAAAAACCTAGGTTAATGGGTTTAAGTTTATATTATACTGAAAACTCAAAATTTGAGTTAAAAAATATGAAGAAACCATGAATATAAATTATTCAACTTATAAAAATAATAATGAAAAGTAAAATTCATGTAAAATAAGCATAAATTACTAAATGTACATAAAAATGTACTAAATACACAAACAAATATTAGAAAATTTTAGCATAAAACCTTATAATATGTATAAATTATACCCTAAATATTAAAATAAACTAAAATTAATATATTAATATGGGGTAAATCTAGAAATGCGTATGTGTAACTTAAATATATAATAACTTAATTAAAACTTTACTTATTAACAAAAAAAAAAAAAAAGAAAAGAAAAGAAAAGCTTAGCACCTCAATATTTTTGTGCCTCCTAACTCAAATAACTAACCCTAAACACCTATAAATACCTATTAAGGATTCATTTAACATCCATCAAGAATTTGTAATGGATAAAAAATATAGGAACAAACTTAGAAAGAACCTAAGTAGTAATGGCAAAAAATTAGGTGATCATGGTTTAGATAACAACTTTAATTTTACTGTACTGATCCTTAAGGGTTAGATGGTGGCCATCGAGGGATGTCAACCAACATAGTGCTATCATCAATAATGTTTCGGTAATTAGCAAACTTACTAACTCAAGTTTCCGTACGCCAGTTTTCTTAATTATTAAGAATATCAAACATATAAGATTGATTGTAGAAAAACTTATTCTAACTTTGTTTTATATGTAGATTATTGTAATATTTTTATTTTTATGAAATTGATGATGATTATATGGGTTCCTTAAGAAAGTGCTTTGTTTGTATAGGATCTTTATTGAATTTTTGACATACTAAATGTTGTACTTGTTGATTTTAACTTTTGTACAAGTCAATTAATACTTGAACTTAATTATGATAAAAAATTTATTTGAAAAATTACATGTTTAATATTTATTATATGTTATTTGAATAAGTTGGTAACTTTTTTGAAAAATTGTTTTAGTAAGTTACTTGATGCATTTAACTTTGTCTAACTTCTAAAACTTAAATATGATTTGAGGAATATTTTAATGTAATCTTGTATGAGAATGTGATTATTTATATGATTTAAGCATATTTTAAGTAAACTAAGGCTTGAAATGTAATTTTAGTAAGTATTTATCAAAGTCTCTAATTGCATATTTCTAGTGACTAGCATCAAAAGTATATATTATTGTGAGTGTATAGTGATTTTCATAAAATTAATCATGTTTATATGGAAATTATTACTTAAATACCAACTATATTGATAAGTAGTAAGTAAATTGAAAATATCTAAGATATTGATATGATTTAGACTTGATGCTTTCATATGTGAAACTCATATTTTAATTAAAAATGTTTTTGTTGATATATTTAATATCTTGCCATGTAATGGCTAATTAACCAAGTTTTTAACAAATGGGGACTAATGATGCAAATATGGTAATATAAGCTTAATATAGAAATTAAGAGTAAGTAAGTACAGTATGGGGTAGGATATGAGGTCCTACTCATATCTCACTTTATAAGGTACATGTCTCTAAATTTGTGAACTAAAACCTATCCTCTAGCACCTTAGAATAATCTTAGAGCTTGTATCCTGTAAAACCTATAATGTACATGATACCTCATGAAACCTGTAATAATTTTTACATTTAAGTGATATCAAAAAAGTAATTTATATATGATATTACAAGTTTTTCACATGAAAAACCTATAGAACATATAGTAAAATCTTTAAAATTTATTAAAAAACGTAATGTTTCTTACTTTTGTTATTTCAATTTAATGTAAGGAAAAAAATAGAAAATGTAAAGTGAGAGGTAACATTCCTACCTAGCACATACCTTCTTTTACTATAAAATATATTTGTTAAAAAATATAACTTTATCATTTATTATTCATTTTGTAATATTATTTAATAATCTTTAATAAAGTGAATACAAAATATCGTGGAAACTATACCTTGTGTACCTTAGAGTACAAGTTTTAGCATAGGTATAACAGTAAGAAGAATTAGTGTAGTGCCTATGGGAGCAGGTTTTTAAAAATTTATCCCTGGAACCTACTCTATAACCCTTAATACCCATCTAAAACCTTATATAGGTATCCTATATAATAAGGTTGCTTACTTATCGGTAACATAAATATCGAAAGTATCTTTAGGATTTTAGTGATTCTAGATAAGATGTCATCTTACCATGTTTGAATAATGATCACAACAATATCAAGTTTACTAAAATTTGATAAGATATGAAGAAGTTTGGACTATTCAAGAACTTATAATATCACATCAATAGAGCACGTATTATATACTCCAATTATTTCTAAATACAGTTAGTTGTATGAATGTAATAGGTAAAGATAGAAATATCAATAATGGAGTTAGTATCAGCCCAGTAAATTACTTCCTGCCTAGTCATCATGTGTTTACATAGTAGTTGAGGACATACAGGCAACTCATTTGTCTCTATGATAGTTGTGGATTTCACTTATTTAGAGTCCATGACTTACTATTATATCAAATTAACATCTAAAAACTTGGTATATGGACTTTATATGCCTTACTACATTTATGTGGACTATACATGGTTCATGTCCCACTAATAATTAGATTTGTTTGATTTGGTATGTTTACTATATTATGATTGATTGTGAAAGGATTGTGCATTTTAATAAAAAAAAACTTATGCCTATTGGGTTGTGAAATCTTCTTCTATTGGATATGCAACTACTATGGCTATTGTTGGTGTGTTGATAACTTTAGAGCACTTAAGGAATGGATTAACCATATAAGGTTTCATTTAAGTGAATTCTTATACTCAATTTTAAGTTGAAATGATAGAATGTGAGTTTGAGTTAACCGTGACTAGCATTATAATCACTTGATAATATAGGATAATATGTGCTTGATTTGTTAAATATTACTTGATGCATTCATGGTATAGTACAAAACAACATATAAGTTAAGTTTTATTAGTAGAAAGCGTACATGCGTTATAGGTGCATAAAAATGTAAATATAATATTTATTGTAATTTTTTCCTACTTCTCTCTAATTGTAACTTCTATTTAATTGGATTTTTTATTTCAATTATATTTATTTAGTTATTGAAACACTATAATATTTTTAATATAATGCAACTCAATTTTGGTGTTGTGTTACAAGAATATAAAAAATAATAAATATATGGACTTAAGTGAAATCAAATAACAAAACTTATGGTCTTTTAAATTATGCTAAAGGGTTGAATTTGGTGAATTTTGGAAATTGAAGAAGAAGTGATTTTGATGACTAGAATAAAAAGAAATGGTAATTCAATGCATGGTTATGGAGAGAGAGAGAGAGAGAGAGAGAGAGAGAGAGAGAGAGAGAGAGAGTACTCGATGGCGAATAAAGGTAATGAATATTTGAAAAATGCTATTTGAGGAGTTATGGGTAAACATAGAGGGGAGGTTACATGAATGAGTGCCAACATGTAAACATGACCAATTATTTGGGCATTGTTTGCAAAGTATAAAAAATGAGAAGATTATAATAATTGGCAAATATACCCATTATTTATAATTTTAAAAGATTATATTGATGCTAGTTATTTTGTTAAATAATATTAAATATAGAGTAAATATGTAACTTCAATGGGGAGATGTAAGCAGTGGTTACTTAAATTTCTTTAGGCTTTAATAATATAGATATAAAAATTAATATTTTTTAATTGAGATTATATTTTATTTTGAAAAGCTTGATTTTAGCATATAGAATCGCAATACCCAATCCTTTCTAATTGCTCCTTATGGTCAATATAATTAGGGAAAATTTTATGGGTTCTACAACTAGGGTATTTACAATAGCCAAAAAGGTTCTTACATTGTTCATTTGGACACTCGACCAATTGGATGTGTCTGGGCTAGGATATAAATACCTAAAGGAAGATCTCATTAAATATCCTTATTAATCATTTCACTAAACCCCATGTTTCCTCTCATTTTCTTAATTTTCTTCCTCATTTCCCCTAATTATTTTATTATATACACTTAGATTACATGTAAATTTGAAATGTTAACCAAGTCAAAGATTGACTAAGTCAACATATTGAAAAGTCAACAAAATGTCATTGTCATCTAGAGAATTCTTTCCTTTCTCTTTAGCTTTCTACTCATTTTTCTTTTCCAATTTCACACTTCCTTTTTGCCGTCTACTCCCCTCCTCACTTAGACCCTACTTATCTTCACCTTTTCAAACATAAAACAACACAAAACCAAGTCCTTTTCTCCATCCCCAAACAATGAGCTTTCCCCTTTGCTTTGTCACTTTCAACTTTTCCAATTTCACTTTCATAACACTACTTACCAACATAAACCAATAACACATATATACTAGCTTTTCTTTTCATATTACAAGTAAGAGAAAGGTATGTTATTAGGTAATTTCTTATCTTATTTAGTAGTTAGATGTATAGGTTAGGTTGGTGTAGGAAATTTATGTGTTATGTACATATATGTTGTTAAAGGAATAAGGAATAAAGTTTCAATTTTTATGCTTAGAAGTGTAGAAATCCTTAGATAATTGGAAGAAGAACACATATACATATGCTTAAGTATGTGTATATAAAAGTATACTTGATAAATACATGTATGAAGACTCTTATACACAAGTACCCATTATGTACATAACCAAAAAAAGAGATATATACTAACTATACATACATATACCTTGCTAAATACACTCTTAAAATGCAAAAATATGAAATTTGTGAAGTTTTCTTAAGAGGGAATAGTAGGCATACGAAAATACGTATAAAAATATATATGTCACAGTATGTATATATGGGTATGTGTATTAGTATACGTATAAGTACATAAGTGTGCATACTAGTATGTTAGAAGTATAAATATAAATATAACATATGTACAAAGTGTATGAATATATATGGACAAGAGTATATATGTAATAGATGATGATGTAAGCAATGACATAATTAAATAATGATGTAAGCAATGATATAATCAAATGATGACATAAGCCCCTAAGATAATAAACCATAAGATCATTTAAGTGTAAGAATTAATGACTAATGAAACCATTAACTACTAAAATAGAGCATAAAACTAGCCAATAAGAATAATTAAGCTTCAATAGTTAGAATTTCAATAAATTTAGTCTATATCGTAAAACACAGGTTTAAACGTCCAAAATGGACATCACCGTGCGAACGTATGTCCGATAAACAATGAAAAACGACTATAAATTTGTAAATATTAGAAATAGAATGAAAAAGTTACATACGATTAGTGATAAAGTCTAATCGGATAAAAATTTATAGTAATCTAAGTAGAATTAGGTAAATAGATATATAGAATTACTAATTAATTCAATTGCTTACTATCGTTATTATATCGTAATTATCAGTTAATCCCGACACGGGCGAGGATCTCTCGATTGATTACTACGACTAGAGCAAGTCATCATAGCCAAGTGAGTATTTATCCTATGATTCCATGCTTATATGTGATTATAGATAGTAAAGTTAAATAATATTATTAATTGATTGTTTAGGGTCGAAGAATGCTTGTGTATGTATTATGTGCTAAATTGTAAATTTACCTTAAGTACAAATAATACTTTGTTTGTTGCATAGTAGTATAGATAATGATTGTGTATACTATTGGATGGTCACATCATAATTGGACTTAAATATACTCGGCTTATTAGAAGAAATTGGTACATACATCAACATGCATTGCATAGACATAATTCCGACCGTCACATCATACAGAGGTAGAGATAGGCCATTCGGGGGTTATTATTATAAATTTATTAGTTTTGTATAGTGCACTCGTACAAAATGACCTTACCCTGGCCTGTAGGAATACTAAGCGTTGGAGGCGCCAACTGCCTAGCTAAGAGTCGAGTCTAGAGGCCTTCGTTTAAGGGTGAATGTGGACTGTGGGGTCCCATTCACAATTACACTAGAACTTGGTTTTTATGAAAATAAAGGACTTATTTGATTTAAGTACAGAACGTAGAGTTTCATAATAAAGTAAGTTCTAGTATAATACCCAGATCTGATTGGTGTCGTATATACTCCAACCCTGACTTTAGAGGGTGTTAAATCTGAGTTGCGTATATTGACTAGTTAACTGTACGTATTATTTGGCATTATATTTATCCATTCATTCATATGTGTGAATATAATGTACTTATAACTTGCTTATGGTGTGGCTGAAGGTTTTGCTCATTAAACTTAGGCTTACACCCTCCTAGACTTTTGCTGCAGGATAGCTTATTTGTTGAGGCTTGCCAGGGGATGCTACAGGTTAGCTTTGGGACCTGGGCAAGAGCGGGCCATTCAGTATGATGAGAGAACTAGCTATGCAGAGTTTTTCTTATGTACTTTTGTTTTGTTAGTAATATAGACCTAGATGTACTAAATTACTACTTACTGTAAACTTTGTAGTTTAAATGTTATGTAAATATGTTATGTGATGATATCCTTTGAATCTGTGTGTTTCTGGGAAGCTAATATGTTGTAGAGCCTTGTATATTATGTGAAGAGTTCTTTATTGGAAGGGTAACCAATAAGGGGTTCTTCATACAGTATACGACATCTACCATGACTAGACCATCCTCAATTCGTGACACTCTGGATATGCTATCGTATGATGGAAGAATCTAAATATGGATAGAACGAGAGATGGACGACGAGGTGTGTGAACTTAGGAAGAGATAAAGAGATTGTTGAGGAGAAGATTTGTACATGAGACTTCCCTGTATGACACCTTTGCCAAGTTATAAGAGTTTCATCAAAGAAACCAATATATTGATGACTATGTAAGAGAATTTCAAATGCTAATGATCCGAGCAAACATGGATGAACCCGAGGCTCACATTGTGTCGAGGTTCATTTTTGGACTTAAATATGAGATTCACAACATTGTGAAAGTACAGAAGTTCCATACATTGGAGGAAGCCATTAAAGTAGTGCAGAGGTTGAAAAGTAGAAGAGAATGCTCTAAGCCAACCAGAGCCAACTTTTTCCTAAGCTCCTATTTTATGCTAACCTGCTATAGAGGATTGAAAAATAGAGGACAAATGCTCTGAGCTGACCTAGGCCGACTTTTTCTCAAGCTCTTATTCCGCATTGACCTGCTCATGCCCAGCAGAGGAAAAACATGACCAACCTAACGATAGTCAAGAAAGCCAAGAGAGCCAAATTGAGGATAAGCTGACCTTAAGGACATATGAGAAAGGATAAACCTTTAGATAAAAAACGAGCGAGGTGAAGTACTTTAAATGCTTGGATTTTGGATACATGGTTGTCGAATATTCAAACCGACATGCTGTAGTGCTTCGAAGAGATGTAGTGGATAACATTGATAAGACAAGCTAGAGGAAGAGAAGAATGCTAGTAGAGTTAAATCTAAGGAGGAAGAGGAGACCTGTGTCTACATCAACCAAGGAGATGTGATGACATTAGTCTTGAGACAAGTACTAAGCTCCTTGTTGAGCTTAGAAGAAGACTAAAGAGAAAATTTGTTTCACACCAAGTGTACCCTTAGAGGACAATTGTGTACCATTATTGTAGATGGAGGGAGTTGTACTAACATCATCGCACAGTCCTTTATGTAGAGGTTAGGTTTACAGACCTCTAAGCACCCTCAACCTTACAAGCTACATTAGCTTCATGATATGGGTGCTCTACGCATCACTGAACAAGTAACCATACCTTTTAGTGTTAGGAATGTATATAGGGATAAAATGGCATGTCATGTTGTCCCTATGGGAGCTCCACATCTATTACTTCAACAACCTTAGTTGTTTGACTGATGTGTTACTCACAATAGATATAAAAACACCTATACCTTTGTTAAGGGTGGAAAGAAGATTGTACTGCAACCCATGACACCAACTCAAGTGAATGCGACTCATAACCAATTCGCCTAAGCTAACAAGAAGAAAGCTTTAGCAATAAGCCGAAGAGAGCTTCAAGCAACTAAGAAGGCCGATGAGCCTATGTTTTTATTAGTTAGAAGATTATTAGAGATGAGAAATTTAGAAGATTTTCCTAATGAGATCTGAAAATTGGTTAATGAATTTTCTGACTTGTTCTTCGAAGAGTTGCCTAAGGGATTACCCCCAATCTAAAGTATAGAATACTATATTGATCTATAGCTAGGTGCAGCCTTACCAAACGGACCTTCCTACAAAATGAATCCTAAGCAAGTTGCCAAGCTAAGAAGGTAAGTTGATGAGTTAATAAAGTGATGTTACATAAAGGAGAACATGAGTTCTTATATTGTATCAGCTTTACTCATCCTAAAGAAAGATGGTACGTGGTACATGTACATTAATAGCTGAGCTATAAACTATAATATAATCATGCACAAATACCTAATACCAAGACTTGATGACATGTTGGATGAGCTTCATGGCACCAATATCTTCTCAAGGATTGACTTGCGAAGTAGTTACCACCAAATTTGCATGAGACCTAGTGATGAATGGAAGAGTGCTTTCAAAACGAGGCATGGTTTCTATGAGTAGTTGTTTATGCCATTTAGACTTACAAATGCGCCGAGCACATATATGTGGCTTATGAACCATGTCATGCAACCTCTTATTGGAAGATATGTGGTTGTGTACTCTGATGACATATTAGTGTACAGTGCTGACCTAAATAACCATGTTCAACATCTCCGAGCTATTTTTTACCTTTTTATAAGTTGAGAAGTTGCATGAGAACCTAAAGAAGTGTATGTTTTATCAAAGTAAAGTTATCTTTCTTGGTTATGTAGTATCTGGAGAAGGAATCCAAGCAGATGAGGAAAAGGTCTAAGTTATTTTAGAATGGTCGACATCAAAGGATATCACTGAAGTATGAAGTTTTCATGGTCTTGCTCCCTTCTATAGGGGATTCATTAAAAACTTTAGTACAATTGCAACCCCGTTAACTGAACTAATGAAAAAGAGTGAAGGATTCTGATGAAATGATGGAACTGAGTAAAGCCTTAGGAAGATCAAAGAGAAGCTCGCTACCACTCGTGTCTTGTCCTTACCAAAGTTTGACAAGCCACTTGAACTAGAATGAGATGTGTTAGGCCTTAACATTACTACAATCCTGATGTTGGAACAATAACTAGTTGCTTACCATAATGAGAATCTCAATGGTGCCATACTAAACTATTCTATGTATTACAAAGAGGTATACTCACTTTTCTAAGCTCTTACTATGGCAATGCTATTTATTACCATGAGAGTTTGTAATATATACAGACCATGAGTCCTTGAAGCATCTTGGGAGTTAGAACAAATTTTCAAAAAGGTAAGCAAAGTGGTTACAATTTATAGAAGGTTTTTCTTATGTGATCCGACATATAACGTGGTCACAAATGCCTTATTACGTTGGCAAACCTTGCTGACCACCCTATAGACAAAATTATTGGGTTTTTCACTTATTATTGAGTAATATGCTCGTGACCCTCATTTTGGTCCAACTCTTAAGCAATGTAAAGAAGGAGTTGCTATTGGAGGATATTATCTCAAGGATGGTTATCTATTTAAAGAATGAAGACTATACATACTAAGTTGATCCATACGTGAGCCCTTAGTAAGGGAAGCTCATAGTAGTACAAGACGGTGGGGGTTTATATACCTGTTCACTAGGATTGCTTTACATGTATGAAAAGACAAAAGGGTGTTCTACACTAGGTTACAAAAGATATACTAAAAGGGGTATAAGAGACAAAGAATATTCAGTACGAAAAAGAAAGAATCATTATAGAACATTGTGTCAAAAGACACATTTTGCTTGGTGGCTAGTCATCAAGGATATGATACAATATAGGTGGAAGTAGGAATGCGTTACAGTCAAGGGTTGACTTAATCTACATTAGGTCGAGAGCCAATTAGTCGGGTTAGGAAGTCAGTTGAGTTGGAGTCAAGCATCAATGATCGGTTTGAGAGCTCGACTCGGCTAGCCTTTCCTAAGTTACCTTCTAGGTTAAGACTTTGCAGCTGGGCAAGAGCATGTTAGACATACATGAGGATCTGATAGACAGGTTGGCTAGAGGTTGGATCAGGATAAGAGTCCCTGTCTCGACTATGACTTAGAGTTAGTATTTTTCATGTAAGCCCTTGAAGTCCTCAAGCTCGACTTCTTGTGATCGGTTTAGGGGGTTGATTCCTCTCACCACTATTCCCTTAGATCTGATCGGTACCGCTATAATTGCTGAAGAGAGTCAATCTAGAGTCGCCTAAACTCAAGGATTACAAAAACTACATCAATCCATAGCAAGGAAGATCATTAAGTTCAATTAGAGGCAATAAGAGATCTATAATCGTGGTTGCTGAATTATTTCTTTCAAACCAGGTGACTTTGTATAAATTCACCTTAGTTGATAACGATTTCTACACCTGAGATAAAGTAAGCTATCTCTGCGAGCTGATGGTCCATTCAAAGTCTTGAAGAAGATAAACTACAAAGCCTACCAGATTGAATTACCCGAGAACTATGGTGTTTCCTCCACCTTCAATGTGATTGACTTGATTCCCCATCGACTTAAAGGAGACCCAGTAGATGCTAGGACAAACTAAGAGCCAAATACCACTTCGAATTTGAGGACAAATCTTTTTGACCCCTAGGCAAATGATAGAAATTAATTCCTCAGACCAGTCATGCGTAGTCGAGCATGAAGACTTCAAGAACTCATATGGAGAATACTAGCTTGTAACCCCATTTAGGATGAAGATTCCTATTTCAATCTCTATCATTTACACTTCTGCCAACCTGATTACCAAGCTCTTATAATTGCTAATATAGTTTCTAAGCCTTGAAGTAGCCATGCCTATTACCAAGCTCTTACCATGATCCAAACAATGTCTAAGCCGACCAACTTCAGATGCCAAATCAAGTCGAGCTACCGAAATACTTAACCTGGAGAAGATCAAAACACTCTTCAGTACTTGAGCTTTAACTTAAACCAAACCAAGTTAGCTCTAATTGCTGACTTTCTTCTAACCTCATCCGAGTAGGATATTGTGATTGACATGCAACCTTAGAATTTGTTACAACTTAGCTAACCACACTACAAGCTTCCAATTGTATCATGCCACGTATCTTCTAGCACAACACTCCAAAAGGATTCTTTACTTTTTCGTAGAAAATATTCTTTGTCCTTTTTACCCCCTCTTAGCATGTCTTATTTATCCCATTGTAAATTACCCTTTTCTATCTTTTCATGTATGTATTGTAGCCCTAGTAGGGTAAGTATATAAACCTCTATTTACTTATATGTAGACATCATCACTCTATATCATTGAATATGGACATTACCCTTTTGAGACCACTTAGTCGTATCTTCTCTCTCATATCCTTCAACTCTTATCAAGCTCCTTTAACAAAAGTTAGTAGCAAGCGACTCCAATACTACATTTGTATGTCATATCGAGTGTTAAGATTAGGCTAAGTAAGATTTGCTAGTATGTCATATCCAATTGGTAATCATTCGAATTTGCTGAAACCCCTTTTTATTTTCTTGTTTTTGCTCATTGTAATGTAAGCTTCATGTGTATAACCCTAGAAACGCATCTATGAAGTTTCCTATACTAGTGCTTACAGCTGCTATGTTACGACCTCGGGTTGATATCCATGCCCAAACATATGCCTCATGTTAATCCTTACACTAACACAGTGAAAGCATATGAGGGCATCGATCCATACTAAGCCCAAACCTTAGGTCAATTTTCATCCCCAAGCATAGCCTAAGTTAGTCTCTACACTAACATCGTGAGTCCCTATGAAGGCATCAGTCTATAATGAGCCTAAACCTTGGATCAATTTCCATCCCCAAGCACCACCTAAGTCTATCTTTACACTAACATCGCAAGCACCTCTCTCAAGCATCAATCTACATGAAGCCCCCAATCTTAGGTTGATTTTAATCCCTAAGCAGTTGCCTAAGTTAGCCCCTACACTAACATGGTAGGTACCTCTCTCGAGCATCAATCCACATCGAGCCCCCAATCTCGAGTTGATTTTTATCCCCAAGCACTCACCTTAGTAGGTCCCTATACTAACATAACAAGCACTTCTCTTGGGCATCGATCCACACCAAGCCCCTAATCTTTAGTTAATTTTCATCCCCAAGCACTCACCTAAGTTAGTCCTTACACTAATGCTATGTCACCTCTTTTCAGCATTGTTTTACACCGAACCCCTAACCTTGGGGCAATTTCCATCCCTAAAACACTTACCTAAGTTAGTCATTACACTAATAAGTACCAGCATCTTCCCTCATCTTAGACTTAACATGAGTCCAGGATACGTGAATAGAGTAAGCCCACGTATCCCATTATAGTTGGACAATAAGAAGTAAAGGCTAAAGGAAAATAAAATAACAAGTGAGAAGTAGTGAGCAAAAAAGGAAAATGTTATTCCACTAATAAAACAAAGTACAAGGTTTAACAGGTTGGCATACCAACCTTGAGTACATTTAGAAGGAAAAATAAAAATACAAATGCACAAATCCACATCTTACACCATAACTATACACCTCACCTGAAGGACCATACTCAATTCCAACTTAGCTTCTCACTCCAAACTCTTCTCCAAGAGGAACCACTCTCAACTTCAACTTAATCTACAAGCTCCATAAGGATAGCTATGATTACATCCCTAGACTCCTGTAAGACTGACTCTAAGATGTAGGGGTCCTAGTGATACTCGACCTCCAAGTGAAGTCCCTACTCCATCCTATAGAGCTTCTTTTCTATAGAAGTAGTAATGGGGATAGCTCATCTAGCTACTCCACTCGAAGCACTAAGCCTTTAGGGCCCTATTGGCATCAAAGTAAGGTCAATAGATCAGGTTAGAGAAAAGACCTCCTTTATCGCTATAATCACTACAGCTACCTTCACCTACTCGAAGTAATTTGGGACAATGTATGGCAAAGCTGCCTAGTACCTCCTATAAAGAGTGCCTTCGCTTGCTATTATTAAGGTATAAAGAATGGATGACCCAAAGGCCAGCATACGCCTTCCAGTCACAACTTGAGAGCCACCCCTTACAATTGAGCAACTGTCCATGCCTCACAATCACAACTCGAAGGAAGGGGCCACAAGGACCTCCTTTCTAACTCAAGCACTCTATCCCTTAATGTAATCACCTTGGATACACTCATGCCAGCTCATAACTATACCCCCATAGGCTATTTTGGATGTTAGTGTACCAAAGCAAGGACCCACTTACCCTTTATATAGGGGCCATGGAGTACCCCTAATCGTACAGGTAACGACCATTCGACGATCCAAACACCTTAGGAACCTAAGTAATGCTTAGGAAAATAATGATGTGTTGTATGTGCATTACATGCCCTCTAAAAAGCTCCCTGCTCAAGAAGATACGTTTACCAAGCATGTATACTACCTAAAAACGAATACTGTTGGGAAGATTGCTTACTGTAAAAAAAAATCCATCCCACCGAGATTACCTTACTAAGGAGATCTCATGACATCATCACAAGATCTGCCCTGGCATGATCGTCACCTCTGAATGACAAGCCCTTACAAGAACCTAGGAAGGAATAATCTACTTGGAAGGTAAGATACGTTGATTTACTAAGAAGAATTATTGCTAGTGTAAACCACATAAACAAAAAGAAGTTTAAATGTAAAGCAATAACACAAAAGCAAGGGAAAGCACTCGAGGGAAAAGAGAATCAATGCAAACATAATTCTGTCATAAAGATGGTTTCCTTTCTATTGAAGTCAATAATGATTACACTTAAGAAGGGGAGGCCAGTATCTCAACACCACTAAGAGAAAAATATGCAAAAGAACAAAATTAGAAATAGGCACACATCACTCAACCTATCAACTAACAATAAGGAAAAAATTTAAGCTACATGTAAGCCTCCTCATTGGAGATGACCTGCTACTACTCCAAAGAAAATATCCCACCTGACCTTAAGTGCCAAGCCGTTTCCCTTCAAGATCTTAGACTCCCTTCCTACGAATTTAGCCCTTACCTTACCTAACTCTTCCCCCTTAGCCTTCATCTTAACAAACAACCTTTTCTAAGCAAACTTGCTGCAATCCTCGACCTTCTTCAAGTAGTCCTTCAACTTATGCACTTACCCAACAAGCTCCTTATGTTGGTGTTCTAGACTGTTAAACACAATGGCTAAGTCCCCATGCACCTTCTTCTCCTCCTCCAGTGCCTTCTAGAGCCTCTCTACCTTGACCTTCACTTGACTCCCTATCAATTGCTAGTATGCCTAGTTATGCATAAAGATAAAATCTATGAGATCATATAGTTGCAAGCACAATATACTATTAGTAAACAATGTAAGGTCAAATAATTTAACAAAAAGTAAGATCACCTTACCTAATTATGTCTCCCCAACAATACTGTTGAGGCCTCTACATCACTCTTGTCTACAAATAGCTACCTAAATTACGCTTGCAGTTGTTCAAACCTCTGCACAAGCCTATCTATAAAATGAGGAGGAGGTGCTCGGCTCTTGCGATGACCTAACAATAGAACATCCTCATCATTAGGGAACTCAGTAGCATCAACACCAACATTTTGAATGGTCCACTCCAACCCCTCCTAAACTAACCCACCATTAGGTGTCACTTGTTCCAACCTTGAACCAACCAATGGTATACCTACCGAAATGTCACTAGCACCTTGCTGCACAACCTTGAGAAGCATCTGTTACCTTCCATCTTTCTTCTTAAACTTCTTTGAAGGGCAACACGAGGTTTCCCCCTCCCTAATAGGCTATTTCCTCTTCTCAGCAGGCCTTAAGGCACTTTCAAGTCGCTTGTTTTGCATAGGTAGCCATCTCCAAAGCAATAAGAGAACCAACAAACTTATTAAGTAAAAATATTAAATGAAGATAATGTACTTACTACACCGAGGATGAGCAGTTTAATACCCCCTACTCCAATGACAAGGCAATATGGCGCAGCAAACAGCTAACTACCCCTCCTCGATAAAATGCAACAAATACCTATCTCCATCCAAAATAGTGGCTTCCTACTATTATACATTTGATAAATCAACAAAGGATTGAGCTTCCTCTAACCTACTAAATTTAGTAGCTCGATACTAGTCATCATATCCTCATCTCCTAAGTCGCTCAACTTCTTGCCTCGAACAGGATACCTCTTGATACGAGCTCGTGGAAGAATACACGGGCCCAATATCACACATCACCAAAAGGGAGTAGATCTAAGCTGCAAGATAGCTTGAAAAAAGTAAATGATAGTAGAAGGGTGAGTAGGGGTTCCTGTATTCCGACAAAGGATATGATGCACAAATGCCTCACATGAGCTCGGGTCATACTTGATATAGGGTTATACTTGATATAGAGCACAAGTATGGCCAAAGGTCACTCGCCACTAGTCTACGCTTGAATAGGCTAAATAAGAGTAGCTCAAGAGTAAGCACAAAGGACACTTAGCTCAAGAGAGAGTAAAGAGTTTAGTATATCCTTCTATGTATATTGATTATGCAGCTACTACATTATGCAAGTATTTATAGTACCCTGTTAGGGTAAGTCCTAAGTTATAGAAATTATAAAGAATGGATCCTTACTAAACAAAAAAGGAGAATAATTTACAGGGAAATGAAATTGTGCAAAAGAATTTCCTTTATTAGAAAGGAAAATACGGGTGTCAAAAAAAGGATAGTGCGCACATATTCTACTCAGTCTACGATTCTAATAATATGGTGAGCCAAGCAAGGGTAGTTCTTTGATCAGGTTTGTTCGGCATCACCAATTTGATACCTTGATGGTTGGGGCTAGATAAGGGTTAGATCAAGGGCAACTCACATTTAGCTTGGCTTTGGCACTGTAGAGATAGTTGTTTTCCTAATTTAGTGCTTGGACTGGGATGTTGGGGAGGGGTCAGCTCCATGTGTGGGCTACTTAACTCGACATCTTTCTAGATGGTGTGGAGAGTGAAGTAGCTTGGCAAATCGGGCTGGGGAAAACACTGCTTCTCAATGCTTAACTCTCCTTAGACAGCTTGGCAGACCACGTGAGAAAGCCTTTGAGCTCGAGAGCGAGTGATCGGTCCTTAATCCCTATCATCCCCTCCTGGTTGTTCAAGATTTGGGATTAAATATGGCTCAACTTCAGGTTGCTCATCCTTTGGAGTATACGGTTAGAGATCGGCAACGTTAAATAAGTTCAAGACTCCATATCCTTTAGGTAATTCAATCCTATAAGCATTAGGATTAATCTTTTAAAGCACTTTGAAAGGTTCGTTGGCTTTGGGAGACAGTTTGCTCTTTCTCAAGTTTGGAAAGCGATCCTTGCTGAGATGTATCTAGACTAAATCACATGGCTGAAATTCTCTCTTTCTTCGTCCTTAGCTCTACTTCTCGAGCTTAGTGTTTACCCAGCTCAACTGCTCCACAACCTTCTAATGCATAGCTTTGATGGCTTTGACTCTTTTTACGGCTGGTCGATCATCATCATCAGTCCTTAATCCATCGAGAGCTCGAGGTTGAACCCATAGGCAACCTCAAATGGAGATATGTTTGTTATGCTGTAGGCGGTCTGATTGTAGGTGAATTTAATGATTGGCAGACACAAATCCCAATCAGCCATGTTTCGTCCAACAACAACCTATAGCAAAGTTCCTATAGTTCGATTAACAACTTCTGTCTATCCATCAATCTGTGGATTACAGGATATGCTGTATAATAGCTTAGTTCCCATTCACCTCCAAAGTGTCCCATAAAAGTGGCTCATGAACTTGAGGTCTCGATCTGAAACAATGGTTCTAAGCATGCCATGAAGCTTGATTACCTCCTACAAGAAAACAAAAGAGATAGCTGAAGCGTTGTTAATTCTGGAGTAGGGCATGAAATATGCCATCTTACAAAATCAATCCATAACCACCATGATGGAGTCTTTCCCTCAAGACATCCTTGACAATCCTAACATGAAGTCCATACTTAGCTCGAACTACGATTTGGTTGGGACTGGCAATGGTAGATAATGTCCTTACTCAACTTGGCTCTTCGCCTTCCTGTAGGTCGCATACCTTTCTAGCATGGACTGCACGTCTCTCATCATTCTCAGCCAAAAGAATTTCATAAATAGTACTTCATAGATTCGACGTTGGCCAAAATGTCCTGTTAATCCTCCTCTATGCACCTCATACACTAGCAATTCTCTAACGGAATAAGTCGGGATACATAGCCTCCTCTTCTTGAATAGGTATTCATCTTCCTTGTGATAGTCATCCAATATTCATCCTTCCTCACATCGGGTATAGATAGGACCAAAATGTAGGTCCTTAGCATATAATTGCTTTATAGTTGAAAAACCAAGTAGCTTTGTTTGTAGTTCAGTCAGGAGGGTATGTCATCTTGATAGGCCATTGACTACTATGTTGTTCCTTCCATTCTTATATTTTATAACATAAGAAAATCCCTCCATGAACTCAACCCATTTGGCTTATCTTCAAGACAACTTCGGTTGGCTCTTTAGATACCTCAAGGATTCATGATCAGTATAGATCACAAATTCCTTGGGTAGCAAATAGTATTGCCATAGCGTGGGGCTTAGATTAAGGAGTAGAACTCCTTGTCATAGACAAAGTAGTTAAGTATAACTCCTCAAAGTTTTTCACTGAAGTAAGTAATAGGGTAGCCTTCTTGCATCAACACAGTACCTATGCCTAGTCCAAATGCATCATACTTAACTTTAAATACCTTATCAAAGCTTGATAGAGCTAAGATGAGGGTTGTAGTTAGCCTCTCTTTCACTTTCTCAAAACTCTTCTGCTCCTTTTCTCCTCATCTAAATTCAACATTCTTCATAGAGAAATTGGTGAGTGGGGCCACAATCGTACTGAAATTCTTTATAAACCTATAATAGAATGATGCTAAGCCATGAAAACTCCTCACATCGATAGAATAGGTCAACTCAAGCCATTCTATGGTCACTCTTATTTTCGCATCATAGACTTGGATGCCACCTTCACTCATAACAAAACCTAAGAAAATCACCTCGGATAAAAAAAAGTCACACTTCTTTAGATTAGTGTAAAGTTGTTTAACTTGGAGTTTCGCAAGGACTCTTCAAAGATGCTCCTGGTGAGTCTTCAGGTCAAGGCTGTATACGAAAATGTCATCAAAGTAAACTACTACAAATCTTCCTAATAATTCTCGGAGCAATGATTTATCAAGTACATAAATGTGCTGGACGCATTGGACAGCTTAAATGGCATCACAATAAACCATATCGTATCTTGAATGCAGTCTTCCACTCATCACCTTTACGCATTTGGATATGATGGTATTCAAATCTGAGGTCAATCTTAGAGAACACTCTTGTTCTACTTAACTCACCTAACATGTCATCAAGCCTAAGTATAAAATACCTATACTTGATGGTGATTCAATTGATTGCTCGACTATCGACATACATTCTCCAAGAACCATCCTTCTTCTATACTAATAAGACTGGAACGGCATAAGGGCTAAGGGACTCATGCACATACCCTTTCTTGATAAGGTCGTCTACTTGCCTCTGCAGCTTAACAGCTTATTTAAGGTTCAACCTATAGGTAGGCTTATTCGACAATGCGACTCCTAGCTATAGGTCAATTCCTTACTCAACACCTTAGATTGGGGGTAGGCCCTTTGGTAGCACCTCTAGAAACAGGTCAACAAATTCCTCCAGTAAGGTTTTTACCTCAATAGGTAACTCCTCCTTAGATCTCAACTTTAGAACTCTTCAAACCAACAGATAAATCGGTCTTTCCAGCTCCATCTCTCTCTTTAGTTCAACTCTAGTCAATACTAAAGCCTCATTCTTCAGGGCTCAACTTAGTTGGGATTGCATGACCTTCACCTATTTGGAGATCATAAGACTCAATTTCATCCTTCTTCCTTTATGCTCTATAGAGCATGTGTTCCTCCTTCCATCATACATAACTAATTGATCAAACATCCATGGTCGTCCAAGTAGGATATGGGACGCACTCATTGGTAATACATCACAGAGCACTTCATCTTGATACTTACCAATGCAGATCAGTATAGACACCTATTTGTTCACTTGTAGGGCTCTCTTGTCATTGATCCAGTAAACCTTATAAGGTTCCGGATAGGGCATGGTTGGCAATTTCAATTGCTAGACCATAAATGCTGAGGCTACATTGGTGCAGCTCCTACTATCAACAATTAGCACTCACAATGAATCATTCACCTTGCATCCAATATGAAAGAGATTTTCTTTCTATTCCTCTCAAGTATAGGCTTGACACCCATTGTCTTCCTCAACACTAGAGTGGTCAACATAAAGTTGCCTTCTTCACTATAGATAATTTCCTCCTCGGTCAATTTGGTTTGTCCGTCCTCCTTCAACTCCTCTACTTCTTCATCAATACTGTCGACCTCAATGGTTGGCACCTCACCTCAGATCACCGTTGTTCACCTATTCGGACACTGAGCAGCCACGTATCCAAAGGCTTGGCATTTGAAATACTTAATCTCACTAATCTTCTTCCTTAAACTTTAGCCTTTCTCAAACTTCCTTGGGGGTTCCTTCTCTTCTACTCAAGTATTCTAAGTAAGTCGAGTCTCAATGGACTTACTTGGTTCCATTCGTACAAGTCTGCTCAGAGTAAGTCGGCTAACACTAAGGCAACTGATGGGTGGTCGGAATCTTCCTGTTCAGCATCTTTCTATCCTTTGGGTGGCTCGGATTACATCATCAAGCATTCTAACGTCTAAGGTTTCTAAGACATCTCTAATCTCATACTTTTAACCCACCAATGAATCAAGATACAGTTCAGTCTTTTGGCTCTATGACTTTACATCGGATCATTAACATTTAGAGTTCCTTAAAGTAAGCATCTACACTCGATCCTCCTTACCTTAGTTCTTATAGTCTTTTGAAGGCATCATGCAGATAATAGCTCGACATAAACCTTCTCCGCATGACTCTCTTCATTTCATCTCAACTCCTAATCTCTTGTTCTCCTTCCCTTCTTTTGGTGGCTTATAAGTTCTTCCACCACAAGGCAGCATAACTAGTGAACTCCAACACAACAAGTCTAACCTTTGCATTATTAAGCACTTTGTAGCATTCAAACTGCTTTTCAATCTAATCTACCCAATCTAGGTAGTCCTTAGCATCACTACTTCTCAAGAAACCCAAAATACACATCCTTAATCTCTCAACTCTAGGGGCTCATACATTTCTTTCCTTAAGCTCATAGTACTTTGCCTCATCATCTCTTTTTGCTTTATCCTCAATCTCTTCAAGCGCTAGCTTTTATCTAGCGTCCCTACTAACTTCCTCAGCTTGGGGTAGTCGAGCTAGGGCATTAGCTCAGCCAAATTGACCATTGCCTCGCCCTGCTATTTGCGTTCCTTAGTAGGGTTATTTATAGCACTCTACCTGTCTTCTTGGGTAACAATCACCAGACTAGCTACCAAGTTAGTAAGCTTATCCAAGCAGTTACCTACTGACTGAGGTGTAAAGCTTCCTTCCTGTCCTTAGCCATGTCGATTACCACTTTCTTGGTTTCCCAAAGTTTCTTGAACACTAAAATCTGACATTATTGGTTACTTCACAATGATAACTACATAACAAACAAACAATGAACCACACCTTGTTTTGCGTATCGAAAATAGAGTATAAAACACTTCTCAACTACTAAACCTCAAAGCTAACAATAGAATTGTTATCTTATGGGAGCAACAACAAACTACTTAAAGAATCACAGTAGTAGAATCTAGCTTCAAACATAACCAGGCTTTGATACCAAGATGATATAAGCTCATAAATGAACACATGGACCCAATATCATACATCACCAAAAGGGGGTAGATCCAAGCCATGAGATGGCTCGAAAAAAGTAAATAATAGTCAAGGGATAAGCAGGGGTTCCCATGCATCGACGAAGGATATGATGCACCAATGCCTTACATGAGCTCAAGTCACACTTAATATGATGCATAAGTATAGCTAAAGGTCACTCACTACTAGTCTACGCTCGAATGAGCTAGATAAGAGTAGCTTAAGAGTAAGCACAAAGGACACTTAGCTCAAGAGAGAGTAAAGAGTTTAGTATATCGTTCTGTATATATTGATTCTGCGGTTGTTACATTATGCGAGTATTTATAGCATCCTATTAGGGTAAGTCCTAAGTTATAGAAATTACAAAGAATGGATTCTTGCTAAACAAAAAAGGAGAATAATTTACAAGGAAATAAAATCATACAAAAGAATGTCTTCTGTTAGAAAGGACAATACAGGTGTCAAAAAAAGGACAGTACATGCTCATTCTACTTAATCTGCGATTCTAAAAATATAGTAAGCCAAGCAGGGGTGGTTCTTTGATTAGCTTTGTTCAGCATCTTCAATTCAATACCCTGATGGCTAGGGTTGGACAAGGGTTGGATCAAGGGTAGCTCACATTTAACTTGGCTTCGATACTGTAGAGATAGCTATTTTCTTGATTTGGTGCTTGGACTGGGGTGTTGGGGAAGGGTTGGCTCCATGTATAGGCTAATCACCCTAGCAGCTTTCTAAATGGTGTGAAGAGCGAAGTGGCTCGACAGATCAAATTGGGCAAAACACTACTCCTTAGTGCTTAACTATCCTTGAACAGCTTAGCGAACTATGTGAGAAAGCCCTTGAGCTCAAAAGCGAGTGATCGATCCTTGATCCCTATCACCTCTACTGATATGGGAAATCCAAAGGCTTAAGAGTATGAAATGATATGAATCAACTCCCTAAACTGATCATGAGCAGCCAAGCTAGAGGACTTTAATGATGCATGTTGAGAATAATACCCATTTAGGACAAGGATTCCTACTCCAACCTCCATGTTTCACTTTACTACCAACCTGAGTACTGAGCTCTCACCTGTACCAACATGGTTTCTGAGGCTACTAAGTAAATGTACTAATTTGTTGAGCATACAAGCTAACCTATCATGTAACCATACCAATTGCTAAGCTCTTTCCAAAACCCAAACAACGTCTAAGCAGACCAACCTTAAACTTTTATCCAAACCAAGCTCCCAAGCCGACCAACATCTGACCTTAATTCAAGCCAAACTACAAGATACCTGACTTAAAGGGAATCTAGACATCTTTGATAGACCAAACTTTAACCTGAACCAAATTAGATCAACTTTAACTATAGACTCTTTCCTTTACCTTCGTTTGAATTATATTATAATTTAAGCTATCAACCACCATGAGATACATGTCTTTGGCATAACATTTCAGAAGGACTATTTACTTTTCCATACAGAATATTCTTTGTCTCTTTTACCCCTTTTAGTATGTTTCATGTATTCTATTCGTAAATTACCCATTTTATCTTTTCATGTGTGTATTGTAACCCTAGTGGGGTAAGTATATAAACCCCCATTTATTATACAAAAACGTCACCACTTCATTATTGAATATTATTAGTTTCCTTATTGAGCAACCTTAGTGTTCTCATTCTCTCTTAACTCTTATTTATTCCCTTTAGTAAGGAGTAATGGTGAGTCATGCTATGGTTTAAACCAGTAAGTCATATCCAGCGAATTGTAGGCCAAGTAAGATCAATTGGTGCATCATTTCTAATTAGTAACTACCCGAATTTACTAATCTCCTTTTGTTTTCTTTTGGTTCCTTCTTGTTGTAGTGCTCCTTCGTATGTTTGACCCCCGAAGATGCATCAACTTCACTAATATCAAAGTACGATTCCAAGAGGGAATGTATGAAATTGCAATGAAGTTTTGTTTGTGTTTGCTATTAATGGTAGCTATGCTCCTTCCATAGCAACTGCAATGTGTGTTCATGTGAAGTAAGTTTTGAAGTTTTGAATTGTGTAGTGAAGATTTGAGTGTTAGTAAGTATAGTTCTAATTGTTACTCTATTTCACTATGTTTTTTACTATGAAAATAGAACAAGTACACTTCTATTAAGTTCAAGTGAGTGTTAGGTGTTGAAGCTATTAAGAGTGTGTTAGTATAATTTTTTAGTAATAAAGTAGAAGTATTTTTCATGTATTGTGTTGTTAATCTATTGTGGAAGTATCACACAATGTTGAATTCGAGTGTTCAAGGTATTATTAGTGACTAAGGTAGTGGTGCTTATGCTGGTCATGGTTGTAATGGTAGTAACACTTTAGGGTAAGTTGATGATAAGCTCACATAATCACTAATCTTATTGAGAGTTTAGTGTGATGTAAGTTAACAGACAATAACCTTAAGGTATACCTCATCATAACCTACCTAAGAATGCTCTAGAGAGATGCTATAGCTAAGGCAGCCAAGCCAATCGCCTAATTCGACCCCACTAAGCTAGAGGAGATGTAGATCGAGTTGCTAGATGAAGCTTAGAGTTAGAAGAGATAGAAAAAGATGATCAAGAGGTAGATGTAGAGACTAACGGGGAAGAAGAAGAAGAGGTTAGGTACTACCAAGCGTGAGAACGAAGACACTGAGCTCCTCAAGGACTTAACAATGTCAAGGTCTAGATCCCAACCTTTAGCAAAAATGGAAATGCAAATAAATATCTGGAGTGGGAAGAGAAGGTAGAAAAGGTATTCAATTGTTATGGGTATATTGATCTGTTAAAGTGTGACTTGTTACATTTGAATTTTTTTGATATGCTATTATGTGGTAGAAGAATTTCAATGCGATTAGAGCAAGAGATAGAAGACAAGGTCTACGAACTTGGGAAGAGATGAAGAGATTGTTGAGAGGAAGATTTGTGCTTGAGACCTACTTACAGGACACATTTGCCAAGTTACACAAACTTCACCAAGGAAATCAATATGTTGATAACTATATGAGAGAATTCCTTATGTTGATGATCCAAGCAAACCTGGATGAACTCGAGGCTCACATAGTGTCAAGGTTCATTTTTGGACTCAACTATGAGGTCCACAATATTATAGAAGTACAAAGGTTTTATACTTTAGAAGAGGCAATTAAGGTAGCATTGAGGGTAAAAAAATAGAGAAGAAATGCTTCATGCCGACCTAAGCTGACATTTTCCTAAGCCCCCATTCTACGTCTACCTACTCATGCCAAGTCGAGAAGATCCTTTTGAGCCGAGGAAAGACATGATCGACCTAATGAAAACCGAGTAAGTCAGTAAGGTCGAGCAGGCCAAATTGAGGTTAGGTTGACCCCGATAATATATGAGAAGGGATAAGTGATGGGAATCAAGCCATGGGACCTTTGACCCACAACTAAGCCCGAGGAATAGAGGGGCTGGCATGACAAATCCTTATGTTTCAACCACTCCTGTCGAGGCCAAGTACTTTCTTTCGGAGTCACCTTTAATGTCATGCTGTATGACCACCCATTATTCTATGTTATGCTGAGTTGATGATTACTCTAATATCGAGCCGACCAATCACTTGGCATCATCCTTACCAAGAAGTCAAGAGATAAAGAATCTGAATTGACTAGGACATCCTTACTCGGACAAGCCTACATGTTCGCACTTTTTGTCTACATCCATTAAGAATCTTGCCAATGCAGCATCGCTATGTGTACAGTATCGTATGAAGAATCTATAGCAATAATGATTGTTGTCCTTGTATATTCATTTTTACCCTTTTGTATCATGTACATTGCTTCTTTAGGAAATGTCCTTATTGTTTTTTCCCTTTTGGGTAAGTTGCCCTAACTTACCGGTATAAATACCCTTATACTTATAGCTATAACTTATAAATTACCTTTAATACACTTAAGTACTTTCTTCCTTACATAAACACTACTTGTTTACTTTTGACATTACTTTTATCCTTTCCCTTAAGTAAGGTTAGGTGGCAAGTGACCTCACTGGATTAATTCGTACATCATATCGAATTATGTCGTGAGTCCTCAGAAGTTCCATTGGTGCATCATACCCTTTGAAGCTGTTCGTGGGTTCTTACTTACTATTCCATTCGTCTTTGTCACTCTTTTCATACCTTTTCTCCATTAACCCCTTTTCGAGCTTTTTTGTAAGCTTGGACCCATCTAACAACCAACCTTATCTGTTTTTGGTCACGGTTCACACCACTTAGTATCGAAGCAGAGGTTTTGTGTGAACTATAGTTAGTTCTTCTTGAAGTTTTGTTATACTCTATTTTGCGTGTGTGAAACAGAGTCACTTACTGTGTTCATTTAACTGTTGTGTTATTAGTTGTTTACTTTCTAAAGTGTTTGTTTAAATTTTGAATCTGTGAGGAAAAAAATGACAGACTTAAGTATGAATGTTAATGTTGGTGATGACAATGTTTTCCACCATAGATGATAATCTTAAGGAACTCTTAGAAGCACTAACGAGAGACTTGATGAGGTAACTAATCTCTTGGTATACTTGGCATGAGCTGTTCATGCCCTATCTTGCCGACTCACTAAGGCCGTGCAAAATACTCCACAAGTTACTCAACCTGTTACCTATTAGAGGTCAGAACCCAGCACGACCAATTCGAGGTGAAGGAGTTGGTGGACAAGTAAGGTGAAGGATAGACTTGAGCGAGCTTGATGAGGAAGAAAAAGAGTATTTTGAAGAGGAGTGTATACGAGTCCCTAAAGCATCCGACCATGTGAAGTTTTGGATTCTAAGTTTCAATAGATCTAGGAATGCTAATGAGTATCTGGATTGGGAAGAGAAGGTGGAGTGTGTATTTGATAACTATCAATATGAGAATTATGAGAAAGTGAGGACTGCTACTGTTGAATCCTCCAGTTATACCACCATGTAGTGGAAGAATTTTCAAGCCATGAGAAGAAGAGAGGGATACCAAGAGATTAACACTTGGCCCAAGATGAAGGGAGTGCTCAGAAATAGATTCGTATTGGAAACGCATCTCCAAGATTCTTTTACTCAACTTTAGGAGCTAAGACAAGGAAGGCAAACTATTGATGAGTATGTTCAAAAATTCTAAATGCTTATGATAAGATGTGAAGTAGAGGAACCACCTACCCAAATAGTCTTAAGGTTTATTACTGGATTGAGAGGAGACATCCGAGACATTATAGAACTCTAATGATTTGACATAATGGATGAAGCTATCAAGATTACCCAATGGGTAGTGTGAACCCTACTTTTAGTGGGCCTAAGATTTGAATTAAGAGTACTTTCCGAATGTTTCCAAAGATCAACTAAACCAAAAACTTAAGTTTATATTTAGAAACGAATTAAATTTTTACAATTCAAAAGCCAATTGTCGATAAAACCCAAACTTGAAGAACTGCAAGCTCTAAAGTTACTTAAAATCCTAAACCTTAAAACCATTAAGGAATTTTAACCCTAAATAATTAATCGATAATTTAATTTGAATAATTTCATTCAACTTTAGAAAATTTCACAATTCTACAAAAATCAAATCATAAATTACAAAACAATGTAAGATAAAAACCCTAAAACAATTTTCTATAAGGCTAGGCCCTCAACCAATCACCTTAGATAACTTATCAATTGAGAGTTGGAATCATTTATCAATTGATAACTTATCAAAATCTAGTGATAAGATAATCTCCTTATCACCTCTTCACTTATACTACATATGGACAATTTTTCACAAGATTTCATAAGCTTAACTTTAATAAATGAGACAAGACCACTCTATGGCCTAAAAAGACTTTCAATGGTAGATTTGGACAAGGGAGAAAGGGGGGCCATGCTCTTATCATTCAACCATCAATCACTTCCTCTTACACATCACTATTTACCCCTTAATGCTTACATCATCAAGAGTTGCAATTGTTGACTTTGTGTAAGCTACAAGACAACACTTTCAAGACATTTAAACACTCACTCTCTCTCCATTCAAACTGGCCACTCTCTCCATCATTTCCCTCACTTTCAATTTCACTTTCACATCTTCTTTCTCTCCTTTGAAACAAACATAAAAGGGAGAAACAACCTTACCCCACAAAATCAACTTTCCTTCCATTTTTGAAGCTTCACTTACGGCAACTTTTTCTTTTGTTCTTGTTTTATTTTCTTCCACCATCTAAGACCTTCTAAGACCCTTAGAACCTTCCACAAACCCCATTCCAAAAGAACAAAAGAGTCGGGTTCCAAAAGATGGCAAAAAGGAGGAGGCAAAGTTAAAGGCTTAAGTAGAACCTTAGTGCACAACCACCAAACTTTGCTTTAAGGACAAGTAAGTATTTCTTGTGAAATGTGGATTAGTATTTATGTTAGGGGACTTTGATTTCTTGAAGATATAAGTAAGGTTTAAGTTGTTATAGCACCAAAAATCGTTTTAAGAAACAAACCATGAAACCCTTGCATGAAGTTGAAACATGAGTATGTAAAGTTGGTGTTTTATAAAGACATTTGTTTAATGCTTTGAATGAAAGATTTTAAGCTAAGAAAATCTTGAAATAAGAACTTTAATAAAGGATGAGCATGCTGGACGTGAGGGTTCCATAGTCATTTGGACGTTGATTTTGTTTCCATTAAGTTAAACATGCTCAAATCTAGACTTAAGTTAAGAAAAAATCCATCACATGGAGTTTTATAAAGAAACCAACTTTGTATGACATGAGCTATGATATGGGAGTTGTATTAAATATAAGATCTTCTATTTCTTTTTGTGGAACATAAGTTAAGGAATCATCTTATGGAAGAAAAGTTAAGCTAAGATTTGTACACAAGTAGTTAAGTACATAATCTACCACCGAAACTTAAGGAAATGATGAAACAAGTTGAAAAACCAAATGAGGATCTCTTGGAACCATCATGAATAGATCTGGAACGTGGGAAAAAGAAGCTTAAAAATATGATAAAAGTGAATGAACAAATTGAAAAGATCAACCAAAGCAAGTATAGTAAGCATATAAAGCCTAAAACTCAAAACCGAGCCTAAAACTCTCAAAACAAGCCTAGAACTCTAAGTTGGGCCTTTAATAAAATTCTGACCAGCATCTTAAAGTGTCAAGAGAGGTTGTTTTGAAGCCCATAAGAAATCCACCTAAGGCCCCATAAGCTCACCAAAGTCACTAACTTTAGTTTGAACCAAAAACAAGCCCATTTGACAACTTAAGCCCACTAAAGGGCCTAAGAAGTGGTTGTTAGCCTTAAAAATATAAATCAAAGTTGTAAATCTGATTTCAAGGAGTATTTTAAACTTAGGATAAAATCTTAAGACCAAGCCCAAAGGATTCCTCAAGTTATCAAAAAGCCCATTTACCAAACAAGGCCCAAAAACACTCCAACACATGAGGAATGCTACTATTCTAACCCATGGACAGAATTGTATACCTCATTTCAAAAATCTAACCTTACCATGTTAAAGTACACTCAAAAATGATGAAGATTGACTATAATATCATAAAAATCGGATTTAAAACGAAAAAGTTATAAGCGATTGAACTTTGAGTAAAAACCGGGAAAAATTACGAAAACTAGTCAAGGATATAACTTAAGGAAAATTTACTTATTTTTTTAAGTTTGCTTCAATTCCTTATAAAAATTATTTCAATGACTAGGGGACACTGTTTACGGAGACGACTTGCCTCCGGATTACTTTGATTGACCCATATGACAGAGTAAGTAAATTCCCGATGACTCTTTAGTTGATTATGCTTGTAGAATAGATGCACCTAAACTTATATATATAAATTTGGATGCTTGTGGGATATAGGAGATGCATGTGTATGAATTTGTGGATGAATGTGATGACTTGTTGATTATATTTAATAAGGGGAATTGTTTGCATTATATATACATGTGAATTGTATGGAATGAAATTGTCTAATCACCTGAAAATCAAGATAATCACTTATCTGATTAAGAAATAATGAATCATGCATACCCCATATAGCATACGGACAACACCGACTACCACTTCATGCAGAAGATGGGAGTAGACTCACAGGAATATGAGTTTCCTGCAGGATCGGGCACTAGCTATGCCATCATATATATTGAGTCTCTACCTTAAGCTAATGGGCTTACTAAGCACTGGGAGACGCCAACCGTCGACGAAGGGCCGAGTCTTGTGGCTTCTGCTTAGGGCATGTATTTATGGACTGCGGGGGCCACCACACCACTAGACTTGGGATTTTAAAAGATATGATTTGATTTTGGTAAAGGAAGTATACATATATAGAGAGAGAGAGAGAGAGAGAGTTTGTTTTGGCACGAGCACGATAGTGCAAATGAAATAAAACCTAAGGTCTAGAACCCGGATTTTGGTTAGGATTGGTTAATTATCTCCAAACCCCAACTTCAGGGGGCGTAATTCTGAGTTTTATGCAGTTCCTAAGTCCCTGCATGCGTTGTTTGGCATACTGATTGTTCATGCATTCATATGATTGTGCATATAATAAACTTTTGCTATGCGGTACTAACGAGGACATTTATCTCACTAAGCATAAGCTTACATCCCTATAAATTTTTGTTAATACAGGAGAACCTCTTCATCAATCCGACCCAAGGCATGCCTGTGGTAAGTCTCGTGTAGGGATGGGTTGGAGCAATCAGAGAGCGAAAAGGACATTTTGTAATAGATTTATAGACATTTAGATATTTTTATGTTTTTGCTCATAACACAGATTTTATGTAGTTCCGTTATGAATTGCATTTGTTTGTAATATTGTTTTGGTGTGGGTTTCACAAGCCCACACGATTAGCTAATTTATAATATAGAGGTAATTTTAGTTAAACCGCTCTATGTTACTTGTCTTTGGGCCTAATGGTAACGTAGAGTGGAAGGAGCCTTATGTGTCATATGAAAGGCCTATAATCATCATGGGGGTTGATAATAGACCTTAATACGGTACACGGTGACCTACCACGACAATGATATTGTTGGGCCATGATAAGTAGAAAGGCAAAGAAGGAGCCAAGTAACTACTAGAATGCCGACTAGCTAACCAAGATAAGTAAGTCACCAAGCTCAGTCTAATATCAAGCTAAATAGAAGAGTTGATGTCAAAGTCGAGCACAAAGGCCGCCCCAAAGATGTGGTACCGACCCGAACATATGAGAAGGGGCAAGGATCTAACAGGAAGACTAGCCAGATCAAGTACTTTAAGTGTCAAGGGTTCAAACATATGGTTGCTTAGTGCCAAACCGAAGGATGATGGTCATTAAGGGAGACATCCTAAAGTTAGAAGTAAAGAGTACGAATAAGGAACCCAAGGAGGGGGAGGTTCCTACTGAGAAAGAAAATGTCGAGAAAGAACTGATTGAGGAAGACGTATTTCCCAAGGACTTAGACCAGTTACTCATGGTTGTCCAGCGCGCTATGAGTGTAAAACCCTCATAAGAGGAGGAGCAGAAGGAGAATTTGTTTCATACCACCTACAAGGTGAATGATTGGATGTATGCTCTCATTGTGGATAGTAAAAGTTATACTAATGTGTCATCGACCAATCTTGTTTCAAAACTAAAGTTACCAACTATTGCACATCTTAGGCCATACAAGTTGTACTGGTTGAGTAAGAAAGGAGCATTACATGTCACTCGACAAATACTGCTGCTGATCATTATAGGGAATTACTCTGACCAAATCCTCTGTGACGTACTGCCTATGTACACTTCTTATGTTTTACTAGGTAAGCCATGGTTGTTTAATAGGAGAGTTATACATGATGGCTATAGGAATACATATATTTAGAAAAGGACGACCGGAAGATCATGCTAAATCCAATGCCATCGAGAGAAGTTCACAAGTTACAAACAAAACTCATTCATGGATCAAAGAAAGCTCTAGTGATGAGTAGAGTCGAGCTCCGAGAAGCCATCAATGCTAACTAGCCGACCCTATTGTTTTTTAGGTGATTATTAGAAATAAAGAAGTGGGGTGAGCTTCCCTAAGAAATCAAGGGGTTGTTAAATGACTATGCCGACCTATGCCAAGAACAGTTACTTGAAGGGTTGCCCCCAACTAGAGGCATAGAGCACTGCATTGACTTTTTTACCCGACGTAACATTACCAAATAAGCCAGCTTATCGAATGAATCTCGAGCAGGCTTCTAAACTCTAACGTTGAGTCAATAAGTTGTTGGAGAGAGGTTATGTGAGAGAGAGTCTCAACCCTTATGCCATGCCTACACTTCTAGTACTGAAGAAGGATGGGAACTAATGGATATGTGTTGACAGTCAAGCCATGAATGAAATCACCATCAAATATAGGTATCCAATCCCGAGGCTAGAAGACATGTTGGATGAGCTGAGTAGAGCCAAGATCTTCAACAAAATTGATCTCAAGTATGGTTACCATTAAATCCGCATGAGGTTAGTAGACGAGTGGAAGATTGCATTC